>CP092870.1:67149875-67691930 GCA_030710605.1 Cordylochernes scorpioides | reverse complement strand
TATTTTGACAGCTGTCTACACTATATGACACCATGTAGTACTGTCCACTAGCTACCCCGCTATGTAGATGAATTGGTACCAATCGGCGATGTCACCAACTGACCGTGCAGTCTACCCGGTGTGAATTAGACCAACACTGATGTGAATTAGCAGTAAGTGGAACAGTGCTATAAACCGTTGATTTTGACCGTCATGACAATAAAAACTACTTGATGGGTAAATAATTATCTTTCCTATTTTCACGACTGCACCTCCAATTCTATCTTTTTCAACAACAAAACAAAATAATTCATAACATATATATTTATTCAATTAAAAAGGTATATATTGAATCAAAATATCATTTAATTTACCAATATTTCAGTTGGCTGAACGCCAACCTTTATCAAGGTATTATAACATATTTAATGTACACACACTTTTAAAGGTTATAACACCTTGATAAAGGTTGGCATTCAGCCAACTGAAATATTGGTAAAATGAATAATATTTTGATTCAATATATGCCTTTTTAATTAAAGATTTATTTATGGATTGCTCTATTTTCAAAAAATATATATTTCTTTATTCTTTTTAAAACTACACTGATATGGATATTAATTTTAAAAAAATTGTTAAAGATCTACTGTAGGGTTATTACAATTTGACCTTGAGGAAATAATGAAGGTCATAGTGTAGACGTAGAGGACAGTTTTAATTTGACCGAGTTGACCTTGAGCCGTAGATAATAAATAGACATTTAAACATCTAAGTATATCTCTAACTGTACCATGGAAGTTCTATGGATAGGCTAACAAACAAGTGCAGACGAACTCTCACAAAAAATAATAAATAAATCATATTGACCGACAGTTCACAGATGGTCGTCTGGTCATGATTTATAAACTTACGTTACGGTTCGGCAACACTGTCATAAAAAAAAACGTTGCTATTTTTGTTGTTTTATGCAAATTTGTGATGTCAATTCGTTGCGTAACTGTCTTATATTTAGTGTGAGGAATGATACACTAACATTGACAAACTTAATAAAGTGGAAAGTCTATGATATCGCCGGTCGTCTGCTTTCTTTCTTTCTTTTTTTTTTTGAAGGGTTCAGATGAAATTTTGTTCCTCTGTATCCTTCAAAATAATATACGACCGACGATATCAAAGACTTTCCACGACCTAAGTTTTTTTCATGGGTGTATATAGTTACTTGTCATTATATTTTACAATTCTATAAATCTACCAGTAGATGTAAATAAAACCAAACAGGAATCTAGTACATTGTTGACATTGTTGAATATATAGTAAAATCTGTACACAAACCTATGTTTGTCTAATTTCCATATGCTCTTTTTTTTTTACAGAAAAATATTTACATGCCAGTATTTTGGATTAATTTTTATAACCCTATTATTTCTTATTCTTACTGAGAAGATGGCCATCGCAGTCAAGATCCATCGCAGTCACTCACTCAACTCAGGCAATTTCAAGGGTTTAATGCGCTGGGGCGGGTACCTCGGAGGTTAGGTGGAAAAGCTACCATCTATTTAAACTATATTGATTTTGAAACAACTAAATGGATTGCAAAAAAAAAAAAATTAAATCAAATACCTTAACACCAATATAATACTTTTTTTGCCATCACACACAATTTTTGCCTGTGGTTTATGTGTTACTTCTGTATTGCTATTCTATGGCACTTCTACTATTTATTATTGATGTACTTTCAGTATGAAGGAAATTGCACTCGGGGGGGGAATTCTCGGGCGAAGCCGGGTTATTCGTCTAGTATATATATGTGGATTAACCTTTTTTCTTAATTTATTCACCTGATTCTATTTCAATATTTAGTAGGGGAAAAAACGTGTAAATCGAAAATTATTATTATTATTTTTAATTAATAATACAGGCACAGTGTGCATGTGCAGCAAGTCAGCACATAAGCTCGGGATTCCTCGTGAGATGTGTACACAGCGCATGTGTTCAATCACAGTAGCATTTAGTATAGTGCGATAAAAACAAAAAAAAAACTTATTTGGAAAACCGTGTAAAAACGAAAACGTGTAAAACAAGTACCGTGTAAATCAGGGGATAGGTATATTCAAAATGCGTTCACAATCATAATAAATGGGGAAAAAACCCCTTCAAAGAAACATCTAATTTTATTGAAGCCCTTCAAATAAGAAGCATCTACAGTACCTGTAGGACCAAAGTAATGACATCTACTGACACTGAATCAGTCAAAGAAGAAGCATCTACAGTACCTGTAGGACCAAAGTAATGACATCTACTGACACTGAATCAGTCAAAGAAGAAACATCTACAGTACCTGTAGGACCAAAGTAATGACATCTACTGACACTGAATCAGTCAAAGAAGAAGCATCTACAGTACCTGTAGGACCAAAGTAATGACATCTACTGACACTGAATCAGTCAAAGAAGAGGGATCTACAGTACCTGTAGGACCAAAGTAATGACATCTACTGACACTGAATCAGTCAAAGAAGAAGCATCTACAGTACCTAGAGAACCAAAGTAATGACATCTACTGACACTGAATCAGTCAAAGAAGAAGCATCTACAGTACCTGTAGGACCAAAGTAATGACATCTACTGACACTGAATCAGTCAAAGAAGAAGCATCTACAGTACCTAGAGAACCAAAGTAATGACATCTACTGACACTGAATCAGTCAAAGAAGAAGCATCTACAGTACCTGTAGGACCAAAGTAATGACATCTACTGACACTGAATCAGTCAAAGAAGAAGCATCTACAGTACCTGTAGGACCAAAGTAATGACATCTACTGACACTGAATCAGTCAAAGAAGAAGCATCTACAGTACCTGTAGGACCAAAGTAATGACATCTACTGACATTGAATCAGTCAAAGAAGAAGCATCTACAGTACCTGTAGGACCAAAGTAATGACATCTACTGACACTGAATCAGTCAAAGAAGAAGCATCTACAGTACCTGTAGGACCAAAGTAATGACATCTACTGACACTGAATCAGTCAAAGAAGAAGCATCTACAGTACCTGTAGGACCAAAGTAATGACATCTACTGACACTGAATCAGTCAAAGAAGAAACATCTACAGTACCTGTAGGACCAAAGTAATGACATCTACTGACACTGAATCAGTCAAAGAAGAAGCATCTACAGTACCTGTAGGACCAAAGTAATGACATCTACTGACACTGAATCAGTCAAAGAAGAGGGATCTACAGTACCTGTAGGACCAAAGTAATGACATCTACTGACACTGAATCAGTCAAAGAAGAAGCATCTACAGTACCTGTAGGACCAAAGTAATGACATCTACTGACACTGAATCAGTCAAAGAAGAAGCATCTACAGTACCTGTAGGACCAAAGTAATGACATCTACTGACACTGAATCAGTCAAAGAAGAAGCATCTACAGTACCTAGAAAACCAAAGAAGACACTACCAAAAGACATCTACAAACCAAGATTGTTCCCTTCCAGACATGGCGGGTTTCCCCAAACTCAAATTCCAAATTCCATCTATATTTGTCGTCTGCTATGATATTCTTAAAGACAAAGACAAAATGGAAGCCGACGTCTCAATAACATTTGTCTTTGTCACTGAGTGTAGTGACAGTAAACAGATTGTGTCGTTTGGTGGTTTAACTTTTGTAATGTCGTACATGGAGGTTTTTACTGTGTTGAAATTTTCATGGTCGTATAATTGAAAATACACTAATATGTTCCAAATAACTTTATTAGGTGCCACAACTCAAAAAGAGCAACCTAGATCATCATATTTACTGTGGGGGATGTACAGGGTTTGTTCATTTATAATTTATATTGATGTCGTTGGGTTCTTGGGGATATTGTTATTGAGAAGGTTTTTTCTGGCTTGTTTGATATTCAAGGTGGGTTTATTTTACTTTTTTTTTTCTACTTTTCGTCGTTCTGGCTTAATTGATGGAGAATTTGTCTAGGTTTTAAATTTCTTATTTTCCTTTTTCCGCATTTATAGTTTGTGGCTTCCTTAAAGGTGGGGTTTTCTAATTTTTCGTAGAATTTAAATGATTGTCTAATAATGTAATCATTGATGTTTTCGATATTTAGATCGTTCCTGAGGAGTGTGTTCCGAACGAACCAGGGTGGAGACACTAATAGCTAATACATAATAAACAACATGGAAAAATTATACAAAAGTGAAATTATACTTGGAATCAGGTAAATAAATTAATAAAATAATATTTCAAGTCATAATGGTTAAGTTTTATTGATTTAATCAAGAATTTATATTTTGACCCATCCTAGAATAATAAATTTAAAATAAAAAACGAATAATTAATATTTAATCCGATAGATAGCGTAAACCATCAGTAATTTTAGTTGTACACTTAGATGACTTTTTCTTGATATAACGTTGTAACCTATCCTTACCAATGGTTCTCAATTTAAAAAACAAAAAAATGTTACAAAAGTGAAATTGTACTTGGATCAGGTAGATAAATTAAGAAAAAAAGGACATTTCCTGATCGTTTAACTAAAAATTGCTGATGGCTTGCACCATCTATCGGAGAAAATATCAACTAAACGTTAATTTTTTAAAAATTATTCCAAAATTGGTCAAATACCGTTTCTTGATTAATCATGAAAAGTTAATCAAATACGCGTTTCGGGTTGTTGGTTCTTATCAGCGTAGTGTAAGCTGTACCTCAACGACCAAAATAAAAGCTGTTCTTTTGGGGCATCCTAAAAAATAATCAAACAGGTATTAAAGCTGGAAGGGCGTGAAAACATCAAACAATGGGTAAATACAAGGTTACCCTAAAAGTTCGTAAACACTTTCAAAATTTTGAAATACCAATATTATTCACCGTTATGCATAATGTCTTTGTATTAAGTATAAAGTAGATGAGGCACAATTTGGATTATAGATTATAAACACAAGGTAATAAGACCAAATCCAAATAAATAAATAAAATAATAATAATAAAATAAAAATAATATTTTTTTTATTTGGATTTGGTCTTATTACCTTGTGTTTGTAAGTATAAAGTAATTGTATTATTATGTATTCGCCGTAATAATATTATTCGCCGTTATGTATAATGTCTTTGTATTAAGTATAAAATAATTGTATTATGTATTATATTATGTATTCGCCGTAAAAATATTATTCGCCGTTATGTATAACTAGCCGAATGACCCGGGCAACGCCCGTGTTTTACCCGATTGAATGTTTTTATTCCAATACTATTTGTTACAATTATAAATTGGCGCCGTGGATGTCACTCTTGTGAAACGTCCCGCTCCAAACTTTACATGTACATTAGGTCAGCTGGTATTACCCCTCATTTTCACAGCTAGAGGCGCGAGCGAATTGACTTTTTGTAAATATACATAATTATAAAGATAGAAGCTTCTATAGAAGATAATGATCATAATGATGATGCGCGCGCATCCGTGACATGAGGAATTGAGGAATTGAGGAAAGACGGTCGTGACTATTATATTTTAATAATGATCATAATGATGATGCGCGCGCATCCGTGACATGAGGAATTGAGGAAAGACGGTCGTGACTATTATATTTTAATAATAATAATAATTATTATTATTATTATTATTATTATCATTAGATAATGATAATGATCATAATGATGATGCGCGCGCATCCGTGACATGAGGAATTGAGGAAAGACGGTCGTGACTATTATATTTTAATGTCTTTGTATTATGTATAAAGTAATTGTATTATGTATTCGCCGTAATAATATTATTCGCCAATAAAAACAACGTTTTAAGAAAAACACGAACTTTTGAGACAATCTTATGTTACAAAAGTAGAATTGTATTTGGGTTAAGGTGGATAAATTAAGAAAAATGGCATTTCATGATCATGTTATTACAAGTTGTTGGTTCTAAGTGTGTTCCACTGACATCTTCCAGTAGTTAACGGCGATGTGACGTCCAACCCAGAAGTATAAAGAGGTTCAACTAAGAAATAATAAACCTTGGGCCTTTCTCCAACCTCCCACCTTAACACCAAACTGACTCATACCTTAATATAGATGGAAAATTTGCCTGGAGGAAATTGATCCATAGAAGCATAGGGCGCCTCTCCCGTCAAAATAAACGTCAAAACTTTTCCTCCCGGCAAATTTTTCATCTATATTCTAACCATAGATTTGGCCCAGCCACCTTGCCAGCTAAACACCTCTTTGGCAGATTGTCAAGATTCCATTAGATACCGTGTGGATCTCATGGAATAAAGTCCGCCCTAGACTGACGAGGGCCATTAGCCCGAAACCATGGTCTCTAGGTGGACGCTTCTCAGTTTGCCAAAGTTGGTGTTGTGGCTTTGTCACCGACCTGCGGCAGCTAGTTTGCGGCGACGGTCAATAGATGATGTCTGGTTTTGACGTCTATTTTGACGGGAGAGGCGCCCTATGCTTTTATACCTTAATATATATTCAATATTTGGAGATATGTGTTTTTGGTGGAGGTTTTAATATGGACCGTGTCTTAATAGAGGTCACCAAACAGGGCTCTGACACCTCTCTTACAGATCTACGTAATTGACGTAGGTATAAATAGATACAAAGCAATAACACGCCATCTATATAAAACAAATGAAAACACCAAAACACTAATGTTTCTTTTCACAAATATATCAAACTTCTACTGTCCTTTTTGATATGAAAACATTTTGGGAGGGCTTGGCTCATCAGTGGTGAACCCTCCCAGCAGTTTCACCAATTTAATCTACCAGACCGCTTCTCTTAGAGCTCTAATACTGTATTGGATCTTTCTGTTTATACATGTTACACTGAAGGATGGAATCTCAGAAATGGTATTTAAGTAAACTATGGACATAAGCTTTTAGAACAATAGAATTACATATAATTAATTATATATATTTCTACTGTCTTCAAAGCTTATATGTCCATAGTTCATTTAAATTAACTTTTCCATGAGGATAGCTTCAGTATCGGTATGGTAGATTAAATTGGCGAAAACCGCTGGGAGGGTTCACCACTGATGAGCCAAGCACTCCCAATATTTTTCCATCACAATAAGGACAGTAGAAGTTTGATTTATTTGTGAAAAGAAACATTCACGTCTTAATGTCTTCATTTGTTATATATAGATGGCGTGTTATTGCTGTGTATTTATATTATTATTATACACAAAATATATTTATATGGATTGATCCATCTTTAAAAAATATATATATATACATATAGATGGAAATTTTGCCGGGAGGATATTGATCTAAAAAGACATGGGTCACCTCTCCCGTCAAAATAAACGTCAAAAACCTGACGCCATCTATTGAACATCGCCGCAAACTAGCGGACTCGGGTCGGTGACAAAGCCACAACAATATATATATATATATACAATCAAATTTGAATAATTCGAAGCCCAAAAGAAAAATAAAATTGGAATTATCCAAAATTTGAATTAAAAACGGAAATTCTATTTATAGGAAATTCTAGGGACCAAGATTTGAATTAAAGACGTTATCCAAGTTGTACTGTAATAATATGTTATATAACAATATTATCTTATTTATAATTATATATCATATATTCAAATATTCTGTTAAATCGACCGCCAGAGGTCACACTTCCCCTATATCATTGTTGTTGTTTCCCGATGGCTGGCTCAAATCTTTTGTACATTATGTAAATAAGTTTTCCATTTTTTTTTATTCTTACGCCTTAAGACAGGCAGTACTTTTATCAAATTATGTTTTGTATATTCCTTTAGTTCAATTAAAGAAATCTCTGATCAAAACTATTTTTATTATTATAGTTTCAAGATTATTAACCACGACTGCATTAACATAGCATAATTCTCAAGATAATCAAAATAACGCGGAATATATTTCCATATAATATATATGCTACCTCACACAACAGAAATACAAATTGAAACTAAGCTAGATAGACCTAAATCCCTGGTTCGAATGCTATCTACACAAAAAAAAAGCTCAGAAATCAAATCTACCACTATTAAAGAAATCAAATGATATAAAGAATCATAAGATATACGTTCTAGCAAGAAGAAATACATAGCCTTACTAAATATCAAACAGAGAATTATTTCTGTACAATACAATCGTAAAAAGGCTGTAGAAGGACGTCCGAAAGCTTGATAATAAAATTCACACAAGATCCTTCTCTTCAATCTCCGTTTCATGTTTTCAATACAAGAGAAAGTCACGAGATTCCACTGAATTCTGGAAAACAAAAGTCTTATTCAAAAATAAAATAACTTCACACGGAAACATATCAATATTGGAGTGTCAAACAATTTTACATAAAACTTCTAGAGACTGAAGCACAGACCAACTATGAATTCCTTTCAATGACTTTATCTTGTTTAGTTGTTGTCGTGTCCAATGAAGAGCCTCAAATGTCTCCATACATCTCTATCACAGCAGTCGTAATGTTCTTGGGTGTGTAAAGCTGCTGCTCTAGGTCTAAGTCATTTTTCTGCAAGGCTGCGGCCATTGCTGGACATGAGAATATGTGGGTAGGTGTTAGTTCCACACCAGGACAATTGTTACATGTCCTATAGGTTCTTGTACCATCTGGATGTATTTTCATTCCTTTATAGTGTTTCGTTCTAAGTCTTGTTATAGTTTTTGTCAGTTTTCTCTCAGAGTTTATTTCACATATTTGATCTTTTCTTATTTTTTGTTTGATTATCTTGTATTTTTGCCAAAGCATCAGCGTCTTGTTTAGTCAGTAAGCTAAATGACGAAATATAATCTACCTCTATATCAGGTAATGGACTAGATCAAAGGGAAAGTTATCCCAGAGAAGTATGTCTATTTTAGGCTTCCCCTCCATGTTGAAGGCTGGCCAATCAGAGCGTGACCAGACGATATATCAAGGTTGAAATGGTTGGGTGGTTGATTGGCCACCTTCCTACATACAGTACTGTACACAACACCATGTACTAGCATGTCTATAAATACCGTACTGTACAACATCCGAGTAACTTACAACTGGAATAGAAAAAGAACATTGACATTTCACATAACACGAAAAGGCAATAGATCTCAATTTACACTCATGGACAAAAATTATGGAAGTGGAAAGTCTTTGATGTCATCGGTCGTCTATTTTTTTAAAGGAGACAGAGGTCACTGTAATATCTTTCCGAGTTATTGTCTTAATCCCGATATATATGCTGAAATGTACAACTTCCTTTAAATATTTTTTTTACTTATCCCTAGTACACATGGTACAGACCATGATGATCATGGTGGGTAGAGGTTGACGACTGCTTTTACTGTAAGTACACCACATGTCTACACATGTGAAAAGCAGTTCAACTTTTTCACTTACAAATGTGCCAGAGCCCCGTTTGGTTACTTGCATGCGCTGGTGGGGTTGGACTTTTGCAAGAATCGGGGGCCATTGGAGCATTTTTTTTTAAATTATTATTATAAAAAAGTGTCCAATGCAGGATACAATCCTGAGTCGTAGTGGTTGAAAACCAACGGTTTAGACCATCCTTCCACCGCCCCCTAGAGAATCTATGATGTTGCTTTATAGATATTTGACTACACTCAATGACAAAAGTTAAATGAAGTGGAAAGATATTTTATCTTTTCGGCTTGTACTCTCTTTAAAATGTTCTTTTGTATCGTAAAGACAGAGGCTGCCTGGCCGGCATTCATAGTTCTTACAATTAAAGATACTTCGGTCAGTAAATATCTGCTGAAGTAAATTGCAGAGCTCTAAAATGTTGTTGTTAGCATCCATCAAATCGAGATTGACCTTTGATGACTCTATGGACAAATATTCTACAATAGTACGATGCATTAGCGCGCCATCTGTTATCAAAATTCGAAATTATTATAGACGCGTTTATAAATGTATGTAATTCTACTGTCCTCAAAACTTATGTCCATAGTTCATCTAAAATACCCATTCCAAGAGTCTAACATCAGTATCACTATAAAAGGAAGTTCGAAAATTGTAATATAATAGCGGTATGGTAGATTAAACTGGCGAAACCACTGGGAGGGTTCACCACTGATGAGCCAGGCCTTCCTATTAATTTTTCCATTACAGTAAGGACAGTAGAAATTGTTTAATTTTTAAAAGAATCTTACGCGTCTATAATAGTTTCAAATTTTAAATATTCTACAAATTTGTCTATGCTAGTAATCAATAAATGGTGTGATTCGAAAAGCCATAAGTTCTGTATGACCCAGTAGTGAGGCAACAACAACATCCCAATATCTCACCCCACTACCAGCTTCCTCTCTTACAACAGTTACATCACAGATTGACATAGAGAGAACATGGCAATACTTTGAATGACTTCCTTTACTGTACCTAACGTAATCTTATCTACTACACTTGTTCATTAATAACAAATAGAAAATATAAAAGGCCTTATCTTTATTGCTTTTCATTGAATATAAAAATATGAGAATTTTAATTATTTACATATATATTGAAGTGTAGAAGCATAGGGCACCTCTCCCGTCAAAATAGACGTCAAAACCAGACGCCTTCTAACGACCGTCACCGCAAACTAGCAGCCTCAGGTCGGTGACAAAGCCACAACACCAACGTTGGTAAACTGAGAAGTATCCACCTAGAGACCATAGTTTCTGGCTAATGGCCCTCGTCAGTCTAGGGCGGACTTTATTCCATGAGATTCACACGGGATCTAATGGAATCTTCACAATCTACCAAAGAGGTGATTTGCTGGCAAGGTGGCTGGGCCAAATCTATGGCTAGAATATAGATGGAAATTTTGTCGGGAGCAAATTAATCCATAGAAGCACAAGGCGCCTCTCCCGTCAAAATAAACGTCAAAACCTGATGCCATCTATTGAAACCATGGTCTCTAGGTGGACGCTTCTCAGTTTCCCAAAGCTGGTGTTGTGTCACCGACCTGAGTCCGCTAGTTTGCGGCGACGGTCAATAGATGGTGTCAGGTTTTTGACGTCTATTTTTCGGGAGAGGCGCCCATTGCTTCTATGGATCAATTTCCTCCCGGCAAATGTCCCATCTATATTGAAGTATTCCTTCAATATGAAAGGATAGAAGCACGGATGTTTCTATACAATACAAGCATCTACTGTCCGTACTGGAGGGTGTGTGCAACGGCATCTCTTGCTAGGTAAAGTTATTTTTTAATGCTTTTTCACCGTAATAAGTTACGTTTCAAATCTTTTATAGCCTTCATTTATCAGCCGAATAATTTTTATTAGGAGGAAAAATCTTGGTGAAGGTTTATGTATCATATTGAAATTCCAATGTTTATATATAATCTGACTGAAAATTTAACAGTATATAGAGTAGAATCTGGAAAAACTTATAGTGAAAATTTCAGGTCTCTATCCAGAATATTCTTCGAGTTATTTGCAAATTTGCCCTTTCGCTCGCAAGCGGTGCCTCTAGCGGTGAAGATGGGAGGTAATACCAGCTGACCTAATGTACATGTAAAATTTGGAGCGGGACACAAGAGTGACATCCACGGCGCCAATTTATAATTGTAACGAATAGTATTTGAATAAAAACATTTAATCGGGTAAAACCTGGGAGTTGCCCGGGTCATTCGGTAAGTATATAATAAAAACTGTCACAGAAGTATGAAATGGTACTGGAAATAGAGAATTCAATGAAGAGAAATACACCTTCCGATATTGTCATTGAATTGTAGTGACGGTTGTCTTGTTATCTATTGGTAAAATCCCCAATTGAACGCTGATGTTTGTTTATTTCAGGATATGGGCCAATTTCCTTTTCTTGAATTAAGTAGAAAAAAAAGTTAACCACGTACGTATTTCAGGATGTTAGGTCTCGTCAGAGAGGTGCAAGTATGATGAAAAACCCACCAATGAGAATCAGTTCGTTATTTATTTCTAAATCAATAAAAAAATGTATATTTTGATTTGAGTTACATAAACACACGCTAAACATGCTTTAAGAGTAGATTTTTTTAAATTTATATCTAGTAAACATGTGTGGTACAGACTATGATAATCATGGTGGGTAGTTAGCGACTGTCTTTTACTGTAAGTACACCACATGTCTACACATGGTACAGGCCATGATAATCATGGTGGGTAGTTAGCGACTGTCTTTTACTGTAAGTACACCACATGTCTACACTCGGCCGTGCGGCCACGCGTCGCGCGAGCTCCCGAGTTTTTCGCCTCTGGCGAGCGGAATAACGTCGCGGATGGCGACGAATTTGGCACGGGCTGAAAGCCCTTCAAACGCCGAGCAAAAGCCTGTAAGGCACGGCGCAAAAGCACAACCATGTGCTGAACTATCTAAGAAAGAAGATTTTCAGAAGAAAACTTCAAATCTCTTCAACAAAAATCAAAACTATGCAAATCCGCCCGCCGGCGGACATCATGCAAATCCGGCCACGCCGACCGACTTCGTTACTGCCTCGTTTTCCGAGGCCGCTGCCCAAGCCAATAGAAGCTGGGCAGACTTAGCGGAGGACAACAATCAAGAATCTGAGGACCCTTTCATCACTGTCCAAAGAAAGAAAAGACGCCGTGGCTCGGCGGAATCACCTGCGGCGGCTGCACCTTCCTCTAACATCAGAGGCGCAGGAGCCATTCGCCGGCCGCGATCATCCACGGGATGGGCACCGCGGGCGGAGGAAATCAGGACCACCCGAGCTCACATCGTGGAGGCCAGGGCGCGGCAGGCGTCTTCCACCGAGGACCACTGCGTTTATGTAGAGCGCAGCCCTGAACTGGAGCCCTTTCACTACATGAGGGCAATTGAAAGGATGTTCGGAGGGACCAGGGAGGTCTTCCAACTAACAAAAATGAACGGCCACTTCCTGGTGGGACTGGCTAACAGAGGCATGGCCGAGCGCCTCGTCAACGAGGGCCTCGAGGTGGAGGGCACTCTCCACAGGGCCTTCCCGTTCCGCAAGAGGGCGGAGCGAATTACAGTGGGCAACCTCCCCTTCTTCGTGGGGGATGCAGCCGTCATCAGCGCCCTTTCATCTTTTGGGCGGGTCACATCTATCGCCCCCAAGCTGATGAAGGCTGGCCCATACATCTACAACGACGGCCGCCGAGAGGCGTTTATCATCCTCCGCGAAGGAATGACCATCGAGAGGCTGCCCACCCGCCTCGACATCACCATCAAAGGCGAGGCCTGGCCCGCATACCTGTCCTCCGGGATTAGGTGCTCCAGGTGCCGTGGCCAAGGACATCGCAGGGCCAACTGCCCCCTGCTTGCAAGGCGAACCACCGCTCCTGGACCGGCCACACCAACCTCTCCAACCAGCGTCCCACCAGCGACTGCGCCTAGGCTGCCCCAACAACCATCTGCCCAGCCTCCACCTCCGGCATCCCCCAGCCCAACCATGGAGGTCTCCGACGTGCCTCCCACAAGCCGAGCTGCGCTCCATCCACCTGCAGCACTCCGGCAATCATCACCAGCGCCTTCGGCCTTACCTGCGGAAGATGCGCCTCTTGCCCCTCCACCAATGACTCCTGCTCCGTCCCTGCGAACACCTGGGAGTCGCGAGCCTGCGGCCCCAACACCGGACGTGGAGATGTCCATCGTGGAGGAGACCTCTGCGTCCTTCACGTCAACAGCAAAGAACGCAACGAGGATCGACCTCGATGCGTTCATCGAGAGGCACCCCAGCGTGTCCTTCGCTGAGACGGACGCCCTAGGTCTTGGGCGGGAGGAGGTCCTGGACCTCCTCTCCTCGAGGACCAAAACGCAGAGGAGTGTACCCCTCCTGCCGCTTTCGCAGTGCAACGCCCTCGCCGGACTTATCAGGCAAATCTTAGATTTGAGGCCCGGAGCAGCCAGCAACCTCTACAAAGTCCTCGGGCAAGTCAAAGCTGAGCTGAGGACAACACCAGCTGCAGTGCCTCCAACTCCCCCACTGCCTGCGCCTCGGCCCGCTGAGCCTATGCAGCCCACTACCCACAGGGAGGAACTGACACCTCCTTTGATGACACCTCCGCCGCCCGCCCCGACGGACATGGAGGAGGACGATCCAATGACGGAGAAAGAGCGAGACACACCCCCACCGCCTGCGCCTCGGCTCGCTGAGACAACACCACCCATTCCCCACGGGGAAAAGACGTCGCCGCACATCGCGACACCTCCACCTCCACTGTCCTGCCAATTCATTGATGACCGCTGGACGGAGGCAGACGACATACTATATGAATTAAACCAAGAACGCGACTGGGGAGTGGGGATCAGTGAGAGTGACATCACAGAAGCCGTCATATACCCCGAGGATAGGGAGCCTCTCATCAGGCGCCTGTCCACTCGGAGGAGGAGCCTCCTCGCTGCTTTCATCAGCGCCGCCATCGAGCGCGCTCGGGACGCCGATCCCTTTGTGCGTGAGGGCATGTCCGCGCTCAGGGGGATGTTGCCCTCCTGATTGGGCCCAGACGAGCCTCGGTGGGGACACCGCCTGATTTGTTTTGAATTGTAAATATTTGGTTCCTCCTGCTTAACTCTTAGGAGTAATGATTGACTATGTAGTCAATAAAATATATTTAATTGTCAAAAATTGTCACATGTCTACACATGGTACAGGCCATGATAATCATGGTGGGTAGTTAGCGACTGTCTTTTACTGTAAGTACACCACATGTCTACACATGGTACAGGCCATGATAATCATGGTGGGTAGTTAGCGACTGTCTTTTACTGTAAGTACACCACATGTCTACACATGGTACAGGCCATGATAATCATGGTGGGTAGTTAGCGACTGTCTTTTACTGTAAGTACACCACATGTCTACACATGGTACAGTCCATGATAATCATGGTGGGTAGTTAGCGACTGTCTTTTACTGTAAGTACACCACATGTCTACACTCGGCCGTGCGGCCACGCGTCGCGCGAGCTCCGTGTTTTTCGCCTTTGGCGGGCGGTAAAATGCATTTAGGCATGTCGAGTTCGGCATCGCCAGGGAGCTCGGGATCTGCTGGACAAGAGCCTGGAAGGCCCAGCATCCCAGCTCCTACTGGTGGGAGGATTTCAAGCGAAAACGGAAATCAGAAAATCTTAAAAGAAAACTCAGAAAATCGAGTTTATGCAAATCCGCCGGCAGGCGTTAAAGATGTAAATCTGGCCGCCGCGCGTGACGTCACGCTCAACTTGCCGGCCGGTACGTCATCCAATGGCGCTGCCCGTGTCTTGGGAAGCTGGGCGGACTGCATTGAGGATTTGAGCCCCGGAGCGGAAGACGACTTTACTGTCGTGAAAACCAAGAAGAGGCGCCGCGAATCATCAAATTCGCCTACAGCCGCTGCACCATCCTCCAACAGCGGTGGCGCCAGGAGCAGTCGCCGATTGCATTCATCGGCTCGATCGGTACCCCCGGGCACAGGAGATCCCGACAACCAGGACCCATATCACAGAGGCCCGGGCGAGGCAGGCGTCCTCCTCCGAGGAGCACTGCGTCTACCTGGAACACGGCCCCGAGCTACAGCCCTTCCACTACCTGAGGGCGCTGGACAGGCTGCTTGGAGGAACCGCCGGAATTATCCAGATCTCCAAGATAAACGGCCACCAACTCCTGGGACTGGCCAACAGGGGCCTCGCCGAGCGCCTCATAAACAACGGCCTTGAGGTTGAGGGCACTCTCCTCAGGGCGTTTCCTTTCCGTAAAAGAGCGGAAAGGATAACGGTGAGCAACCTCCCCTTCTTCGTGGAGGACTCAGCCATCATCAACGCCCTTAGGCCCTTTGGGCGCATCACATCCATCGCGCCCAAAATGATGAAGGCCGGCCCGTACACCTACACCGACGGTCGCCGCGAGGCGTTCATCGTCCTTCACGAAGGAATGACAACCGAGAGGCTCCCCACCCGCCTCGACATCACCATCAAAGGCGAGGCCTGGCCCGCTTATCTCTCCACCGGCATCAAGTGTTCCAGATGCCACGGTCAGGGGCACCGCAGGGCCAACTGCCCCCTGCTTGCAGGGCTGGCCAACAACACCAGAACGGCCCCACCGACCACTCCTGCTGGCGTCCCACCACCGACCACCCCTGCACCGCCTCAGCGGTCAGCAGCCCAGCCTCCTGCGCCGACACCCTCCAATCCAGCCATGGAGGTTTGCAGCGCTCCTCCCGTGGCCCGAGCTGCGCTCCACTCATCCGCACCTCGGCCATCTCCACCAGCGGCCCCAGCCTTTCCTATGGAGGAGACGGCTCCTGCCCCTCCACCAGTGACCCCTGCTCCGTCCCTGCGAACACCTGGGAGTCGCGAGCCTGCGGCCCCAACACCGGACGTGGAGATGTCCATCGTGGAGGAGACCCTTGCGTCCTTCACTTCATCGGCAAAAAACGCAACGAGAGTCGACCTCGATGCGTTCATCGAGGGGCACCCCAGCGTGTCCTTCGCTGGGACGGACGCCCTTGGTCTTGGGCGGGAGGAGGTCCTGGACCTCCTCTCCTCGAGGACCAAGGCGCAGAGGAAGGGACCCCTCCTGTCGCCTCCGCAGTGCGACGCCCTCGTCGGCCTGATCGGGCAAATCCTGGACCTGAGACCCGGAGCAGCCAGCAACCTGTACAAGGTCCTCGGACAGGTCAAGGCCGAGCTCAGGACAACACCAGCAGTGCCTCCAACACCCACACTGCCTGCGCCTTGGCCTTCTAAGCCAACACCACCCGCTCTCCACGGGGAAAAGACGTCGCCGGACATCGCGACACCTCCACCTCCACTGTCTACCGAATTCATTGATGCCTGCTACGACCAGGCAAATGACATAATATATGAATTAAGCGATGAGCGCTACTCGGAGCCTTTATCCGATATAGGAGTCACAGAGGGTGACATCGTAGAGGCAATTATTTTCCCCGACCTCTCCTCAGGCGCCTCTCCACTCAGAAGAGAACCACTCTTGCCGGGATCGTCAGCGCTGCATCTGAGCGCGCTCGGATCCCCTTGTGCGTGAGGGCCTGCGCATACTCAGCGAAATGCTCCCCCCCCCCCCCCCCCCCCCCCCCCAATCTGTAAATCCCATTAATTCTTGATTGAATGTAACTATTGACGAGTGTCGATAAAGTATGTTTTAATTGTCAAATTGTCACATGTCTACACATGGTACAGGCCATGATAATCATGGTGGGTAGTTAGCGACTGTCTTTTACTGTAAGTACACCACATGTCTACACATGGTACAGGCCATGATAATCATGGTGGGTAGTTAGCGACTGTCTTTTACTGTAAGTACACCACATGTCTACACATGGTACAGGCCATGATAATCATGGTTGGTAGTTAGCGACTGTCTTTTACTGTAAGTACACCACATGTCTACACATGGTACAGGCCATGATAATCATGGTGGGTAGTTAGCGACTGTCTTTTACTGTAAGTACACCACATGTCTACACATGGTACAGGCCATGATAATCATGGTGGGTAGTTAGCGACTGTCTTTTACTGTAAGTACACCACATGTCTACACATGGTACAGGCCATGATAATCATGGTTGGTAATAGGTAGTGACTGCTTTTACTGTAATCACACTACATTTCTACATATGTACACTCATGAACGTAACTACAACATGGACGGAAAGTGGAAAGTCTTTGATGTCGGAGGTTTTTTTTAAGGGGACAGAGGTGGTTCACACTTGGTTATCTCGTGTGTCTTCAATAAAGGTCATTGTAATATCTTTCAGAGTTATTGTCTGAATCCCGATATACATGCTAAAAGGTACAACTTCTTCCTTAAGTTTTGTCCATGAGTGTATACACACTTGGTTATCTCTTGTGTTTTAAATAAAGGTTACTGTAATATCTTTCAGAGTTATTGTCTGAATCCCGATATACATGCTGAAAGGTACAACTTCCTTAAGTTTTGTCCATGAGTGTATACACACTTGGTTATCTCGTGTGTCTTCAATAAAGGTCACTGTAATATCTTTCAGAGTTATTGTCTGAATCCCGATATACATGCTGAAAGGTACAACTTCCTTAAGTTTTGTCCATGAGTGTATACACACTTGGTTATCTCGTGTGTCTTCAATAAAGGTCACTGTAATATCTTTCAGAGTTATTGTCTCAATCCCGATATACATGCTGAAAGGTACTACTTCCTTAAGTTTTGTCCATGAGTGTATACACACTTGGTTATCTCGTGTGTCTTCAATAAAGGTCACTGTAATATCTTTCAGAGTTATTGTCTGAATCCCGATATACATGCTGAAAGGTACAACTTCCTTAAGTTTTGTCCATGAGTGTATACACACTTGGTTATCTCGTGTGTCTTCAATAAAGGTTACTGTAATATCTTTCAGAGTTATTGTCTGAATCCCGATATACATGCTGAAAGGTACAACTTCCTTAAGTACTGTCCATGAGTGTATACACACTTGGTTATCTCGTGTGTCTTCAATAAAGGTTACTGTAATATCTTTCAGAGTTATTGTCTGAATCCCGATATACATGCTGAAAGGTACAACTTCCTTAAGTTTTGTCCATGAGTGTATACACACTTGGTTATCTCGTGTGTCTTCAATAAAGGTTACTGTAATATCTTTCAGAGTTATTGTCTCAATCCCGATATACATGCTGAAAGGTACAACTTCCTTAAGTACTGTCCATGAGTGTATACACACTTGGTTATCTCGTGTGTCTTCAATAAAGGTCACTGTAATATCTTTCAGAGTTATTGTCTCAATCCCGATATACATGCTGAAAGGTACAACTTCCTTAAGTACTGTCCATGAGTGTATACACACTTGGTTATCTCGTGTGTCTTCAATAAAAGCTAAGCTAATCACGTACGCGTTTCGGGCTGTTACCCCTCGTCAGAGTGGTGCAAGCTGTACCTAATGGCCCAAAAAAAATGGATGCCTGATTGACAAATTTATTTTTGGTCGTTGAGGTACAGCTTGCACCAGGCTGATGAGGGCCAACAGCCCGAAACATGTACGTGGTTAGTTTTTCTTGATTAAACAAGAATGGGTATTTGGCCAATTCTGCAATTTAAAAAAAAAATCAACGAATTGTTTATATTTATTCCAACAGATGGCGCAAGCCATCAGCAACTTTTAATTACAAGAAAAGGAGATATCTTTTTCTTAAAGACATCATACATATATATATATATATATATATATATATATATATATATGTAAAACAACACTTGAAGTTACACCGCATGAGTTTCTTTTCAATGAAAAATCAAAATTTATTTCAAGGTGAAATATTGGCTATTTCTAACCTTTTTGGATGAGGTATGAAAGGGTGAATTATGAAGAGCAATGATGAACGGAAAAATAAAAGTGTCCAGGGATGGGAATCGAACCCACAATGTTCCGCTTACCGGGCAGATGCCATGTCCACTAGGGCTACCCTGGAAGTATTTTCCAATCTCTCTAATCCAAAAAGGTTAGAAATAGTCAATATTTCACCTTGAAATACATTTTGATTTTTCATTGAAAAGAAACTCATGCGGTGTAACTTCAAGTGTTGTTTTACAATCACAAGCCGCAGTGTATCATATAATATATATATGTGTTGTATATGTATATAGGTGTTTTATATATGTAAATATGTCATACATAAGAAATATAATCCTCTGTGTCAATTAGATTAATCAAATATGTCTTTATATAAAAACTTATCAACGGAGTTTATATTTGATCAATCTAATAGATTTGTGTGTGTGTGTGTGTGTTATATACACTGGTCCGCAAAATTAAAGGAACAACATTTTTTTTCCTTTATCACAAATTTTATTGAACATTTATCAATGAAACTTTATACACAAATTTATTATTCCATTATTGATTAGAATACCCAAAATCAAAGAATTCTAACACGTATTTTATGCAAATTAGCCGGTCAAGCAATGATCTTCTTGCAGTCAGTGTATAAATATCTTGGATATTGTTGTTAATATGGGGTGTGATCGCCTTTAACTGATAGACAGGCTCTACATCGGCGACCCATACTAAGAATTAGGGAGTTTATGAGCTCCTGTGGAATCAACGCCCACTCTTGTGTTAAGGCTGTTTCTAGCTCATGAGTGTTTCTAGGAGGGGGTTGGAGGGATGAGATTCGCCGTCCTAGTTTGTCCCATACATGCTCAATGGGATTTAGGTCTGGAGATCGAGCTGGCCAATTCATCCGAGCAATTGCATGGTTTTAGAGAAAAGTGTCGACCACACCAGCCCTATGTGGACGGGCATTATCATCCATTATAAGAAGGTTTTCTACCATTTCTAATGATTGAGGCATCACATGTGCTGCCAAGATTTCGTCCCGATACCTCTGTCCAGTCAGGGTTCCTTGCCGAAAAATGTGGAGTGCTGTGTGACCGCCCAAGAAGATTCCAGCCCAGACCATAAAACATTGGCTTCTGTAGGGATCCCTTTCAACCATATTTCGGGGATTATTTCTGGTTCCTACCTCTCTCCAGACAAAGACACGACGATAATAGCTGTTTAGAGAGAATCTGGACTCATCAGTGAACATTACATGGCTCCATTCATCTGGATTCCAAGCGACATGTTGTCTGCGCCAAAGTTCCCTTGCTCTCTTTTGAGGTGGTGTCAACGGCACACAAATTATGGGTCGTCGAGCATAGAGGCCCTCCATGTGAACCTTCTGCGTATTGTATCAGTTGAAATAGGAGAAAACTTTCTTCTAATGGATGATAATGCCCGTCCACATAGGGCTGATGTGGTCGACACTTTTCTCCAAAACCATGCAATTGCTCGGATGAATTGGCCAGCTCGATCTCCAGACCTAAATCCCATTGAGCATGTATAGAACAATCTAGCACGACGGATCTCATCCCTCCAACTCCCTCCTAGAAACACTCATGAGCTAGAAACACACTTTAAAAAAGAGTGGGCGTTGATTCCACAGGAGCTGATAAACTCCCTAATTCTTAGTATGGGTCGCCGATGTAGAGCCTGTCTATCAGTTAAAGGCGATCACACCCCATATTAACAACAATATCCAAGATATTTATACACTGACTGCAAGAAGATCATTGTTTGACCGGCTAATTTGCATAAAATACGTGTTCGATTTCTTTGATTTCGGGTATTTTAATCAATAATGAAATAATAAATTTGTATATAAAATTTCATTGATAAATTTTCAATAAAATTTGAGATATATATGGAAAAAATATGCTGTTCCTTTAATTTTGCGGGCCAGTGTATATAGGTATAATGTGTTGAGTTACTGTTGACTCTTGTAGAATCTTGTAGACTAAAAATGTGATGAAGTATCCAGTCGACTTATAAACTATGGTGTGAGTCCTTGTCAACTCTCGCTATACTGTGTTGACCGAGAGGAACAGTCAGGATGTGGAGTTTTCCAGTACCTCTCTGCACCTTGGAAGACCTTTAAAAGTTCTCACAAAATACAGGCAGTCGTGGTCGAGGCAGAGTGGAAAGAAGAAGACACAGTTGCACTAAGAAAGTTCCGTGAACAGATAAAAGTTGAGCTAGGAGCGAAAGATGGAGAGATAGAAGATTTCTTACTGGTCTACATGATGGATGAGATGGACCTGGGGTACAACCTACGAGGGCTCGCGCAGATGGTAAACTGACTGTCAAGTGACTGTATTTTTGGCTAAAGACGGGGTCTTTATATACCTTTTCTGAGAAAGGGGGTGTTGCATTTCAACAGATGTGAAGAGCGTGGGTCGTCTGGCGAAAATTCTAAACTGTACACTGGCGCCGTGGCCGTTTCCATATTTAGACTTTGTTGTTTTGGGAATACTATATGCTCGATCTCTGCGTTAGCTCAACTCTTAATCTATTACAGAGTTTTATTTATTTGTCCTCAGTTTGTACAAAGTACATTACATATGATGATGTAATGACACATGTCAATCATGCGTATAATCATTTACAGATGTGTTTCTATAAACAACATGAAAATATTGTTATAAGTTATATACAATATGGGGTTGTTGGTTTAAATTACCATATATATAGGTTATATATATGTATATTATATAATTTAAAAACTCAAATATTTCTATATTTTAAAAAATATATATTTTATTTTATTCATTGATAATTTTACTTTTGTTATCATCGTTTTTAGAAAGACTTTCAGTTTTGTTGTAAATATGCGTAGTTAATATATCTATCCATTTAAATCACTAAAATAGGATTAACTTTATAAATTCTATATAATGTGAAAATAACTAATGTGTAATATTTCCTCAAGTAATTGAAAATAAAAGCTACTTGACGGTAAATAATTATATTTTTTTTTATCACGACTGCACCTTAACCCTTTATCTTATCGATCCTTTGTCTTATCAAGCCTTATCTAACAACAACAACAAAATATTCATAACATATATATATATATCTAACAATTTATCCTTTTATACCTTCTTATTTTTATTCCTGTTGAAGATGAGAAATACTCGAAAGCTTGTAGAAATAAATAAAAATCCTACAAGAAATTCTTCGATTTATGATTTTATTCTTTTGATAAAATACGATAGGACAATGCTCTGTAGAATGTTTGTAGAGATGTGTCTACTGAAGTAGGTAGACACCTTATGTGTAGTGTGCCAAGTTATTGTCGTAGACTGGGTATCAACATGGTGTTGTTTTGACATTACATAACCAGAAAGAACGTGAAGAATCTGTTATGTAATATAGAAAACTTCCTAGTTAACTAATATCAATACCCAAAGGTACTGTACATCCTGTGGTTGTAGGAATAACAATGAAACATAGAACAACCTCGGTGAGAGGACACCTCTCTACAAAGGACACTTTGGCTCTGTAACTAGGTGTTGTCAGAGAGGTAGTTCTACTGTATTTAGCAACTCTCCGGTAAGAGGACAACTCTCTCTAAAGGACACTTTGGTTCTGTAACTAGGTGTTGTCCTTTACAGAGAGGTAGTTCTACTGTATTTAGCAACTCTCCAGTAACAGGACACCTCTCCCTAAAGTACACTTTAGTTCTGTAACTAGGTGTTGTTCTTTACAGAGAGGTAGTTATACTGTATAGATTTACAAATTTTAAAATATTTTAATAAAAATTTCGTCAAAAAAATAAGCAAAAGAAGAATCCGCACAGGTGAAAAAAGTTATTTTTCCCTGTTTTCAACAATTTACAAAAACAAAACACAGGCCACAAACAACTACGCTACAGTAACATCTACCAAATTGGTCACTTAGATGACTGGGCTGTTTTCCAAACGACGTGCTGTTGCATAGCGGCGTCAGATGGAGATATGCAAATTTGTTCCCGGGCTCGTCTGTCAAGTTGCATAATCCACCACGCTATTTGTGAACAAGGAAATACAAAACTTTTTTACACCGCCATTTTTTTATGTTCTAAACAACAATCACCATCATTAGGGGAATGTTGAAAAATAGGTTGCAATGTTTCCTTTTCTGGGATCCCTTCTGTCTATATAGATGTCTTCTGTTAGAACTAATATGTAAATTTTATTTGGAAAAAGTTGCATAACTATTATTTTCCGATTCTTTCAGACACCAACCAAAAATATTGCCTTTACTTTATGTTGAATTAGGAGACATCTTTTCTGTTGATATGGCGTTTCTTCCGTTAACACTAATATGTAAATTTTATTTGGAAAAAGTTGCATAACGTTCTATCATTTTTCGATTATTTCAGACACCAACCAAAAATATTGCCATGACTATGTTGAATTAGGAGAAATATTTTCTGTCTATATAGATGTCTTCTGATAGAAACTAATATGTAAATTTTATTTGGAAAAAGTTGCATAACTCCATTATATTTCGATTCTTTCAGACACCAACCAGAAATATTAACATAATCTTATATTGAGATAAGAGAAAGTTTTTCTTATATAGCAAAAATATCTTTATTTTTAAAAAAAGGTCGAATATTAATATATCCCTATATATATAAAAGTCGGTATATGTATGTATGTGGGTATCTATGTAGGCTATACACGTCCACAATACATAACTAATCTGACTGAAATTTTAACAGTATATAGAGTAGAATCTGGAAAGCCTTATAGTGAAAATTTCGGGTCTTTATCCCGAATATTCTTCTAGTTATTTGCAAATTGCGTTGCAATTTTGCCTTTTCTCTCGCAAGCAGCGCCTCTAGCGGTGAAGATGGGAAGTAATACCAGCTGACCTAATGTACATGTAAAACGTGTTTTGACAGGACATAGAGAAAAATCTGGAAAATATATTTATCTGATTTTTGGCCAATAAAAAATAAAATTGACAGGCTCTGGATAAAAATAGTTGTTTTTTTTAGTCAGAAAAGGATGATGACAATATTGCTGTATCATGTTTGATCATCAGAAACAAAATTATTTCGGGAAAAATTCCAAAAAGCTGAGACCACGGGTGAAGCCAGTTCATTTTTAGTGTGCAGGAACAAAATTCTAACAGAAAAACATTCATTCGAGCAGAAGACACAAAGCCAGATCATCTCTTTATAAAAATATCGCTTCTCTGACACAAAGTTTGGAGCGGGACGTTTCACAAGAATGACATCCACGGCGCCAATTTATAATTGTAACGAATAGTATTTGAATAAAGACATTTAATTGGGTAAAACCCGGGCGTTGCCCGGGTCATTCGGCTAGTGTGTATATAAAGAAATAACGTGCCATCTATATATAGCAAATGAAAACATCGAGGCACGACTATTTCTGTAATTTATATATAATTCTACTGTCCTTATGTCCATAGTTTACTTAAATACCATTTCTAAGAATCCACCCTTCAGTGTAACATATATAAACAGAATGATCCTATATAGGATTAGAGCTCTAAAGAAGCGGTCTGGTAGATTGAATTGGTGAAACCGCTGGGAGGGTTCACTATTGATGAGCCAAGCCCTCCCAATATTTTTCATTGCAGTAAGGACAGTAGAAGTTCGTTTTATATATGAAAAAACACTAGTGTCTAAATGTTTTCATTTCCTTTAAGTATAAAGTTGTACCTTTCAGCATGTATATCGGGATTGAGACAATAACTCTGGAAGATATTACTGTGACCTTTATTGAAGACACACGAGATAACCAAGTGTGTATACACTCATGGACACAACTTAAGGAAGTTGTACCTTTCAGCATGTATATCGGGATTGAGACAATAACTCTGAAAGATATTACAGTGACCTTTATTGAAGACACACGAGATAACCAAGTGTGTATACACTCATGGACTAAACTTAAGGAAGTTGTACCTTTCAGCATGTATATCGGGATTGAGACATTAACTCTGAAAGATATTACAGTGACCTTTATTGAAGACACACGAGATAACCAAGTGTGTATACACTCATGGACAAAACTAAAGGAAGTTGTACCTTTCAGCATGTATATCGGGATTGAGACATTAACTCTGAAAGATATTACAGTGACCTTTATTGAAGACACACGAGATAACCAAGTGTGTATACACTCATGGACAAAACTAAAGGAAGTTGTACCTTTCAACATGTATATCGGGATTGAGACAATAACTCTGAAAGATATTACAGTGACCTTTATTGAAGACACACGAGATAACCAAGTGTGTATACACTCATGGACAAAACTTAAGGAAGTTTTACCTTTCAGCATGTATATCGGGATTGAGACATTAACTCTGAAAGATATTACAGTGACCTTTATTGAAGACACACGAGATAACCAAGTGTGTATACACTCATGGACAAAACTAAAGGAAGTTGTACCTTTCAGCATGTATATCGGGATTGAGACATTAACTCTGAAAGATATTACAGTGACCTTTATTGAAGACACACGAGATAACCAAGTGTGTATACACTCATGGACAAAACTAAAGGAAGTTGTACCTTTCAGCATGTATATCGGGATTGAGACAATAACTCTGAAAGATATTACAGTGACCTTTATTGAAGACACACGAGATAACCAAGTGTGTATACACTCATGTACAAAACTTAAGGAATTCGTACCTTTCAGAATGTATATCAGGATTGAAACAATAACTCTGAAAGATATTACAGTGACCTTTATTGAAGACACACGAGATAACCAAGTGTGAACCTCTGTCTCCTTAAAATAAATAGACGACCGACGACATCAAGACTTTCAACTTCCCTAAGTGTTATCCATGAGTGTAGACCCACACAGGATATAGAGAGACGAGGTAGGGAGGACTCTCCATCTACATGGACAAGTTACGTGTGGCAACCTGCCATTTTCGATTGAGATGTGTTAAGCCTAACTTTCCAGTACCTCTAGCAGTGTTCCATCTACTGTAGGTAGATACCGTCATTCCTTGTATCGTAGATAAACCTAACATTCGCTGTAGATATTTCAACTTACTGTTTTATTATTATTCTCCCAGTATAGCAATGGTTTTAATTGAACATAAATCAAGTACTATATATTGTTGGGGCGGCTGCAGGCGTGTTACAATATCCCCCGATTTACACGGTAGATACGTTCCTGAGAAAAACGTGTAAATCGGGGAATAAGTGTACACAGAAATAAAAATAAAATGCATTGACAGGTTAAAATATGCAGTCAGCACATAAGCTCGGGATTCCTCGTGAGATGTGTACACAGCACATGTCTTCAATCACAGTAGTATTTAGTATAGTGCGATAAAAACAAACAAAAAAAAAACTTATTTGGAAAACCGTGTGAAAGCGAAAACGTGTAAAACAAGTACCGTGTAAATCGGGGGATAGGTGTACTATATACTGTTGGAGCGGCTGCAGGCGTGTTACAATATATTTATAATTCAAGAATTAATTCCTAAATCACATTAAATTTAGCTAGTAATTTTATTATCGATTTTATACGAAAACGTTCTTCGTCTACAACAATAACATGAAAATTGATGATGATGATATATTTAGAATTAGGCTGTTTTTTTTTTATTATTTTGGTATTTACAATTATTGATTTAAAATAATAAGAAATAATATGATATGATTCCCTACAATACAATTGAACATGAGCCCAAAAAAAGGAAATCTATTTACACATGTTTCTTATCCATCTCACAAAATGTGTATAAATCTATTGTGTCTACTTTTCACCGTTTTTGGCATGCATGTATAACTACAAAAACTGTTTATAACACACAAAGAAGGTAATATATGTTTTCTCCACCTTTCCAAATCATTAATAATTAAATATGTAAACATTCTATTATGTAATCTAATATGTAAATATTCTATCTATTATTATTATCTTTGTTAAATTAAAACTTTATAAAAGTAAATATGTAAAAAATTATTTTGTATAAAAATAGTATAAATACCATCAATTTGTTATCGTGATACTCCTGCTGAAGGACTGACAAGTCCGAAAGCTTGATAATAAAAATTTGAACAAGAACTTAACTCTGGAAGCTTTATTTACTTTATAATAAATCTATTGTGTCTACTTTTCCCCGTTTCTGACATCAGGGTGATAATCAATTAGCGCTTCGTATATTAAAAATTAATTTGTAGAACGACGTTTGACAAAATTTACCGCAAATGTTTCTTATTGAACGAAAAATTCGAAATTTAAGAAGATATAACGATTATTTCTATCCTTAGAGATGAAGTATGAAAGGATGAATTGTGAAGAGTAATGATAAAACGGAAAAGAGCCCAGGGATGGGAATCGAACCTCCAGTGTTCCGCTTACCAGGCAGATGCCATATCCACTAAGCTACCCTGGACATATTACTTCCTTTGTGAATAATATATAAAGTAATTTATAATACAATATAGTGCGGCTTATGATTGTAGAACGAAATTTGAAAATTATACCACAAATGTTTCTTTTGAACGAACATGGAATCGACACGATAAGCGGAACAATGTAGGTTCGATTCCCATCCCTGGATACTTTTATTTTTTCCGTTTTATCATTACTCTTCACAATTTATCCTATCATACTTCATCACAGCAAAATTATCATGGCCTGTACCATGTGGTGTACTTACAGTAAAAGCAATCGCCTACTTTTACCTACCATGATTATCATGGCCTGTACCACATGTATACATGTTGTACTTACAGTAAAAGCAGACACTAACTAAAAAAATAGTTATTTCTCTTTAAAATAAATTTCGATTTTTTTCGTTCAAAAGAAACATTTGCGGTATAATTGCCAAATTTCGTTCTACAATCATAAGCCGAATTATATTGTATTATAGATTATTATCCCATGAGTAAAATTACACAAGGTCATGAAGGTCGAAAACAATATTTTTTTAATACAGAGCAATAACGCGCCATCTATATATAACAAATGAAAACACAAAAACGCCAATGTTTCTTTTCACAAATAAAACAAACTTCTAGTATCCTTACTGCGATGAAAAAATATATCAGGAGGGCTTGGCTCATCAGTGGTGAACCCTTCCAGCGGTTTCACCAATTGAATCTACCAGACCGCTTCTTTAGAGCTATAATACTGTATTGAATCATTCTGTTTATATATGTTACACTGAAGGATGGAATCTCAGAAATGATATTTAAGCAAACTATACGGGGCTCTGGCACATTTGTGAAGGAAAAGTCGAACTGCTTTTCAGATATGTAGACATGTGGTGTAATTCAGTAAAATCAGTTGCTAACTACCCACCATGATTATCATGGCCAGTACCACGTGTAGACATGTGGTGTACTTACAGTAAAAGCAGTCGCCTTCTACCCATCAAGATTATCATGGCCTGTACCATATGTAGACATGTGGTGTACTTACAGGAAAAACAGTCTCTAACTACCCACCATGATTATCATGGCCAGTACCATGTGTAGACATGTGGTGTACTTACAGTAAAAGACAGTTGCCAACTACCCACCATGATTATCATGGCCAGTACCATGTGTAGACATGTGGTGTACTTACATTAAAAGACAGTTGCCAACTACCCACCATGATTATCATGGCCTGTACCATGTGTAGACATGTGGTGTACTTACATTAAAAGACAGTTGCCAACTACCCACCATGATTATCATGGCCTGTACCATGTGTAGACATGTGGTGTACTTACATTAAAAGCAATCGCCTTTTACCCACCATGATTATCATGGCCTGTACCATGTGTACAAGGGATAAGCAAAAAAACGTGAACTATGGAGACAAAATGAGATTTAAGGAATGTAGAATTACAAATTATGCTGACAGGGTTCATTACTGATGAGCCAAGCATTCCTAATATTTTGTCATCGTAGTAAAAAGAGTGAAAGTTTGTTTTATATGGAAAATAAAAAGATAAAATTGTGTTTAATGGGTTTATTTCTGTCAATATTGTAAAGTGTATTTCAAGCCACCTGTTTTCCAAATTGGCCTTTGTATGGTAATTGATCGTAAACGACAATCGGTAAATAAATCTCTACACACGGACTGTAAATATCTCTTTAACATACAATACCTTACTGTTTACCACAGCGGTATTACGTTTAGCTTTTGGTCTGAAGTCTGTAACTAAGTGTTCTCCTTTACAGAGAGGTTTTTCTACTGTATTTAGCAACTCTCCAGTAAGAGGACACCGCTCCCTAAAGGACACTTTGGCTCTGTAACTAGGTGTTGTCCTTTACAGAGAGGTAGTTCTACTGTATTTAGCAACTCTCCAGTAAGAGGAGACCTCTCCCTAAAGGACACTCTGTAACTAGGTGTTGTCCTTTACAGAGATGTAGTTCTACTGTATTTAGCAACTCTCCAGTAAGAGGACACCTCTCCCTAAAGAACACTTGGGTTCTGTAACTAGGTGTTGTCCTTTACAGAGAGGTAGTTCCACTCTATTTACCAACTCTCCAGTAAGTGGACACCTCTCCCTAAAGGACACTTTGGCTCTGTAACTAGGTGTTGTCCTTTACAGAGAGGTAGTTCCACTCTATTTACCAACTCTCCAGTAAGTGGACACCTCTCCCTAAAGGACACTTTGGTTCTGTAACTAGGTGTTATCCTTTACAGAGAGGAGTTCTACTGTATTTAGCAACTCTCCAGTAAAAGGACACCTCTCCCTAAAGGACACTCTGTAACTAGGTGTTATCCTTTAAAGAGAGGTAGTTCTACTGTATTTAGTAACTCTCCTGTAAGAGAACAGCTCTCCCTAAAGGACACTCTGTAACTAGGTGTTGTCCTTTACAGAGAGGTGTTCCACTCTATTTAGCAACTCTCCAGTAAGAGGACACCTCTCCCTAAAGGACACTCTGTAACTAGGTGTTGTACTTTACAGAGGGGTAGTTCTACTGTATTTAGCAACTCTCCAGTAAGAGGACACCTCTCCCCAAAGGACACTCTGTAACTAGGTGTTGTACTTTACAGAGAGGTAGTTCTACTGTATTTAGCAACTCTCCAGTAAGAGGACAACTCTCCTTAAGGACACTTTGTAATTGGGTGTTATCCTTTACAGAGAGGTAGTTATACTGTATTTAGCAACTCTCCAGTAAGAGGACAACTCTCCCTAAGGACACTTTGTAATTGGGTGTTATCCTTTACAGAGAGGTAGTTATACTGTATTTAGTAACTCTCCAGTAAGAGGACACTTCTCGCTAAAGGACATTTTGGCTCTGTAACTAGGTGTTGTCAGAGAGGTAGTTCTACTGTATTTAGTAACTCTCCAGTAAGAGGACACTTCTCCCTAAAGGACATTTTGGCTCTGTAACTAGGTGTTGTCAGAGAGGTAGTTCTACTGTATTTAGTAACTCTCCAGTAAGAGGACACTTCTCCTTAAAGGACATTTTGACTCTATAACTAGGTGTTGTCAGAGAGGTAGTTCTACTGTATTTAGCAACTCTCCAGTAAGAGGACATCTCTCCCTAAAGGACATTTTGGCTCTGTAACTAGGTGTTGTCAGAGAGGTAGTTCTACTGTATTTAGTAACTCTCCAGTAAGAGGACACTTCTCCTTAAAGGACATTTTGACTCTATAACTAGGTGTTGTCAGAGAGGTAGTTCTACTGTATTTAGCAACTCTCCAGAAAGAGGACACTTCTCCCTAAAGGACACTTTGGCTCTGTAACTAGGTGTTGTCAGAGAGGTAGTTCTACTGTATTTAGCAACTCTCCAGTAAGAGGTAACTTCTCCCTAAAGGACACTTTGGCTCTGTACTAGGTGTTGTAAGAGATGTAGTTCTACTGTATTTAGCAACTCTCCAGTAAGAGGACACCTCTCCCTAAAGGACACATTGACTCTGTAACTAGGTGTTGTCAGAGAGGTAGTTCTACTGTATTTAGTAACTCTCCAGTAAGAGGACACCTCTCCCTAAAGGACACTTTGACTCTGTAACTAGGTGTTGTCCTTTAGAGAGATGTAGTTCTAATGTATTTAGTAACTCTCCAGTAAGAGGACACCTCTCCCTAAAGGACACTCTGTAACTAGGTGTGATCCTTTAAAGAGAGATAGTTCTACTGTATTTAGTAACTCTTCAGTAAGAGGACACCTCTCCCTAAAGGACACTTTGGCTCTGTAAATAGGTGTTGTCCTTTACAGAGAGGTAGTTCCACTCTATTTACCAACTCTCCAGTAAGTGAACACCTCTCCCTAAAGGACACTTTGGTATTGTAACTAGGTGTTATCCTTTACAGAGAGGAGTTCTACTGTATTTAGCAACTCTCCAGTAAAAGGTCACCTCTCCCTAAAGGACACTCTGTAACTAGGTGTTATCCTTTACAGAGAGGTAGTTCCACTGTATTTAGCAACTCTCCAGTAAGAGGACACCTCTCCCTAAAAGAACCTCTGTAACTAGGTGTGATCCTTTAAAGAGAGGTAGTTCTACTTTATTTAGTAACTCTCCTGTAAGAGAACACCTCTCCCTAAAGGACACTCTGTAACTAGGTGTTGTCCTTTACAGAGAGGTAGTTCCACTGTATTTAGCAACTCTCCAGTAAGAGGACACCTCTCCCTAAAGAACACTCTGTAACTAGGTGTGATCCTTTAAAGAGAGATAGTTCTACTGTATTTAGTAACTCTCCAGTAAGAGGACACCTCTCCCTAAAGGACACTTTGGCTCTGTAACTAGGTGTTGTCCTTTACAGAGAGGTAGTTCCACTCTATTTACCAACTTTCCAGTAAGTGGACACCTCTCCCTAAAGGACACTTTGGTTCTGTAACTAGGTGTTATCCTTTACAGAGAGGAGTTCTACTGTATTTAGCAACTCTCCAGTAAAAGGTCACCTCTCCCTAAAGGACACTCTGTAACTAGGTGTTATCCTTTACAGAGAGGTAGTTCCACTGTATTTAGCAACTCTCCAGTAAGAGGACACCTCTCGCTAAAGGACACTCTGTAACTAGGTGTGATCCTTTAAAGAGAGGTAGTTCTACTGTATTTAGTAACTCTCCTGTAAGAGAACACCTCTCCCTAAAGGACACTCTGTAACCAGGTGTTGTCCTTTACAGAGAGGTAGTTCCACTCTATTTAGCAACTCTCCAGTAAGAGGACACCTCTCCCTAAAGGACACTCTGTAACTAGGTGTTGTCCTTTACAGAGAGGTAGTTCCACTCTATTTACCAACTCTCCAGTAAGTGGACACCTCTCCCTAAAGGACACTTTGGTTCTGTAACTAGGTGTTATCCTTTACAGAGAGGAGTTCTTCTGTATTTAGCAACTCTCCAGTAAAAGGACACCTCTCCCTAAAGGACAATCTGTACCTAGGTGTTATCCTTTAAAGAGAGGTAGTTCTACTGTATTTAGTAACTCTCCTGTAAGAGAACACCTCTCCCTAAAGGACACTCTGTAACTAGGTGTTGTCCTTTACAGAGAGGTAGTTCCACTCTATTTAGCAACTCTCCAGTAAGAGGACACCTCTCCCTAAAGGACACTCTGTAACTAGGTGTTGTACTTTACAGAGGGGTAGTTCTACTGTATTTAGCAACTCTCCAGTAAGAGGACACCTCTCCCCAAAGGACACTCTGTAACTAGGTGTTGTACTTTACAGAGAGGTAGTTCTACTGTATTTAGCAACTCTCCAGTAAGAGGACAACTCTCCCTAAGGACACTTTGTAATTGGGTGTTATCCTTTACAGAGAGGTAGTTATACTGTATTTAGCAACTCTCCAGTAAGAGGACAACTCTCCCTAAGGACACTTTGTAATTGGGTGTTATCCTTTACAGAGAGGTAGTTATACTGTATTTAGTAACTCTCCAGTAAGAGGACACTTCTCGCTAAAGGACATTTTGGCTCTGTAACTAGGTGTTGTCAGAGAGGTAGTTCTACTGTATATAGTAACTCTCCAGTAAGAGGACACTTCTCGCTAAAGGACATTTTGACTCTATAACTAGGTATTGTCAGAGAGGTAGTTCTACTGTATTTAGCAACTCTCCAGTAAGAGGACATCTCTCCCTAAAGGACATTTTGGCTCTGTAACTAGGTGTTGTCAGAGAGGTAGTTCTACTGTATTTAGTAACTCTCCAGTAAGAGGACACTTCTCCTTAAAGGACATTTTGACTCTATAACTAGGTGTTGTCAGAGAGGTAGTTCTACTGTATTTAGCAACTCTCCAGAAAGAGGACACTTCTCCCTAAAGGACACTTTGGCTCTGTAACTAGGTGTTGTCAGAGAGGAAGTTCTACTGTATTTAGCAACTCTCCAGTAAGAGGTAACTTCTCCCTAAAGGACACTTTGGCTCTGTACTAGGTGTTGTAAGAGAGGTAGTTCTACTGTATTTAGCAACTCTCCAGTAAAAGGACACCTCTCACTAAAGGACACATTGACTCTGTAACTAGGTGTTGTCAGAGAGGTAGTTCTACTGTATTTAGTAACTCTCCAGTAAGAGGACACCTCTCCCTAAAGGACACTTTGACTCTGTAACTAGGTGTTGTCCTTTAGAGAGATGTAGTTCTACTGTATTTAGTAACTCTCCAGTAAGAGGACACCTCTCCCTAAAGGACACTCTGTAACTAGGTGTGATCCTTTAAAGAGAGATAGTTCTACTGTATTTAGTAACTCTTCAGTAAGAGGACACCTCTCCCTAAAGGACACTTTGGCTCTGTAACTAGGTGTTGTCCTTTACAGAGAGGTAGTTCCACTCTATTTACCAACTCTCCAGTAAGTGGACACCTCTCCCTAAAGGACACTTTGGTTCTGTAACTAGGTGTTATCCTTTACAGAGAGGAGTTCTACTGTATTTAGCAACTCTCCAGTAAAAGGTCACCTCTCCCTAAAGGACACTCTGTAACTAGGTGTTATCCTTTACAGAGAGGTAGTTCCACTCTATTTAGCAACTCTCCAGTAAGAGGACACCTCTCCCTAAAGGACACTCTGTAACTAGGTATTGTACTTTACAGAGGGGTAGTTCTACTGTATTTAGCAACTCTCCAGTAAGAGGACACCTCTCCCCAAAGGACACTCTGTAACTAGGTGTTGTACTTTACAGAGAGGTAGTTCTACTGTATTTAGCAACTCTCCAGTAAGAGGACAACTCTCCCTAAGGACACTTTGTAATTGGGTGTTATCCTTTACAGAGAGGTAGTTATACTGTATTTAGCAACTCTCCAGTAAGAGGACAACTCTCCATAAGGACACTTTGTAATTGGGTGTTAACCTTTACAGAGAGGTAGTTATACTGTATTTAGTAACTCTCCAGTAAGAGGACACTTCTCGCTAAAGGACATTTTGGCTCTGTAACTAGGTGTTGTCAGAGAGGTAGTTCTACTGTATTTAGTAACTCTCCAGTAAGAGGACACTTCTCGCTAAAGGACATTTTGGCTCTGTAACTAGGTGTTGTCAGAAAGGTAGTTCTACTGTATTTAGTAACTCTCCAGTAAGAGGACATTTCTCCTTAAAGGACATTTTGACTCTATAACTAGGTGTTGTCAGAGAGGTAGTTCTACTGTATTTAGCAACTCTCCAGTAAGAGGACATCTCTCCCTAAAGGACATTTTGGCTCTGTAACTAGGTGTTGTCAGAGAGGTAGTTCTACTGTATTTAGTAACTCTCCAGTAAGAGGACACTTCTCCTTAAAGGACATTTTGACTCTATAACTAGGTGTTGTCAGAGAGGTAGTTCTACTGTATTTAGCAACTCTCCAGTAAGAGGACACCTCTCCCTAAAGGACACATTGACTCTGTAACTAGGTGTTGTCAAAGAGGTAGTTCTACTGTATTTAGTAACTCTCCAGTAAGAGGACACCTCTCCCTAAAGGACACTTTGACTCTGTAACTAGGTGTTGTCCTTTAGAGAGATGTAGTTCTACTGTATTTAGTAACTCTCCAGTAAGAGGACACCTCTCCCTAAAGGACACTCTGTAACTAGGTGTGATCCTTTAAAAAGAGATAGTTCTACTGTATTTAGTAACTCTTCAGTAAGAGGACACCTCTCCCTAAAGGACACTTTGGCTCTGTAACTAGGTGTTGTCCTTTACAGAGAGGTAGTTCCACTCTATTTACCAACTCTCCAGTAAGTGGACACCTCTCCCTAAAGGACACTTTGGTTCTGTAACTAGGTGTTATCCTTTACAGAGAGGAGTTCTACTGTATTTAGCAACTCTCCAGTAAAAGGTCACCTCTCCCTAAAGGACACTCTGTAACTAGGTGTTATCCTTTACAGAGAGGTAGTTCCACTCTATTTAGCAACTCTCCAGTAAGAGGACACCTCTCCCTAAAGGACACTCTGTAACTAGGTATTGTACTTTACAGAGGGGTAGTTCTACTGTATTTAGCAACTCTCCAGTAAGAGGACACCTCTCCCCAAAGGACACTCTGTAACTAGGTGTTGTACTTTACAGAGTGGTAGTTCTACTGTATTTAGCAACACTCCAGTAAGAGGACAACTCTCCCTAAGGACACTTTGTAATTGGGTGTTATCCTTTACAGAGAGGTAGTTATACTGTATTTAGCAACTCTCCAGTAAGAGGACAACTCTCCATAAGGACACTTTCTAATTGGGTGTTAACCTTTACAGAGAGGTAGTTATACTGTATTTAGTAACTCTCCAGTAAGAGGACACTTCTCGCTAAAGGACATTTTGGCTCTGTAACTAGGTGTTGTCGGAGTGGTAGTTCACTGTATTTAGTAACTCTCCAGTAAGAGGACAACTCTCCCTAAGGACACTTTGTAATTGGGTGTTATCCTTTACAGAGAGGTAGTTATACTGTATTTAGTAACTCTCCAGTAAGAGGACACTTCTCGCTAAAGGACATTTTGGCTCTGTAACTAGGTGTTGTCAGAGAGGTAGTTCTACTGTATTTAGTAACTCTCCAGTAAGAGGACACTTCTCGCTAAAGGAAATTTTGGCTCTGTAACTAGGTGTTGTCAGAGAGGTAGTTCTACTGTATTTAGTAACTCTCCAGTAAGAGGACACTTCTCCTTAAAGGACATTTTGACTCTATAACTAGGTGTTGTCAGAGAGGTAGTTCTACTGTATTTAGCAACTCTCCAGTAAGAGGACATCTCTCCCTAAAGGACATTTTGGCTCTGTAACTAGGTGTTGTCAGAGAGGTAGTTCTACTGTATTTAGTAACTCTCCAGTAAGAGGACACTTCTCCTTAAAGGACATTTTGACTCTATAACTAGGTGTTGTCAGAGAGGTAGTTCTACTGTATTTAGCAACTCTCCAGAAAGAGGACACTTCTCCCTAAAGGACACTTTGGCTCTGTAACTATGTGTTGTCAGAGAGGAAGTTCTACTGTATTTAGCAACTCTCCAGTAAGAGGTAACTTCTCCCTAAAGGACACTTTGGCTCTGTACTAGGTGTTGTAAGAGAGGTAGTTCTACTGTATTTAGCAACTCTCCAGTAAGAGGACACCTCTCCCTAAAGGACACATTGACTCTGTAACTAGGTGTTGTCAGAGAGGTAGTTCTACTGTATTTAGTAACTCTCCAGTAAGAGGACACCTCTCCCTAAAGGACACTTTGACTCTGTAACTAGGTGTTGTCCTTTAGAGAGATGTAGTTCTACTGTATTTAGTAACTCTCCAGTAAGAGGACACCTCTCCCTAAAGGACACTCTGTAACTAGGTGTGATCCTTTAAAGAGAGATAGTTCTACTGTATTTAGTAACTCTTCAGTAAGAGGACACCTCTCCCTAAAGGACACTTTGGCTCTGTAAATAGGTGTTGTCCTTTACAGAGAGGTAGTTCCACTCTATTTACCAACTCTCCAGTAAGTGAACACCTCTCCCTAAAGGACACTTTGGTATTGTAACTAGGTGTTATCCTTTACAGAGAGGAGTTCTACTGTATTTAGCAACTCTCCAGTAAAAGGTCACCTCTCCCTAAAGGACACTCTGTAACTAGGTGTTATCCTTTACAGAGAGGTAGTTCCACTGTATTTAGCAACTCTCCAGTAAGAGGACACCTCTCCCTAAAGAACACTCTGTAACTAGGTTTGATCCTTTAAAGAGAGATAGTTCTACTGTATTTAGTAACTCTCCAGTAAGAGGACACCTCTCCCTAAAGGACACTTTGGCTCTGTAACTAGGTGTTGTCCTTTACAGAGAGGTAGTTCCACTCTATTTACCAACTTTCCAGTAAGTGGACACCTCTCCCTAAAGGACACTTTGGTTCTGTAACTAGGTGTTATCCTTTACAGAGAGGAGTTCTACTGTATTTAGCAACTCTCCAGTAAAAGGTCACCTCTCCCTAAAGGACACTCTGTAACTAGGTGTTATCCTTTACAGAGAGGTAGTTCCACTGTATTTAGCAACTCTCCAGTAAGAGGACACCTCTCGCTAAAGGACACTCTGTAACTAGGTGTGATCCTTTAAAGAGAGGTAGTTCTACTGTATTTAGTAACTCTCCTGTAAGAGAACACCTCTCCCTAAAGGACACTCTGTAACCAGGTGTTGTCCTTTACAGAGAGGTAGTTCCACTCTATTTAGCAACTCTCCAATAAGAGGACACCTCTCCCTAAAGGACACTCTGTAACTAGGTGTTGTCCTTTACAGAGAGGTAGTTCCACTCTATTTACCAACTCTCCAGTAAGTGGACACCTCTCCCTAAAGGACACTTTGGTTCTGTAACTAGGTGTTATCCTTTACAGAGAGGAGTTCTTCTGTATTTAGCAACTCTCCAGTAAAAGGACACCTCTCCCTAAAGGACAATCTGTACCTAGGTGTTATCCTTTAAAGAGAGGTAGTTCTACTGTATTTAGTAACTCTCCTGTAAGAGAACACCTCTCCCTAAAGGACACTCTGTAACTAGGCGTTGTCCTTTACAGAGAGGTAGTTCCACTCTATTTAGCAACTCTCCAGTAAGAGGACACCTCTCCCCAAAGGACACTCTGTAACTAGGTGTTGTACTTTACAGAGAGGTAGTTCTACTGTATTTAGCAACTCTCCAGTAAGAGGACAACTCTCCCTAAGGACACTTTGTAATTGGGTGTTATCCTTTACAGAGAGGTAGTTATACTGTAATTAGCAACTCTCCAGTAAGAGGACAACTCTCCCTAAGGACACTTTGTAATTGGGTGTTATCCTTTACAGAGAGGTAGTTATAAGGTATTTAGTAACTCTCCAGTAAGAGGACACTTCTCGCTAAAGGACATTTTGGCTCTGTAACTAGGTGTTGTCAGAGAGGTAGTTCTACTGTATTTAGTAACTCTCCAGTGAGAGGACACTTCTCGCTAAAGGACATTTTGACTCTATAACTAGGTATTGTCAGAGAGGTAGTTCTACTGTATTTAGCAACTCTCCAGTAAGAGGACATCTCTCCCTAAAGGACATTTTGGCTCTGTAACTAGGTGTTGTCAGAGAGGTAGTTCTACTGTATTTAGTAACTCTCCAGTAAGAGGACACTTCTCCTTAAAGGACATTTTGACTCTATAACTAGGTGTTGTCAGAGAGGTAGTTCTACTGTATTTAGCAACTCTCCAGAAAGAGGACACTTCTCCCTAAAGGACACTTTGGCTCTGTAACTAGGTGTTGTCAGAGAGGAAGTTCTACTGTATTTAGCAACTCTCCAGTAAGAGGTAACTTCTCCCTAAAGGACACTTTGGCTCTGTACTAGGTGTTGTAAGAGAGGTAGTTCTACTGTATTTAGCAACTCTCCAGTAAAAGGACACCTCTCACTAAAGGACACATTGACTCTGTAACTAGGTGTTGTCAGAGAGGTAGTTCTACTGTATTTAGTAACTCTCCAGTAAGAGGACACCTCTCCCTAAAGGACACTTTGACTCTGTAACTAGGTGTTGTCCTTTAGAGAGATGTAGTTCTACTGTATTTAGTAACTCTCCAGTAAGAGGACACCTCTCCCTAAAGGACACTCTGTAACTAGGTGTGATCCTTTAAAGAGAGATAGTTCTACTGTATTTAGTAACTCTTCAGTAAGAGGACACCTCTCCCTAAAGGACACTTTGGCTCTGTAACTAGGTGTTGTCCTTTACAGAGAGGTAGTTCCACTCTATTTACCAACTCTCCAGTAAGTGGACACCTCTCCCTAAAGGACACTTTGGTTCTGTAACTAGGTGTTATCCTTTACAGAGAGGAGTTCTACTGTATTTAGCAACTCTCCAGTAAAAGGTCACCTCTCCCTAAAGGACACTCTGTAACTAGGTGTTATCCTTTACAGAGAGGTAGTTCCACTCTATTTAGCAACTCTCCAGTAAGAGGACACCTCTCCCTAAAGGACACTCTGTAACTAGGTATTGTACTTTACAGAGGGGTAGTTCTACTGTATTTAGCAACTCTCCAGTAAGAGGACACCTCTCCCCAAAGGACACTCTGTAACTAGGTGTTGTACTTTACAGAGAGGTAGTTCTACTGTATTTAGCAACTCTCCAGTAAGAGGACAACTCTCCCTAAGGACACTTTGTAATTGGGTGTTATCCTTTACAGAGAGGTAGTTATACTGTATTTAGCAACTCTCCAGTAAGAGGACAACTCTCCATAAGGACACTTTGTAATTGGGTGTTAACCTTTACAGAGAGGTAGTTATACTGTATTTAGTAACTCTCCAGTAAGAGGACACTTCTCGCTAAAGGACATTTTGGCTCTGTAACTAGGTTTTGTCAGAGAGGTAGTTCTACTGTATTTAGTAACTCTCCAGTAAGAGGACACTTCTCGCTAAAGGACATTTTGGCTCTGTAACTAGGTGTTGTCAGAGAGGTAGTTCTACTGTATTTAGTAACTCTCCAGTAAGAGGACATTTCTCCTTAAAGGACATTTTGACTCTATAACTAGGTGTTGTCAGAGAGGTAGTTCTACTGTATTTAGCAACTCTCCAGTAAGAGGACACCTCTCCCTAAAGGACACATTGACTCTGTAACTAGGTGTTGTCAAAGAGGTAGTTCTACTGTATTTAGTAACTCTCCAGTAAGAGGCCACCTCTCCCTAAAGGACACTTTGACTCTGTAACTAGGTGTTGTCCTTTAGAGAGATGTAGTTCTACTGTATTTAGTAACTCTCCAGTAAGAGGACACCTCTCCATAAAGGACACTCTGTAACTAGGTGTGATCCTTTAAAAAGAGATAGTTCTACTGTATTTAGTAACTCTTCAGTAAGAGGACACCTCTCCCTAAAGGACACTTTGGCTCTGTAACTAGGTGTTGTCCTTTACAGAGAGGTAGTTCCACTCTATTTACCAACTCTCCAGTAAGTGGACACCTCTCCCTAAAGGACACTTTGGTTCTGTAACTAGGTGTTATCCTTTACAGAGAGGAGTTCTACTGTATTTAGCAACTCTCCAGTAAAAGGTCAGCTCTCCCTAAAGGACACTCTGTAACTAGGTGTTATCCTTTACAGAGAGGTAGTTCCACTCTATTTAGCAACTCTCCAGTAAGAGGACACCTCTCCCTAAAGGACACTCTGTAACTAGGTATTGTACTTTACAGAGGGGTAGTTCTACTGTATTTAGCAACTCTCCAGTAAGAGGACACCTCTCCCCAAAGGACACTCTGTAACTAGGTGTTGTACTTTACAGAGTGGTAGTTCTACTGTATTTAGCAACACTCCAGTAAGAGGACAACTCTCCCTAAGGACACTTTGTAATTGGGTGTTATCCTTTACAGAGAGGTAGTTATACTGTATTTAGCAACTCTCCAGTAAGAGGACAACTCTCCATAAGGACACTTTCTAATTGGGTGTTAACCTTTACAGAGAGGTAGTTATACTGTATTTAGTAACTCTCCAGTAAGAGGACACTTCTCGCTAAAGGACATTTTGGCTCTGTAACTAGGTGTTGTCGGAGAGGTAGTTCACTGTATTTAGTAACTCTCCAGTAAGAGGACACTTCTCGCTAAAGGACATTTTGGCTCTGTAACTAGGTGTTGTCAGAGAGGTAGTTCTACTGTATTTAGTAACTCTCCAGTAAGAGGACACTTCTCCTTAAAGGACATTTTGACTCTATAACTAGGTGTTGTCAGAGAGGTAGTTCTACTGTATTTAGCAACTCTCCAGTAAGAGGACATCTCTCCCTAAAGGACACTTTGACTCTGTAACTAGGTGTTGTCCTTTAGAGAGATGTAGTTCTACTGTATTTAGTAACTCTCCAGTAAAAGGACACCTCTCCCTAAAGGACACTCTGTAACTAGGTGTGATCCTTTAAAGAGAGATAGTTCTACTGTATTCAGTAACTCTCCAGTAAGAGGACACCTCTCCCTAAAGGACACTTTGACTCTGTAACTAGGTGTTGTCCTTTACAGAGAGGTAGTTCCACTCTATTTACCAACTCTCCAGTAAGTGGACACCTCTCCCTAAAGGACACTTTGGTTCTGTAACTAGGTGTTATCCTTTACAGAGAGGAGTTCTACTGTATTTAGCAACTCTCCAGTAAAAGGTCACCTCTCCCTAAAGGACACTCTGTAACTAGGTGTTATCCTTTACAGAGAGGTAGTTCCACTGTATTTAGCAACTCTCCAGTAAGAGGACACCTCTCCCTAAAGGACACTCTGTAACTAGGTGTGATCCTTTAAAGAGAGGTAGTTCTACTGTATTTAGTAACTCTCCTGTAAGAGAACACCTCTCCCTAAAGGACACTCTGTAACTAGGTGTTGTCCTTTACAGAGAGGTAGTTCCACTCTATTTAGCAACTCTCCAGTAAGAGGACACCTCTCCCTAAAGGACACTCTGTAACTAGGTGTTGTACTTTACAGAGAGGTAGTTCCACTCTATTTAGCAACTCTCCAGTAAGAGGAGACCTCTCCCTAAAGGACACTCTGTAACTAGGTGTTGTACTTTACAGAGAGATAGTTCTACTGTATTTAGCAACTCTCCAGTAAGAGGACAACTCTCCCTAAGGACACTTTGTAACTAGGTGTTATCCTTTACAGAGAGGTAGTTATACTGTATTTAGTAACTCTCCTGTAAGAGGACACTCTCCCTAAAGGACACTTTGGCTCTGTAAATAGGTGTTGTCAGAGAGGTAGTTCTACTGTATTTAGCAACTCTCCAGTAAGAGGACACCTCTCCCTAAAGGACACTTTGGCTCTGTAACTAGGTGTTGTCAGAGAGGTAGTTCTACTGTATTTAGTAACTCTCCAGTAAGAGGACACCTCTCCCTAAAGGACACTTTGACTCTGTAACTAGGTGTTGTCCTTTAGAGAGATGTAGTTCTACTGTATTCAGTAACTCTCCAGTAAGAGGACACCTCTCCCTAAAGGACACTCTGTAACTAGGTGTGATCCTTTAAAGAGAGATTGTTCTACTGTATTTAGTAACTCTCCAGTAAGTGGACACCTCTCCCTAAAGGACACTTTGGCTCTGTATCTAGGTGTTGTCCTTTACTGAGAGGTAGTTCTACTCTATTTAGCAACTCTCCAGTAAGAGGACACTTCTCCCTAAAGGACACTTTAGCTCTGTAACTAGGTGTTGTCAGAGAGGTAGTTCTACTGTATTTAGCAACTCTCCAGTAAGAGGACACTTCTCCCTAAAGGACACTTTGGCTCTGTAACTAGGTGTTGTCAGAGAGGTAGTTCTACTGTATTTAGTAACTCTCCAGTAAGAGGACACCTCTCCCTAAAGGACACTCTGTAACTAGGTGTGATCCTTTAAAGAGAGCTAGTTCTACTGTATTTAGTAACTCTCCAGTAAGAGGACACCTCTCCCTAAAGGACACTTTGGTTCTGTAACTAGGTGTTATCCTTTACAGAGAGGTAGTTCTACTGTATTTAGCAACTCTCCAGTAAGAGGACACCTCTCCCTAAAGGACACCCTGTAACTAGGTGTTATCCTTTACAGAGAGGTAGTTCTACTGTATTTAGTAACTCTCCAGTAGGAGGACACTTTTCCCTAAAGGACAACACCAAGTGCCAAAGTGTCCTTTAGGGAGAGGTGTCCTCTTACTGGGGAGTTGCTAAATACAGTAGAACTTCCTCTCTGACAACAACTAGTTACAGAGTTAAAGTTTCCTTTAAGGAGAGGTGACCTCTTACTGGAGATTTACTAAATTATAAAAATGGTATTTTGCAAATGAAAACTTTTTTTTGTAGAGAGGTGTCCGCTAAAGGGAGATTCTACTGTATATCGAACTAAGCTATATCCACAGCTAAACTACATTGAACCTTGTATGTAAACAACGACAATGGAAAGTGACCTAACAACTATATAACAACACCCCACCAGTATAATGTGAACAAACCACCTCAGTCTCCAAGGCCAGATATTGAGAAACGTTAATATTTATCAGTCAATTATAGAGGGAGGAGTTCAAGTGACAGCATTGTTTAACTCACAATAGATAAATTTTATCTCCAGTGGAAAGTAAGTGGGTTGTAATGGAAATATAACCTTGTGCTGATAGTACATCTTGTCACAGCTTGTTACTACTCCATATATGTCACTGTAATATCTTTCAGAGTTATTGTCTCAATCCCGATATACATGCTAAAAGGTACAACTTCCTTAAGTTTTGTCCATGAGTGTATACACACTTGGTTATCTCGTGTGTCTTCAATAAAGGTCACTGTAATATCTTTCAGAGTTATTGTCTCAATCCCGATATACATGCTAAAAGGTACAACTTCCTTAAGTTTTGTCCATGAGTGTATACACACTTGGTTATCTCGTGTGTCTTCAATAAAGGTCACTGTAATATCTTTCAGAGTTATTGTCTCAATCCCGATATACATGCTAAAAGATACAACTTCCTTAAGTTTTGTCCATGAGTGTATACACACTTGGTTATCTCGTGTGTCTTCAATAAAGGTCACTGTAATATCTTTCAGAGTTATTGTCTCAATCCCGATATACATGCTAAAAGGTACAACTTCCTTAAGTTTTGTCCATGAGTGTATACACACTTGGTTATCTCGTGTGTCTTCAATAAAGATCACTGTAATATCTTTCAGAGTTATTGTCTCAATCCCGATATACATGCTAAAAGGTACAACTTCCTTAAGTTTTGTCCATGAGTGTATACACACTTTGTTATCTCATGTGTCTTCAATAAAGATCACTGTAATATCTTTCAGAGTTATTGTCTCAATCCCGATATACATGCTAAAAGGTACAACTTCCTTAAGTTTTGTCCATGAGTGTATACACACTTAGTTATCTTGTGTGTCTTCAATAAAGGTCACTGTAATATCTTTCAGAGTTATTGTCTCAATCCCGATATACATGCTAAAAGGTACAACTTCCTTAAGTTTTGTCCATGAGTGTATACACACTTGGTTATCTCGTGTGTCTTCAATAAAGGTCACTGTAATATCTTTAGAGTTATTGTCTCAATCCCGATATACATGCTGAAAGGTACAACTTCCTTAAGTACTGTCCATGAGTGTATATTGGTTATCTCGTGTGTCTTCATTAAAGGTCAGTGTAATATCTTTCAGAGTTATTGTCTCAATCCCGATATACATGCTGAAAGGTACAACTTCCTTAAGTTTTGTCCATGAGTGTATACACACTTGATTATCTCGTGTCTTCAATAAAGGTCACTGTAATATCTTTCAGAGTTATTGTCTCAATCCCGTTATACATGCTGAAAGGTACAACTACCTTAAGTTTTGTCCAGGAGTGTATACACACTTGATTATCTCGTGTGTCTTCAATAAAGGTCACTGTAATATCTTTCAGAGTTATTGTCTCAATCCCGATATACATGCTGAAAGGTACAACTTCCTTAAGTTTTGTCCATGAGTGTATACACACTTGGTTATCTCGTGTGTCTTCAATAAAGGTCAGTGTAATATCTTTCAGAGTTATTGTCTCAATCCCGATATACATGCTGAAAGGTACAACTTCCTTAAGTTTTGTCCATGAGTGTATACACATTTGGTTATCTCGTGTTGTCTTCAATAAAGGTCACTTTAATATCTTTCAGAGTTATTGTCTCAATCCCGATATACATGCTGAAAGGTACAACTTCCTTAAGTATTGTCCATGAGTGTATACACATTTGGTTATCTCGTGTTGTCTTCAATAAAGGTCACTTTAATATCTTTCAGAGTTATTGTCTCAATCCCGATATACATGCTGAAAGGTACAACTTCCTTAAGTATTGTCCATGAGTGTATACACATTTGGTTATCTCGTGTTGTCTTCAATAAAGGTCACTTTAATATCTTTCAGAGTTATTGTCTCAATCCCGATATACATGCTGAAAGGTACAACTTCCTTAAGTTATGTCCATGAGTGTATACACATTTGGTTATCTCGTGTGTCTTCAATAAAGGTCACTGTAATATCTTTCAGAGTTATAGTCTCAATATACATGCTGAAAGGTACAACTTCCTTAAGTTTTGTCCATGAGTGTATACACATTTGGTTATCTCGTGTTGTCTTCAATAAAGGTCACTTTAATATCTTTCAGAGTTATTGTCTCAATCCCGATATACATGCTGAAAGGTACAACTTCCTTAAGTATTGTCCATGAGTGTATACACATTTGGTTATCTCGTGTTGTCTTCAATAAAGGTCACTTTAATATCTTTCAGAGTTATTGTCTCAATCCCGATATACATGCTGAAAGGTACAACTTCCTTAAGTATTGTCCATGAGTGTATACACATTTGGTTATCTCGTGTTGTCTTCAATAAAGGTCACTTTAATATCTTTCAGAGTTATTGTCTCAATCCCGATATACATGCTGAAAGGTACAACTTCCTTAAGTATTGTCCATGAGTGTATACACATTTGGTTATCTCGTGTTGTCTTCAATAAAGGTCACTTTAATATCTTTCAGAGTTATTGTCTCAATCCCGATATACATGCTGAAAGGTACAAATTCCTTAAGTATTGTCCATGAGTGTATACACATTTGGTTATCTCGTGTTGTCTTCAATAAAGGTCACTTTAATATCTTTCAGAGTTATTGTCTCAATCCCGATATACATGCTGAAAGGTACAACTTCCTTAAGTTATGTCCATGAGTGTATACACACTTGGTTATCTCGTGTGTCTTCAATAAAGGTCACTGTAATATCTTTAGAGATATTGTCTCAATCCCGATATACATGCTAAAAGGTACAACTTCCTTAAGTTGTGTCCATGAGTGTATACACACTTGGTTATCTCGTGTGTCTTCAATAAAGGTCACTGTAATATCTTTAGAGATATTGTCTCAATCCCGATATACATGCTAAAAGGTACAACTTCCTTAAGTTGTGTCCATGAGTGTATACACACTTGGTTATCTTGTGTGTCTTCAATAAAGGTCACTGCAATATCTTTCAGAGTTATTGTTTCAGTCCTGATATACATGCTAAAAGGTACAACTCCCTTAAGTTTTGTCCATGAGTGTATACACACTTGGTTATCTTGTGTGTCTTCAATAAAGGTCACTGTAATATCTTTCAAAGTTATTGTCTCAATCCCGATATAAATGGTAAAAGGTACAACTTCCTTAAGTTTTGTCCATGAGTGTATACACACTTGGTTATCTCGTGTGTCTTCAATAAAGGTCACTGTAATATCTTTCAGAGTTATAGTCTCAATATACATGCTGAAAGGTACAACTTCCTTAAGTTGTGTCCATGAGTGTATACACACTTGGTTATCTCGTGTGTCTTCAATAAAGGTCACTGTAATATCTTTCAGAGTTATAGTCTCAATATACATGCTGAAAGGTACAACTTCCTTAAGTTTTGTCCATGAGTGTATACACACTTGGTTATCTCGTGTGTCTTCAATAAAAGTCACTGCAATAGCTTTCAGAGTTATTGTTTCAATCCCGATATACATGCTAAAAGGTACAACTTCCTTAAGTTTTGTCCATGAGTGTATGCACACTTGGTTATCTTGTGTGTCTTCAATAAGGGTCACTGTAATATCTTTCAGAGTTATTGTCTCAATCCCGATATACATGCTAAAAGGCACAACTTCCTTAAGTTTTGTCCATGAGTGTATACACACTTGGTTATCTTGTGTGTCTTCAATAAAGGTCACTGTAATATCTTTAGAGTTATTGTCTCAATCCCGATATACATGCTAAAAGGTACAACTTCCTTAAGTTGTGTCCATGAGTGCATACACACTTGGTTATCTTGTGCGTCTTCAATAAAGGTCACTGTAATATCTTTCAGAGTTATTGTCTCAATATCGATATAAATGGTAAAAGGTACAACTTCCTTAAGTTTTGTCCATGAGTGTTTACACACTTGGTTATCTCGTGTGTCTTCAATAAAGGTCACTGTAATATCTTTCAGAGTTATAGTCTCAATATACATGCTGAAAGGTACAACTTCCTTAAGTTTTGTCCATGAGTGTATACACACTTGGTTATCTCGTGTGTCTTCAATAAAGGTCACTGTAATATCTTTCAGAGTTATAGTCTCAATATACATGCTGAAAGGTACAACTTCCTTAAGTTTTGTCCATGAGTGTATACACACTTGGTTATCTCGTGTGTCTTCAATAAAGGTCACTGTAATATCTTTCAGAGTTATAGTCTCAATATACATGCTGAAAGGTACAACTTCCTTAAGTTTTGTCCATGAGTGTATACACACTTGGTTATCTCGTGTGTCTTCAATAAAGGTCACTGTAATATCTTTCAGAGTTATAGTCTCAATATACATGCTGAAAGGTACAACTTCCTTAAGTTTTGTCCATGAGTGTATACACACTTGGTTATCTCGTGTGTCTTCAATAAAGGTCACTGTAATATCTTTCAGAGTTATAGTCTCAATATACATGCTGAAAGGTACAACTTCCTTAAGTTTTGTCCATGAGTGTATACACACTTGGCTATCTCGTGTGTCTTCAATAAAGGTCACCGTAATATCTTTCAGAGTTATAGTCTCAATATACATGCTGAAAGGTACAACTTCCTTAAGTTGTGTCCATGAGTGTATACACACTTGGTTATCTCGTGTGTCTTCAATAAAGGTCACTGTAATATCTTTCAGAGTTATAGTCTCAATATACATGCTGAAAGGTACAACTTCCTTAAGTTTTGTCCATGAGTGTATACACACTTGGTTATCTCGTGTGTCTTCAATAAAAATCACTGTAATATCTTTCAGAGTTATTGTCTCAATCCCAATATAAATGGTAAAAGGTACAACTTTCTTAAGTTTTGTCCATGAGTGTATACACACTCATACAGGATTGTTATCATATTCAGACAAAAGTAATGATAACAACACTGTTGCTGAATTGTCACTCAATTATCTGGAATTGGTCTTATTACCTTGTATTTTATCCTTATGTTATTTCCAGAGTAATCAGACCATTCAGAGAAAGAGACTAATTATCTTAATTAGGTTTTCCTGAATATATTTTCTACATTATTATCGCTAAATGTAAATAGCTTCTTAATTATTTCTTTCTTTTCTCCTTTGCAGACTCTGAAACAAATCCGTATACAGTAGAACTACCTCCCTGTAATGGAAAACACCTAGTTACAGAGTGTCCTTCAGGGAGAGGTGTCCTCTAGAAGGAGTGACCTCTCATGGAGGTTGTTAGAATGTATTGGTGATGGAAACTGTCCTTTGTAGAGAGGTGTCCTCTAGAAGGAGTGACCTCTCATGGAGGTAGTTTTACTATATTGGTGATGGAAACTGTCCTTTGTAGAGAGGTGTCCTCTAGCGGGAGTGTCCTCTCATGGAGGTAGTTCTACTGTATTGGTGATGGAAACTGTCCTTTGTAGAGAGGAGTCCTCTAGAAGGAGTGACCTCTCATGGAGGTAGTTCCACTGTATTGGTGATGGAAACTGTCTTTTGTAGAGAGGTGTCCTCTAGTGGGAGTGTCCTCTCATGGAGGTAGTTCTACTGTATTGGTGATGGAAACTGTCTTTTGTAGAGAGGTGTCCTCTAGCGTGAGTGTCCTCTCATGGAGGTAGTTCTACTGTATTGGTGATGGAAACTGTCTTTTGTAGAGAGGTGTCCTCTAGTGGGAGTGTCCTCTCATGGAGGTAGTTCTACTGTATTGGTGATGGAAACTGTCTTTTGTAGAGAGGTGTCCTCTAGCGTGAGTGTCATCTCATGGAGGTTTTTTCTTTTGCTTATCCCTAGTACACATAGTACAGGCCATGATAATCATGGTAGGTAGAAGTAGGCGACTGCTTTTACTGTAAGTGCACCACATGTCTACACGTGCAAAAAGCAGTTCGACTTTGCACTTACAAATGTGCCAGAGCCCCATTTGGTTAGTTGCACTCGCTGGTGGGGTTGGCCTTTTGCAAGAATCAGGGGCTATCAGAGCATATCTCTCATGAAGGTATTTGAATTAACTGAAAACAGATATCTTGGGGTGTTGAATTAAAGAAGTTGAACTGTATTTAGATTTTTTACTATGGGTTCAAATTTTACCTCACAATCCAATAGTATAGTTTATTCTTTCTTTCTCTCTTTAACTGGATTCTTTGGCTTGAAAACACTTTTTTATTACTTTATAGTGTATGATAAGGCACACACAAACTCAATTTGTATCATAGATTAGAACTACAAGGTAATAAGACACCAAATAAATAAATAGTGTGTGATGTTTCTGTAACAGTGTTGTTACCATCTTCAGACAAAAGTACTGAATGATAAGGTACAATTTGTGGATTATAGATTATAAACACAAGGTAATAGGACACCAAATGAATAAATAGTGTGTGATGTTTCAGTAACAGTGTTGTTACCATCTTCAGACAAAAGTACTGAATGATAAGGTACAATTTGTGGATTATAGATTACAAACACAAGGTAATAAGACACCAATTCTAAATAAATAGTGTGTGATGTTTCAGTAACAACACTGTTACCGAAATGTCACACACTATTTATTTATCTATATGGTCTTATTACCTTGTGTTTGTCATCTGTAATAAACACCTGGTGTGTCAACAGTATGGAATTTTCACCTGTTATCAAACAACTGACGTCAACAGACCATCATTCTTTTGTGATCTCTCACAGCAGCCTGTTAGTTTGTCACTCTCTATTTTATAACCTCTTTTTATTCATGATAAGGTACAATTTGGATTATCCCTATATATATAAAAGTCAGTGTATGTATGTATGTGGGTATCTATGTCGGCTATACACGTCCACAATACGTAACTAATCTGACTGAAATTTTAACAGTATATAGAGTAGAATCTGGAAAAACTTATAGTGAAAATTTCAGGTCTCTATCCCGAATATTCTTCGAGTTATTTGCAAATTGCGTTGCAAATTTGCCTTTTCGCTCGCAAGCAGTGCCTCTAGCGGTGAAGATGAGAGGTAATATCAGCTGACCTAATGTACATGTAAAACGTGTTTTGACAGAACAGAGAAAAATCTGGAAAAGATATTTATCGGATTTTTAGCCAATAAAAAAAAAAAATTGACAGGTTCTGGGCAAAAATAGTTGTTTTTTTAGTCAGAAAATGATGATGACAATATTGCTGTATCATGTTTATTATCAGATACAAAATTATATCGGGAAAAATTCCAAAAAGCTGAGACCACGGGTGTAGCTAGTTCATTTTTAGTGTGCAGGAACAAAATTCTAACAGAAAAACATTCATTCGAGCAGAAGACACAAAGCCAGATCATCTCTTTATAAAAATATCGCTTCTCTGACAAAGTTTGGAGCGGGACGTTTCACAAGAGTGATCCAAATTGTACCTTATCATTCAATAATTTTGTCTGAAGATGGTAACAACACTGTTACTGAAACATCACACACTATTTATTTATTTGGTGTCTAATTACCTTGTGTTTAAAATCTATAATCCAAATTGTACCTTATCATTCAGTACTTTTGTCTGAAGATGGTAACAACACTGAAGCGTCACACACTATTTATTTATTTGGTGTCTTATTACCAGTGCTGTAGTGGAGGGTATACGGGGGTATACGCCGTATACCCTATGCTTTTAAAATTTAGATAGCGTATACCTAGTGGTTTTACTTAAAAATAGCGTATACCCTATGATTTTGTTCAAATTTTTTATTAAAAATTTATTATTTTCTTTCTTTGTAATAGTAAAAAAAATGTTGATAAAAATTGTACTGAAAAATTGCAAAAAATTTTCAAATTAACAATTCACACAAAATATTTCATTCATTTAGTAAAAATTTCTTGGGAAAAATATATCAACTATATTCAAATTAATAATCAAACAAGCCTCCTTTAACGAAAAATGGAAAACGAATATAACCGAACCTTTAATTTTTGAAAATGGTAATTTTGTTTAAAACCACAATGAAATGAAAACTTTAAACTTTCCTAATATTTAAAAGTTATTATGTTTGCTTAATAGAAAATATGTTAAAAAATTAAAGTTTAAATAAAAATAAAGTTATATTTTCTGATGTTAAAATCATTTACAAAAAAAAGTAAAAACGACTTCTTCAAGATAGATGTTCTCTTATTACCAATGCTGTATTTATCCAGCAGTGATGTAAACTAATACATAAACAATTTGGTTTTCGATTTAAAACGATTTTCTTCTAATTCTATACAATTGAAAATATATTTGAATTTTATCAAATACTCTTCTTTAACTAAAGGTGCTATGGTAACCATGCTAAACTACGTTATTGTGGACGTTAATTTTGCATATTCTTTAGTTTATTTGAAGTTAGCAAAAGCTGTTGACAAAATAACATTGATTTTCAAAAAATATAATTTTGAAAACTTCTTTAAGTAAGTTTATTGATACTGGCTTTAAAGCTTATTTAAATTGTTTTTAATTGTTGATGAAAAGTTGGTGTTTGTTTTTAAAAATAAATAAATAAAATAAAGATTTTATTCAAAACAAATCGATTAAGTATCTAAATTTTGTTAATGTTAAAATAAGTGAAATTTAAATTTTCTGTACTTATACTAGCTTTCGAAAATAACTCTTCTGTTTAATTATGGACCGCTGGTTGAAGACAGGAAATTTATGTACTAAAAGAAGTTTGGAGGTAGAAGAAGATGCAGGAAAGAATGAACTAGAAGAAGCTGTTAAAAGAAATAAAAACACTGTTGGTACATCAAATGCAAGTACTATCTCAAAAAGAGCTGATATATTGATCAATAGTTCACCAGAGAAAATGAATGACCAGGATTCCAAATTTGAAGTTTGGAATGATTCCCAATATATTCAATTTAAGGAAAAGTATCCATGGCTTTCAATTTCCAAAGGTAGACTCGGATGTAACATTTGTGCAAGTGTTAAAACTTTAGGGGCTGCAAAAAGTGAAAGAATTCATATTTCACCAGAATGGAGTAACTACCTAATAGAAGCAGCAGGAAAAGATCGGGCAAGCAAATTATCAAACATTCGAATGAAAATTAAAAAGCATTGTGAGTCTGAAGCTCATAAAATAGCTGAGAATATTAAGAAAGACAGAAAAAAAAATAAATTAGAAGAATATGCAAACAATATGAACATTGAAGTAGAAAATGAAAATATTAAGCTTTTTAGAACTGCTTATAATATCGCTAAAACAAATAGACCATATTCTGATTATGAAAATCATATCACGTTACAAACATTAAATGGCATTAAATTAGGATCGACTCTTCACTCCAGATATTCTGCTACACAAATAATAAACCATATAGCCTGCGAAATGCGGAAAATGCTTGTTGCGAAGATTTTGTCAACAAATTCAAAAATTACTATACTAATTGATGAATCAACAACCTTAAGTAATAAATCAACTTTGGTCATTTTCTTGAAAGCATATTTAGGAGGAGAAAGTATTGATTATATTTTCTTTGATTTGTGTGAATTACAATGCCAAGACTCAGAAAATATTGAAAAAGAGCTTTTGAATACTTTGTATAAACATGGGTTGAACGAAGAATATTTAAAAGAAAATTGGATAGCAATTGCGACTGATGGGGCAAGTGTCATGGTAGGAAGACATTCGGGAGTCGTAACTCGACTTAAGCAAAAGTTTCCAAAACTTTTTGCATGGCACTGCCTCAACCATAGATTAGAGCTTTCTGTTGGCGATACTATCAAAGAAGTCCGCGGAATCAACCATTTTAAAGCTTTTATGGACAAACTGTATTCATTATATAGCCAATCTCCCAAAAATTGTCGTGCTCTGGAGGAAGCTTGCCATGAATTAGGAACAAGATTTGCTAAAGTGGGTCGAATTTTAGGAGTACGATAGATTTCAAGTAGTTTTAGAACAATAAAAACCGTCTGGGAGTCATACGAGTCATTGCACCATCATTTCAAATCATCAACATATCTCGATTCCACATATCAAGGGTTATTAAGAAGATTGGAGAGTCCAGAATTTATATTAGATTTAGGTTTAATGTACGACACACGCTTCAGGAAATGTCAATGTTGTCTTTAGAGCTACAGTCTAGAACAACTACTTTACAAAAGGCGGAACATATAATAAAGAGAACAATTAGAGTCATAGAAAGCTTCAAAACATCACCAGGAGAAAAAAGCTTGCTAGCTCTTGAAGCGGCAGAAAACTTAGTTTTTAGGAGCGTAACATTAGTTCCCAATGCCAAAATTATTCCGATTGATAGAAAAAAATTTCTTCTAAGTGTATAATAGAAAAGTTAAAATTAAGGTTGTGTACAGAATCAAATGAAGATAATGAGCAATTAATTAAGGATATTTCAGCTCTAGAACCAAACAATTTTGACGCAGAAAATGTTCGATATGGAGAGGTCGAAATGAGACGTATTTGTCGAAGGTTTAACTTAGATGAAATGAAATGCATTAACGGCTTGAGAGATTTTGTTGATGATAAAAACAATGTTCCCGAAACACTTCAACCATTTTTCAGGGCAATTTCAACATTGCCCTGTTCAACAGCTGAATGTGAGCGAGGTTTCAGCCTGATGAATGATATAATAACAAACTTGCGGACTTCTTTGCTAATATCAAATGTTTCGAACTTAATGTTCATAAATTCAAATGGACCACCAATCGAAATGTTTCAGCCGAAAAAATACGTTCAATCATGGCTTTTACATCATAGATCATCTACTGACACTAGATCAAGAGTTTGTGCCAGAAAAAATACAGATGCATCTCGGCAGTCATTATGGGACATTTTTATGTAAAAGTTGTATGTAATATTTTACGTCTTTTTTTCAAATAAAAATATAATTAAAAATAACCTTGTTTATTTTTACCAAAAATTTATATTCTCAAGCGTATACCCTATGCTAATTTTACGACTACAGCACTGCTTATTACCTTGTGTTTATAATCTATAATCCAAATTGTACCTTATTATTCAGTACTTTTGTCTGAAGATGGTAACAACACTGTTACTGAAACATCACACACTATTTATTTATTTGGTATCTTATTACCTTGTGTTTAAAATCTATAATTCAAATTGTACCTTATCATTCAGTACTATTGTCTGATGATGGTAGCAACACTGTTATTGAAACATCACACACTATTTATTTATTTGGATTTGGTGTCTTATACTTACAGTAAAAGCAATCACTAACTACCCACCATGATTATCATGGCCTGTACCATATGTAGACATGTACAATTACAATTAAAACATACTTTATTGACACTCGTCAATAGTTACATTCAATCAAGAATTAATAGGATTTACAGATTGGGGGGGGGAGCATTTCGCTGAGTATGCGCAGGCCCTCACGCACAAAGGGATCCGAGCTCCGAGCGCGCTCAGATGCAGCGCTGACGATCCCGGCAAGAGTGGTTCTCTTCTGAGTGGAGAGGCGCCTGAGGAGAGGTTCCCTATCGTCGGGGAAAATAATTGCCTCTACGATGTCACCCTCTGTGACTCCTATATCGGATAGAGGCTCCGAGTAGCGCTCATCGCTTAATTCATATATTATGTCATTTGCCTGGTCGTAGCAGGCATCAATGAATTCGGTAGACAGTGGAGGTGGAGGTGTCGTGATGTCCGGCGACGTCTTTTCCCCGTGGAGAGCGGGTGGTGTTGGCTTAGAAGGCCAAGGCGCAGGCAGTGTGGGTGTTGGAGGCACTGCTGATGTTGTCCTGAGCTCGGCCTTGACTTGTCCGAGGACTTTGTACAGGTTGCTGGCTGCTCCGGGTCTCAGGTCCAGGATTTGCCCGATCAGGCCGACGAGGGCGTCGCACTGCGGAGGCGACAGGAGGGGTCCCTTCCTCTGCGCCTTGGTCCTCGAGGAGAGGAGGTCCAGGACCTCCTCCCGCCCAAGACCAAGGGCGTCCGTCTTAGTGAAGGACACGCTGGGGTGCCCCTCGATGAACGCATCGAGGTCGACTCTCGTTGCGTTTTTTGCCGATGAAGTGAAGGACGCAAGGGTCTCCTCCACGATGGACATCTCCACGTCCGGTGTTGGGGCCGCAGGCTCGCGACTCCCAGGTGTTCGCAGGGACGGAGCAGGGGTCACTGGTGGAGGGGCAGGAGGCGTCTCCTCCATAGGAAAGGCTGGGGCCGCTGGTGGAGATGGCCGAGGTGCGGATGAGTGGAGCACAGCTCGGGCCACGGGAGGAGCGCTGCAAACCTCCATGGCTGGATTGGAGGGTGTCGGCGCAGGAGGCTGGGCTGCTGACCGCTGAGGCGGTGCAGAGGTGGTCGGTGGTGGGACGCCAGCAGGAGTGGTTGGTGGGGCCATTCTGGTGTTGTTGGCCAGCCCTGCAAGCAGGGGGCAGATGGCCCTCCGATGCCCTTGTCCGTGGCACCTGGAACACCTGATGCCCGAGGATAGGTACGCAGGCCAGGCTTGGCCTTTGATGTTGATGTCGAGGCGGGTTGGAAGCCTCTCGATGGTGATCCCCTCATGTAGGGTGATGAAGACGTCACGCCGGCCATCGACGTAGACGTAGGGGCCCGCCTTCATCTGCTTAGGGGCGATGGACGTAACCCGCCCAAATGGAGAGAGGGCGGTGATGACAGCAGAGTCCGCTACAAAGAAGGGGAGGTTACCCACTGTAATCCTTTCCGCTCTTTTGCGGAAAGGGAATGCCCTGAGGAGTGTTCCCTCAACCTCGAGGCCCTCACTTATGAGGCGCTCGGCCAGGCCTCTGTTGGTTAGTCCGAGTAGCTGGTGGCCGTTCACCTTGGTGATCTGGATGACTCCGGCGGTTCCTCTGAGTTTCCTATCCAAAGCTCTAAGGTAATGGAAGGGCTCAAGTTCGGGGCTGTGTTCGATGTACACACAGTGTTCCTCGGAAGAGGACGCCTGCCGCGCCCTGGCATCCGCGATGTGAGCCCTGGTGGCCCTGATTTCTTGGGCTCGGGGCACTGATCCCGCCGATGATTGAGGTCGGCGAATGGTCCTGGAACCTCCAGCATTGGAGGATGGTGCAGCTGCCGTAGGCGAATTTGCCGAGCCACGGCGCCTCTTCCTACCCTGGACGAGGGTAAAATCCTTCCTCAGCTCCAGGATTCACCTCTTCTGTGATGTCAGCCCAGTTTCTCCGGACTTGAGCAGCGGCGTTAGCAGTTGGAATAGCCGCAAGGTCGATCGGCGCGGCAGAATTTGCATCCTGGCTGCCGGCGGGCGGATTTACATAGTTTTCATTTTCTTTTGAATTCATCGAGGAATTGATCTGCAAAACGTCTTTTGCTGTTATTTCCGCACTGGGCTGTGCTTTAGAGCCGAGCCTTACAGGCTTGTCTTCGGCTTTTGACGGGCTTTCAGCCCATACCATATTTGTCGCCATCCGCGACACTTTTCGCCCGCCAGAGGCGAAAAACTCAGGAGCTCGCGCGACGCGTGGCCGCACGGCCGAGTGTAGACATGTAGTGTACTTACAGTAAAAGTAGTCACTAACTACCCACCATGATTATCATGGCCTGTAACATGTGTAGACATGTGGTGTTCTTACAGTAAAAGCAGTCGCTAACTACCCACCATGATTATCATGGCCTGTACCATGTGTAGACATGTGGTGTACTTACAGTAGAAACAGTCTCTAACTACCCACCATGATTATCATGGCCTGTACCATGTGTAGACATGTGGTGTACTTACAGTAAAAGCAGTCGCTAACTACAGTATAACCTCATTAATCCGACACACACAAATTCGACACTCTACCTTAATTCGACCATATTCTGATGTCCCGACCTCCAGCCTATCAAATAACAAACCGTATTTCAACAGTATCGATAATACGACAGTTCCAATAGTTCGACCATTTTAAAATTTGAATTTCGACAGTTGAATGTGTTTTTACATACAACTTTACCGCTAAAAAGGTATTACGGCAGCGACAATGGAGGGCGCCGATAGGATCGCGCATGCGCACTTTTGATTTCTGATAGTTCAAGTTTCACTTTGCAGTGCTGTCACGCAATGTCGCGAGTGTTATTGGTTTTTTTTTTTTACGCTGGAATTTAGGCTTCGTGCGATAATTAATAATATTTTCTTTTTAACCCTTAACTGGACGGGTTGGGTAGATTCAACCCACTTATGTAACTTTATGAAATAAGCGCTAAATAATGATTGAAATCAATATTCAAAAAAATATTTAATTTTAATATATCGTTAATATACAGATTTTGACTTTTAAAAAAATTGAATAAAAAATTTACAGTTTTCACAAATTTTAAAGAAATGTTTTTGCAAACTCTTAGTTGACATACAGAGCAAAGGTTTTTTATTTTTTACTGCGTTTTTTGATGGACATTTGTAGCACCTTTTTAGAGTATCAGATTGTTTTGGCAACGTAGTTTTACTTGGTTTACTTGAACCATCATTCTTCTGTAATTCTGTAATTCCAGCGGGAGAGAATTGAGCTTACGTGTGGCCAGGTGTTCATCAGTCAATGCTCTCTCCCAAGATCAACAATAAAATGACTCCTTTCTTTTTTACTCTTTTTATGAATCTGATTACCAATTTTTTTTTTTTTTTTTGGGAACAAAGGAGACTAAAGTGGTTGTTCCAGAGAAACCAAAAATAGATTTTCCTGATTCTCTATTAGGGTGTGGTTGAATTTGTGGTGGAATCTGAGGTTTATTCTTTCTCATCCTTCCTAAATATGTAAAGCCATGTTCTTTCAATTTATCAACTAATTCTACTGAAGTGAACCAATTGTCTGCTGGAATATTTCTTCCAAAGTGTGTGATCGACTAATCTCTAAAACTTATATATATTTTGGGTTGGCAGGGATAGTTCTCTCTGTTGACTTGATTGATAATTATACTTATCCAAAGAAAGAAGTGCTATTTTATAAAAGGAAGCTATAAATAGTGGAAGATAGAGACTCAAGTATGAGCCACGAGCTAACACTGACACGAAAAATTCTCACGCTTCTGGACAGGCTGGGCGGAATCCGCCCCCACAGGCAAATTTAACCCCCCTCCCAAAACTGAAATTTATAAACGATGGATGGAAAATGTTTGTATCACTGTAAAATTAGAATACATGAAAGCTGGAAGCTCTAGGTAAACGAAAAAAATATATTTTTCCTATATTAAGTTTATGCATGGGTAGAATCTACCCAAGCCGTCCAGTTGAGGGTTAATTTTCAGCATTGAAATATTTTAGTTATTTTAAAATTTACAAATAATTTCCTTTCAAATAAATAAATCTTCATAAAATGCAGCCACAATGATTATGATAACATTTTATTTCAATATTCAATTTCCGTGTTATTATAAAAGATTTAAACACAAAATCAATAACACCTGCAGCAGCAGTGGATGTCTTTAATACAATAAAAGCTTTTTGTTATTTAAAACACACTCCAGGGGAAGAAAGACATGCATGTTTTTTTAAAAATAGACCAACAGGAATACATTCTGAATAGGATATTTCAGTTCAAAAACAGACATCTTTAAAGGAATTTTTAATTTTTGTTTTATTTTCCATATTTATTTCCTTTCAACTGCTATATTCTTCAATTAGAATAAAATATTATTTGTAATTATTTATGTTTCAAAAAATATGTATCATTGCCATTTTGTCCCTGATACTAAAAGTTAATTAAAATAAATACAAAAAAGGACACATACAGTGGTTTAAATTAATATCATCAATTTATATTACAAAGCAATTTTAAAAAATATTATTTTAGTGAGTTAGATGATTAGCTAATCATCTGAATAACTTTAATTCAACACTTCCTTTAATTCAACCGAAAGCTCTAATTCCTTGGGGTGTTGAATTAAAGAGGTTCGACTGTACCTACCATGATTATCATGGCCTGTATCAAGTGTACTAGGGATAATTTAAAAAAAAAACATTAATATAAAATATTGAGGCTGCCTGGCCGGCATTCATATTCTTGAGAATAAAGATACATCGGCCAGTAAATCTTTTTATTACCACAACGTTTCGACAAAAAATATTTTGTCCTCGTCAGGAGCAAACAAAAGATTTTTGTTGAAACGTCGTGGTAATAAAAAGATTTACTGGCCGAAGTATCTTTATTCTCAAGAAATTAATATTAAAGTTTTAAAAATAGTCAAAAGTGTACTGGGATCAGTTGTATAAATTAAGGCATCTCCTGAATGTGTGACTAAAAGTTGCTGATGGCTTGTGCCTATAGTGAACACCAGGTTCAGTCCCATTGAGGTTCACTTCTTCTTCTTTCCTATCTCCACTCAATCATATTAGGGTATCAAGTTGTGACCCTTGATGGTGTCTGTTTGATAACCATCATGACTGGGTGAAGTAGAATGGCATGAAGACTGGGAGCACTACTCAGGCCACTGACTTAGCTCCAAAAGAAATGGCCGCCTCTGACATGAGGAACAGATACCATGTACAGCCAACATGGAGTACATCCTGTATCCCTGGAGTCCTTACAGCTGGTACTATCAGCATGGCCAGCTGAGCCCAGGTTGTTTAGTGAGCTTGTTACTGCTTCCCCTTCTCCTTTTTCATCCGGGCTTGGGACCGGCAAAGGTGGAGGTTCACTATAGTGGGGTTTACTGTACATGCAATCTCACCTCAAGTGCTCATTCTCTGTATAAATAGACATGATACATTAGAGCGCCATCTGTCATCAAAATTCAAAACTATTATAGACGTGTATGATTCTTTTTAAAAATTTAACAATTTCTACTGTCCTTATTGCAATGGAAAAATTAATGGGAGGGCCTGGCTCATCAGTGGTGAACCCTCCCAGCGGTTTCTCGCCAGTTTAATCTACCATACTGCTGTTATATTGCAATTTTCTATCTCTCTTTTATAGTGATACTGTTGGTAGACTCTTGGAATGGGTATTTTAGATGAACTATGGACATAAGCTTTGTGTGTGTGAGGACAGTAGAATTACATCTATATATATAATTGCCTTATTCTGTCTGAAGCTCACGGATAGAATGCGCGCCCATTGGCTGCCGGCGAACACGTGTCCTCCCTGCCCCCCTCTAGACAACCCTGATATCAGCTGTGTGATACATACACCTGTCTATAGCGGCCATTCTAGACAACCCTGTTATCAGCAGTGTGTTACATCCACCTGTCTATACAGACCACCCTGTCTATAGCACCCACTGACCACCCTGCCTATAGCGACCACTCTAGACAACCCTGTTATCAGCTGTGTGATACATCCACCTGTCTATACAGACCACCCTGTATATAGTGGCCACTCTAGATAACCCTGTTATCAGCTGTGTGATACCACTGACCACCCTGCCTATAGCGACCACTCTAGACAACCCTGTTATCAGCTGTGTGATACATCCACCTGTCTATACAGACCACCCTGTATATAGCGGCCACTCTAGATAACCCTGTTATCAGCTGTGTGATACATACACCTGTCTATAGCGGCCACTCCAGACAACCCTGTTATCAGCTGTGTGATACATCCACCTGTCTATACAGTCCACCCTGTCTATAGCAGTCACTTTAGGCAACCCTGTTATCATCAGTGTGTTACATTCACCTGTCTATACAGACCACCCTGTCTATAGTGGTCACTTTAGGCAACCCTGTTATCAGCAGTGTGATACATACACCTGTCTATACAGACCACCCTGTCTATAGCGGCCACTCTAGACAACCCTGTTATCAGCTGTGTGATACATACACCTGTCTATACAGACCACCCTGTCTATAGTGACCACCCAAGACAACGTTTTTAAAATATATTCGCACTCGGGTAAAACCCGGGCGTTGCCCGGGCCATTCGTCTAGTACATTTATAAATATATAATATGCTTTGAACAATCGCTCTTCCGCAAACATCAATTTGTATCAGTAGTGATTGCTTGAATCATATTATATATTTATAATTGTATGTAATTCTACTGTCCTCAAAGCTTATGTCCATAGTTCATCTAAAATACCCATTCCAAGAGTCTAGCATCAGTATCACTATAAAAGGAAACCCAAAAAATGCAATATAACAGCAGTATGGTAGATTAAACTGGCGAAACTGCTGGGAGGGTTCACCACTGATGAGCCAGGCCCTCCCATAATTTTCCATATTACAGTAAGGGCAGTAGAAATTGTTATATTTTTAAAAGAATCATACGTGTCTATAATAGTTTCAAATTTTGATAAATGGCCATCTTGCTCGCCCATTCCTAGATTATAATTTTTCATGTTGAAGAGTGATACCTCGAAAGCTTGCGGAGTTTTTGTAATAAAGAAACATATTGCGAAAGGTTTTTTTTTTTAAATATTTTTTATAAAAGTAAAGCACAAATTTATAATATTTATACATACAGTTAAGCCTGTCTATAGCACCCCCTCTAAATAGCGCTTCCCTCTCTATAGCGCCTGATTTTAAATACGTAGTACGATGTGATTTACATTAAAAGTGACCTGTCTATAGCACCCCCTCTAAATAGCGCTTCCCTCTCTATAGCGCCTGATTTTAAATACGTAGTACGATGTGATTTACATTAAAAGTGACCTGTCTATAGCACCCCCTCTAAATAGCGCTTCCCTCTCTATAGCGCCTGATTTTAAATACGTAGTACGATGTGATTTACATTAAAAGTGACCTGTCTATAGCACCCCCTCTAAATAGCGCTTCCCTCTCTATAGCGCCTGATTTTAAATACGTAGTACGATGTGATTTACATTAAAAGTGACCTGTCTATAGCACCCCCTCTAAATAGCGCTTCCCTCTCTATAGCGCCTGATTTTAAATACGTAGTACGATGTGATTTACATTAAAAGTGACCTGTCTATAGCACCCCCTCTAAATAGCGCTTCCCTCTCTATAGCGCCTGATTTTAAATACGTAGTACGATGTGATTTACATTAAAAGTGACCTGTCTATAGCACCCCCTCTAAATAGCGCTTCCCTCTCTATAGCCCCCGAATTTAAATACGTAGTACGATGTGATTTACATTAAAAGTGACCTGTCTATAGCACCCCCTCTAAATAGCGCTTCCCTCTCTATAGCCCCCGAATTTAAATACGTAGTACGATGTGATTTACATTAAAAGTGACCTGTCTATAGCACCCCCTCTAAATAGCGCTTCCCTCTCTATAGCCCCCGAATTTAAATACGTAGTACAATGTGATTTACGTTAAATGTGACCTGTCTATAGCGCCCCCTCTAAATAGCGCCTTCCTCTCTATAGCGCCTGATTTTAAATACGTAGTACAATGTGATATTTACATAAAAGTGACCTGTCTATAGCACCCCCTCTAAATAGCACCCTATTTTGGTGAGTCCCAAAAGGGGGTGCTATAAACAGATTTAACTGTATTTATTTGCATGTGTGGTTTCTTCTTACCTTGTGTCAAATGAATAACTTTTAACACTAGTATCATGACATACTTAATGATAAGGTACAATTTGGATTATTCTATATACAGTTACGAGCGTCATTCTTCGTCGCCTCTGTCACGGTTTGCTTTTTTTTTAGAATGGCGCCCTCCTATTGGTCGGCTACGATCACGCCACCTTTGCCCCCCCCATTTTTGTAACTATTGTGTTGGAGCGGGTCGCTCCTTAAATAAATGCATATATTAGTTAATAACCAAATGGAATCCTCTTTTTCTTTTTCCCAGTAAAAGACGCCTACGGAAGCCAACAGTACATAGACTGATAAAGCACATAGGCTATAGTTATTAACTAACATATGCATTTATTTGAGGCGCCAAATTATAATTGTAACAAATAGTATTTGAATCAAAACATTCAATCGGGTAAAACACGGGCGTTGCCCGGGTCATTCGGCTAGTAGATTATAAACACAAGGTAATAAGACACCAAATAAATAAATAGAGTGTTAGTTTCAGTAACAGTGTTGTTACCATCTTCAGACAAAAAGTGCTGAATGAGGAAAAAATATCAAAACATGTTTTGCATAGTTATTGTGATCAATTCAATTTTGTCTGAAGATGGTAACAACGCTGTTACTGAAACATCACACACTATTTATTTATTTGGTGTCTTATTACCTTGTGTTTATGATCTATAATATATATTTTTTTAAATTATCCCTAGTACACATGGTACAGGCCATGATAATCATGGTGGGTAGTTAGCGACTGCTTTTACTGTAAGTACACCACATGTCTACACATGTGAAAAGCAGTTCGACTTTACACTTACAAATGTGCCAGAGCCCCTTTTTTGTTACTTGCACTCGCTGGTGGGGTTGGACTTTTGCAAGAATCATGGGCCATTGGAGCATTTTTTTTTTTTTTAATTAAAAAAAAAGTGTCCAATGCGGGAATCAAACCCGGGTCGTAGTGGTCGAAAACCAAATGGTTTAACCAGCCTCCCACCGACCCCCGTATCTATAATCTAAAATATATATACCTAATGACTTATCATTCAGTACTTTTGTCTGAAGATGGTAACAGCGTTGTTACCAAAACACCACACACTATTTATTTGGATTTGGTGATGTTACCTTAAGTGACATACTTAATACAATCGTTCTGAAAATAGAGCAATCCATACTTAAATCATTTGATAATAAAAAGGCATATATTCAATCCAATATATGCCTTTTTATTATCTAATGACTTAATACAATGTGTGAATATATAACAAAGGCACAAACAACAATCTCATTTCAACTAGATAAAATTCTTAAGCAACCTTATCTTTGTATGGCTGTCAGAATTTTGACAGTTGGCACAGCTGCCTTGTTTTGTTATTTAAATACCAAACGATATTCTGTTTAAAGTCAATAATTTTCCTTTAAATTCTTCCCCACTGTTTATTTGATCATAATAAACTAATATTATTCCTTTTATTGTGTATTTTATTAGGTTTATTATTATTCGTCTGTTATAAAATTGTGTCTATAGGTTGCAAATTTTCTAAGATTTTTCATCAAGTTTTATAACTCAATCATCATATTTTAATTATTAAAATAATTAGCAAATATACAAAAACGTTTTTGTAAATGATAAAAAATATATAATTACATGCTTTTTTTATTGCAATTTTATATTGCATTATAAACATTTACTCTAAATAATATTTTTTGTGCATGTAATTCTATTATTTTTACAAATATTTTATATTATTTATGGAGAACAATTTGGATTATGGATTATAAACATAAGGTAATAACACTAAAATCTAAATAAATATTAATTTGTACTAAAGTACAAAAAATAAAAACAAAAGGTGAAATATATATACTTGATATATACATGACATTTTTATATTATTCTTTTTAATGATAATTATTAACTGATATATCAAGTTAAGCCTAGTGCTGACAACAAAATTTGTAATTTTAGGTTAACTGTTCTATAAAATCCAAAAGATAACATATCCAAATAAGTAAAGAATAAAGTTTATATTATTACTTATCTGAATATGATCTTGTAAACTTTTAAATTCTTAATCTGGAATCTAAATATTGTATTTTAATAGTTTACTAAAAAAAAGGATTTTAAAACTGATTATTTTTATGCAAAAGTATGAATCAAAAAGAGATTAGAAAAGTATGAGAATATATTTAGCAGAATAGGGCTAGTTTGTTTACAAAAGAACAATCTTCTGATTTTTTTTTCCAATTTATGCCTACAAGTTGAGAAATAAGGTTGGATTGAATGCTATGAACATAAGCTAAATTCAATAAATTATTATAAACATATTAGTGCATATTTGACAACTTATATTTTAAAAACAATTTAATGATTAGGTATAATTTGGATTATACATTAGAAACCTAAGGTAACAAGACCAAATCCAAATGAATAGGCTGTGACATTTCAGTAACTGCATTTTTACCACCTTTAAACAAAAAATCCTTAATGACATACATATCACACAGAAAAAAATATATATTTTATAAAATAAATATATTATTGTTGTTAAATATTGAGTTTTTCTAGTAAGCCTAAGTAATTTTTGTCATCAAAAGTATTAGAAAATAAATGGTAAAATACATCATTTCAATTCCTTGTCAATATGTGTGAATATATTACTATATTAGGGGTGTATGGTCAAAAATAATTAAAAGGGAAAAAAGATTGTTTTTAATAGAATTTTAATATTATATTTAAAATGATGATATATAGTGGAATGTGTGTGATATATGACTAACAGATGGGTAGAAGCTAGGAACAGGATGGCACTAAAACTGTACAATATATCTACAAAAGACTTACATGCGTGAAAAGATGGTATCTTCCGAATATCCAGATTCGTCTGAAAGAGTATCACTGCTTTCTTCTGATGGTTTACTGAAAGGATTTGGTGTCTCATCCACCGACCACAATTCAGAATCAGCTTTTTCAGATAAAGAATCCAAATCATCTTGTACAACATCCGATCCTTGGCAGCTTGATCCTAAATCTGTTTCTTCTTCTGCTTCTTCTTCTTCGTCTTCTTCAATACAAGTCAGCTTTGGTGCACTTCGTGTTCTTTCTAATGGTGGCCTGAAATTGGAAGCTCCTGTTGAAAGCATTACTTTCCTGAGTGGTATAGTTCCCGAAATAGATAATCTACATTTTTGGCGAGCCATTTTTTCTCGGCGAAATTCTTGTAGAGCTGCAGATAGCCTTTGGTTTAATTGATCTACCATTAACACGGCTTTATCCACACTAGGGCAAAGCACAGCATGGCATCGTAATTCTTGTTTTAATCGCTTACCTTCGTGCCGATAAACCCAGCAGAAGACACGGGGATACTTGACAGGTGATTGGCAGAAGGTAATTCGATTGGCCCAATATTCAGTTAGGCCATGTTCTTTTGTCAATGCCTTCAAACCCGAGCTTGCCACCGTGAGTTTCATTAATAAATGATTCTTGTTGTGAAGCAAATAATTCTTCCATAATGTTTCGAGAGCTTTTTCAGCAGTTCGTGCATATGGAGTAAGAACGTTGCCTAGATAAATTACCCTGTAGGAAGGGTCATACTCACTGATGGTCAAGCTTCGCTTATTCCAAAATTTGCTTATCCTCATTTTCGTAAGAATTAACCAATAATAGCACTCATGATGGATCACGTAGTGCTAGTTGGAATTGGTTAAGTGTAAAAAAAAAAACGAGTACTTTTAGGCTAAACGCACCGACGCGAGCAAAGTAAAGAAACGCTGTAAACAGGAAAACTTTGCGTTGTCTATAACGCCAGCTCCGATTGGTCGGCCAGCGCCGCCTCTGATTGGTCGACGGGTCGAACCAAACAGTGGCAAAGTTTACTTAGGCGCTGCAGAAAAAAATGATTTGAGGACTTTTATCTCCAATGTTTATTTGCGATTAAATATTGTCAATATTTATATTTTTGTGTCACTGTGACTAATTCATTCCCGTATTTTGTAAAATACGTGCGCTTTTCCTCCTTTCAATGGTATTTATAATTTAGGCAAATTGATCCTTTTATTGAGTTGATCTGTCTATTTGTTAGAAGACCCACTATGGAAATAATAATAATAATAATAATAATAATAAAACAATACATAGAAATCGTAACAAAAAAAAAGCTCAAATTGTTCATTATGTAATTTAAAAGGGCAGCTGTTATGTCTTTATATTTAAATTAATGACATTTGTTGACACAAAATAACAAAAAAAAATTATTCTCGAAACATCTTTTGATTCGAACAAGGATGATGATGATATTAAAAATATTAGAATATATATTAAAAATAGTTTGAATGGGTTCTGAATAAGATAAGAGTAGGTCATCAAGATTCATAATTTTCTTTTTTTCTCTCTTTAAATATTTTATGTATTATTTTAGCCTAAAAATAAACTAATTGAATATTAAATATAAATTTACAATATTGAGAGACGAAAGCTAGAAACCTCTGAAATGTAATCAATAATAAAAAAAAAATTGGCAATAATAAAAATAAGTTTCCTGCTAAGAAATTTATATTCGGAGGTCGTTTTTTTTAATATTGAAAAAGTCAAAAAGCGATCTTTTGAATATATTTATATTTTTAAAAAGGCGTATAAATTACTTTAAAGTTCGTTCTATAATAAATTGATAAAGAGGTAGTATCCCTCGAAATATTTTGAGAAAAAAAAAAGTTTTTCTTTTACAGTTCCAGGTGTACGCCTTTTTAAAATATAAATATTAAAAGAGTAAAATAAAGTTTAAATTAGGAAGGAAAAAAAAACATGCATTTCTTGCCTTAGCGGATCTATAGTGTAATGGCGAATTCCATTTTTAAAAATCCTCAAATTCCTAATAGTATAATTAGTGAGATTCCCCTTTTTTTCCTTTAAACCAAGGTCAACCTCCCCCCTACCTTTAAATCCCCCCAGATGAAAGGAAGTTTTTACACCACTCGCAATCTACAGTTTATATTGCTTAAAAAATGTGCGTGTGCTTGATTATATATTATAATAATATATACTAGTTGATCAAGAAAAAGATTAAGGGTATTTTTGAAATTATCTGTACATCTTGTCAATGATTTTTTTTTCTGCGAAATGCCATTAGTAATTATTTATCAAAGTTACAAAACAAAATGTTTAAAATTTCAACTTCTATATTTATTTTTCTAAAATTAAATTTGTAAATAAAAAAAAAAAAAGTCGAACTTGCATCTCTCTCTATCACATTAAATTAATATTTGGGGAATATTCCTCTAGGTGGCGTGAAGGTATTTATATATCCTATCACTGATAATTAAATATATTTTTTAAAATATCGTCTGTTTTTATCTATTAGGTTAATTGATATGCAGTACACGTTAGTACATTAAAATGTAGTAAACCATTATCTCTGGATAATCAGGATAATCTTACAACATAATTAGGTTTAATATCAAGAACCTTGTCAACAAATTTGTTGGGGAAAATTCCATGAATATTTAAGCTGCGAGTTTAAATCGGGAACAAGCAACAATGGGCAGTAACAAACATCTGGAAAGGTAAGAAAAATAGAATGATTTATTTTCTTTCACTATCACACCTATTTCAATTATATATATATTTATATATTAGATAATAAAAAGGCATATATTGAATTTAATAAAATATTTATCCAATATATGCCTTCTTATTATCTAATGATTTAAATATGGATTGTTCTATTTTCAAAATATTTATATATGTAGAGATCAAAAACGTAAATTTTATCACAAAATTAAAAGAAGCGTACATATATATATTTTTTAAGTTAGAGAATTTAATCTTTTGAAAATTATATACGTACGCCATTTTTTTTTTTCATTTTGTGATAAAATTTATATTTTTAATCTATATATTCTATTAAAACTAATATTTCTAATTTTTATATGTTTCAATTATATATTCTCTTGTAAACTTGTTCCGTTACAATGATACAACAATGTATTTTAATGTGCAATAATATAATTAAATGTGAATCAGGCATATACCTCCCTAATTTTGGAACGGTCCACCTTTTGATGTATGCCGACGACATAATTCTCATAGGAGAATCAAAAATCAATCTACAAATAAAAATCAACATGTTGAAAAAATACTTCGAAACAAATCATCTAACCCTGAACGAATCAAAATCCAAGATAATGGTTTTCCGAAATGGTGGCCGCCCTGCAAAATCGGACAAATGGTTCTGGGGAGACCAACTGTTGACAGTGACATCGAAATATCTCTATCTTGGCTATCCCCTCACAACAACAATCTCGTTTAGTCAAGTGGCTTCATACTTTAAAGGCAAAGCGCTTGCAGCTACCGGCGAAGTATGGAAAATTATGGAGAAATCCAGGTTGAATTCATTTGGTTCATCAATGAAACTATTAGACTCGATTATCCTGTCAACTCTGCTGTATTCTGCTCCAATTTGGGCAAACGAAAAGTACAAAATCTTGGACCAAATTCAGAATAACTATCTCCGACGACTATTGAACTTGCCGAGTAACACACCAGGCTACATACTACGCATGGAAACCGGACGCTTCTCACTAGGAGTCACAGCAACCAAACTAATTCTAAAGTTCTGGTTAAGAATATTAAAAATGGAAAAATCCAGATTGCCCGCAATCTGTCTAGCCCAATTATGGAAAACGTCCACTCTGACGAATGCCTTTATAGGTTTTACAGAAAATTTAATATATATCCTAAACTCAACTGGATTCATGTGGTTAAAGAATTGTTCAGACCCCAATATTCTACAGAAAGCAATACCTCAAATTATCAGAATCACTATAGAACAGTCTATCCAAACCGACCAATCAAGAATAACCAATTCGAAGCTACACACACACTACAAATATTTACATAAAACATTCGCAGCAGAGAACTATCTACTAAGTGAACTCCCACTGCCGGCTAAACGCCTCATTGCGCAATTGAGAATTCTATTTGTTTTATATCGAGAAGACCATATAAAATATCTAAGGACAGAAGACTTGTATTGCCAACTATGCAAAAATAGAACCGAAAATGAATTAGAACATTATATATTTGAATGCATGCCTCTTGACACGGAAAGAAAAATACTCTTCTCTAAGATAGGCCATACACACTTCACATTATATTCTTTATTATCCAACTTTATAGACAATAGTTCAGTAGCTCTAAATCTATATAACTTCCATAAAAATGCTGTAAAAAAGAAAGACTTAACCGAACATTCAAACATACCAAAAATTTCTGTTTGATGAGAAAGACAGAACCAACATCCAATTATTTGTTTAGGCAGATACGATAAGTTAACAATGATAAAACGGTGTTTACCTTACAACCCTGAACACGAGGATTTCCTGGGAAATCTCTTAAAGATTTCTTAAAAAATACATGGCCCACCTGTGCTGTGTGAGAGCTTAAATGGTCTTGTTCCATATGTAAATACCTGTTTTCTTTCCTCTTTTCGCTCTCCACTTCTCCCATCCATATTTCCAAAAATTTTTTTTTTTTTTCTCTTTTCTTGATTTTTTTTTATTCTTCTTATTTTTTATTCTTTCTTATAATCTGTATATATTTACCAAATGTATATAATCTTTCTCCATTTTTTATATCCCACTTTCATAGGTTTCTCCGTTTTGTAACCCCAAGGAGAATCCTCTGTAAGACCTGTGTGTCTTAATAAAGGCTTTTGTGTGTGTGTGTGTGTATAATTAAATGTGAAATTGTAAAACATATTTGCATTGCATATAACTTTCAACGATTTTTAAACGCAAGTGTGTTGTGTGAGAAAATTTATAATTATATTTTATAAATAATGTTTTGGTTCTTGATGGATTTTGCTGTCTTATATAATAAGTACAAAAGTGAATTTTGGAATTTTAATAAATAAATAAACTAGAGAGAGTGTGTGTGTTGGAGTGTCATATGAAATACATTTTATAAATGCGTATAGATTTACCCTGCTTCCTGGCGCATACATATGATATCGCCAAATACCCTTTTTTTTTTCTTTCGGGAATATATACACTTTATATTTTTACATAAAAAAAATATCAGACGAAAAAAAAACTTATCGTTGTTGTTGATACAAGCTTGAATGTAGGTATAATGATAAAATTAATAAATCTATTAAAGAGAATATTCTTGTATCTAATAATGCGAACGATTAGACTATCGGATTTAAACACAAACCTAACATTAGACGCAATTTTGTATTTTTTTTTTTTACCTAAAATTTAGTCAAAAAAAATTTTTTTTTCTTTAACAAAGTATATATATTTTTATATCCGTTTTAAAAAGTCCCTCAAAATCGGCGCGCACTCGCCCTCCTCTCCCCCGGGGTGCCCACGGCTCTGCCGGCGCCTCTCCAGCCCTCTCCTTGGCCCTCCACTGCGGCGGGCGCTTGGAGACACCTAAACATGAGTGATGCCTTAAAATGCTTATCCGAAGCATGTAGAAGGCGAAACAATTGTATGAATATCCGTTTTAAAAAATGTTTTTCTTATTTTCCGTTCATATGACACGTAGCTATCGAGGCTACAACGTGAACTTGTTATAGCTCTAATTGCTTTAAAAAACAAAGCCTTTTGATACCTTAAAATATAATATTTATCTACTTTTATGTGAGAAATAGTTACCCAGAAATTATATGAAAGAGGAAAATAAAAATCAGGTAAAAAGTTTAATTTTGAATTTGCAAGCTTTCGAGAAAAATATACTGCTCTTTAACAGGCTAATACTCTATGTACAATCTCTTAATAATCTTTATACAAAACTAGCGGATGTACCCGGCTTCGCCCGAGGTTTTACCCGAGTAAAGGTTTGTCTAACGAACATTTGTTAAAACATTTCTCTATAAACTTATAAAAAAAAGACATATTTTGATAATTTGAAACTTGTAAATTTGAATCTCTCGATAAAGTGAACATTTTTTCCCGGTCCCTGTGTGCCGTGTCATCCTGAATTTTGTCTTTCCTAATTTTCTGCATTACAAAATCATCGTTTTATCTAGTGAACATATTTTCCCGGTCCCTTGAAAAATACTCGATAAGTTGAATAAAATCATGGTCGTGAATCTCTCGATAAAGCGATCATTTTTTCCCGGTCCCTGTGTGCCGTGTCATCCTGAATTTTGTCTTTCCTAATTTTCTACATTACAAAATCATCGTTTTATCTAGTGAACATATTTTCCCGGTCCCTTGAAAAATACCCGAATCATGGTATTTTATGGAAGATGGACGTAGTTCCCGGAGGTCACCTGCGAGGCTTTTTTCTTGTCTACTTTTCACAGCTGTGTCACCAACTCTGCCCCCGCGCGCCAGGACCTCTTGATCCCTCTGATTGGTCGGTGGGAACTTGGACTGTCCAACAACCGGCCGGCGGCCGGACTACATTTTCTCGGTGGGGGGGGGGGGGGCAGACCTAAGCCTATCTCCGTCGCAAGGTGGCGCTGCTTGCGAGTTAAAGCTACAAATCTGCAAATAACTCTAAGGATATTTAAGATATTCAAGAAATTATTTTTCGTAAACCTTTCCGGGGATACACCTAATAATATCCCAAAATTTCACGGCGATTGGATGTATGGTTTTTGAATCCATAGAGGACACACACACACACACAGACAGACAGACATTCAATTTTATATATATAGATAATTGAAAAACCTTTGTTATTTTTCAATTATTCTGTATAAATATTATTAAGAGATTGTACATAGAGTATCAGCCCGTTGAAGAACAGTATATTTGATCGAAAGCTTAGTTATTGTGTCAATTTATATTGACAAATATTTGCAGTTTTATCTTATCTCTGTATTAAGTGGGAAGAATGTTGTTTTCGTTTGATAAGGTACAATTTGGATTATTCTATATACAGATACGAGCGTCATTCCTCATCGGCCTCTGTCACCGTTTGCTTTTTTTTTTTTGGAATGGCGCCCTCCTATTGGTTGGCTACGGTCACGCCACCTTTGCCCCCCCCCCCATCATGCCTCCCCCACTCGCTCTTTCGTTTTTGTAACTATTGGTTTGGAGCGGGTCGCTCTTTAAATAAATGCATATATTAGTTAATAACTAAATGGAATCCTCTCTTTCCTTTTCCCATTATGAGACGCCTACGGAAGCCAACAGTACATAGACAGATAAAGCACATAGGCTATAGTTATTAACTAACATATGCATTTATTAAAGGCACCAAATTTATAATTGTAACAAATAGTATTTGAATAAAAACATTCAATCGGGTAAAACACGGGCGTTGCCCGGGTCATTCGGCTAGTAGATTATGAACACAAGGTAATAAGACACCAAATCCAAATAAATAAATAGTGCATGACGTTCAGTAACGACGCTGTTATCGAAACGTCACACATATTTAGTTATTTGGATTTGGTCTTATTACCTTGTGTTGTTCTCGTTTATAAGTGAACCATTCTCTCACTCCTCATTGGAAGAATGAGGCCATGTTTGTATATAAGAGGGTACTAAGGGAATGCAAGCAGACAAATGTGGTGGATTATTGTGTGGAGACGTTTAAAGTGTTCTCTGCGTGATTTATCCGTGTCTGGTGATATCCTCACATACCTGTGTGACCCCGGTCCGATCCCTACCAACGCTACAATAAAATATAAGTACTGTTTTTATTTTACAAATCACACACACACAAAGCTTTATTAAGACCACTGGTCTTATACAGATTCACCACAGGAAGAAATAATAAATGGAGTTCCTATACTCCAGGCAGCGCAGCACCCAACAACAGCCTCCTGGTCCGACGCATGTACAATGGATTATTTTACAAATCGTGAGTTTTTATTTTAATCTTTTGTTGGTGATGTATTCTTGAGTGTACGCTTTTCTGTGTATTAAGTTAACTCTTACTTTAGGCCCTAGTAATTTTCACTTTGTGTGTTAATCTGTAAAAGATCTTCTTCTTCTTCTTTCTTATCTCCACTTAATCATTTTAAGCTATCAAGCTTGTAAAGCTTAACAACAATCATGACTGGATGAAGTAGAATGTGTCTGCCTTTGTCATTAAGACTGGGAGCATTACTCAGTGGCAGGCCGACTTAGCTCCAAAAGAAATGGCCGCCTCTGACATGAGGAACAGACACCATGTACACCCAACATGGAGTACATCCTGTATCCCTGGAAACCTTACAGCTGGTACTATCAACATGGCCAGCTGAGCCCAGGTTGTTTAGCAAGCCTGTTACTGCTTCTCCTTTGTCATCCGGGCTTGGGACCGGCAAAGGCGGAGTTGTAATAGATTAAATTTGTCAATTGCGTTTACTCCCGCCGAAAAGATGATAATTCCGAAAGCTTGAGAGTTTATTTCATTATAAAAACTGATGAAGAAATTCATATCCCCTTTGATGGATCTTCGATTTATATTTAATTTGAACAAATGGAATAAATAGTGATAAGAATCTATTAGAGGCGTAATTTCTAAGAGGCCAAACTATGAAGAATTCAGTTATGTAACAATATATTTTGTCAACGCAGTAAGGACAGTAGAAAAGTTTGATTTTTCTATTTTTCTTCTTTCTTATCTCCACTCAATCATATTAAGGTATCAAGCTTGTAAAGCTTTTTGATGGTGTCTGCCGGGGAAGAGTAGAGCTCATCAATGGATGAGTCAATACAGTCAATAATGTGATTTGGGGTTGCAGGTTGACACTTAGTACATAGTGGGAAAACCTTGCAACCATTCTGTCATTGTGCGTAGATGACCAGACTTAAGTCTGGAAATCAAAGACTGTTGTTCTCTTGGAAGAACAGAACTGGTGCTTGTCCCTCCTGCTCTGTACCAGTCATGTGCAGCATTAGATTTCCATTCCTGCAGCCATTGGGTTTGATGGTACGGAGGAGGTCTCTTTCGTTTAGTTGGGTGGTAGATTCTCTGGCTTCAGGTAGGCCAAGAGCTCCAGCCTTTGCCAGAGAGGAAAGTTTGATTAATGTGTGAAAGAAACATACGCGTCTAAATGTTTTTATTTGCTATATTCAGTTGTTATTATATAATTAGGTGATTAACGATAGTCCCCTTGGTAAGTAAGAGAAGGAACAAAATCGACGAGGGTCTACGTAGACGCGGAGTCTACACGCACCAATGCCACACACGCATACTTGCAGTCTTACTAGGTGTCCCTATCTGCTATCAACCCCGATATCCAACCAGCCAATCAGCGAAGCGAGAGAAAGTCCGCGGGTGAGAACAAGGAGGAAAAATTTTTGATGGTAACGGGTTTCTACCAGGAAGTTTTCTCTCTCTTTTTTTACCTCTTAACTGCACAGCGCGGCGGCGTTGGTGGTAAAAAAGCATTGCAAGAAGTTGGGGCAGCGAAAGTAGACACGTTAACTCGGACCACTACCGTGACGGTTTGGTTGGTTTACTACAGACGGGAATCTGGACATAGCTGGACTCAGGTCTTGACTCTGTGAACAAGTACAATCATGGACAAAACTGAAGGAAGTTGTACCTTTCAGCATGTATATCGAGATTGAGACAATAACTCTGAAAGATATTACAGTGACCTTTATTGGAGACACACGAGATAACTAAGTGTGTATACATTCATGGACAAAACTGAAGGAAGTTGTACCTTTTAGCATGTATATCGGGATTGAGACAATAACTCTGAAAGATATTACAGTGACCTTTATTGGAGACACACGAGATAACTAAGTGTGTATACATTCATGGACAAAACTGAAGGAAGTTGTACCTTTTAGCATGTATATCGGGATTGAGACAATAACTCTGAAAGATATTACAGTGACCTTTATTGAAGACACACGAGATAACCAAGTGTGTATACACTCATGGACAAAACTTAAGGAAGTTGTACCTTTCAGCATGTATATCGGGATTGAGACAATAACTCTGAAAGATATTACAGTGACCTTTATTGAAGACACACGAGATAACTAAGTGTGTATACATTCATGGACAAAACTGAAGGAAGTTGTACCTTTTAGCATGTATATCGGAATTGAGACAATAACTCTGAAAGATATTACAGTGACCTTTATTGGAGACACACGAGATAACTAAGTGTGTATACATTCATGGACAAAACTGAAGGAAGTTGTACCTTTTAGCATGTATATCGGGATTGAGACAATAACTCTGAAAGATATTACAGTGACCTTTATTGAAGACACACGAGATAACCAAGTGTGTATACACTCATGGACAAAACTTAAGGAAGTTGTACCTTTCAGCATGTATATCGGGATTGAGACAATAACTCTGAAAGATATTACAGTGACCTTTATTGAAGACACACGAGATAACTAAGTGTGTATACATTCATGGACAAAACTGAAGGAAGTTGTACCTTTTAGCATGTATATCGGGATTGAGACAATAACTCTGAAAGATATTACAGTGACCTTTATTGAAGACACACGAGATAACTAAGTGTGTATACATTCATGGACAAAACTGAAGGAAGTTGTACCTTTTAGCATGTATATCGGGATTGAGACAATAACTCTGAAAGATATTACAGTGACCTTTATTGAAGACACACGAGATAACTAAGTGTGTATAAACTCATGGACAAAACTGAAGGAAGTTGTACCTTTTAGCATGTATATCGGGATTGAGACAATAACTCTGAAAGATATTACAGTGACCTTTATTGAAGATACACGAGATAACCAAGTATGTATAAACTCATGGACAAAACTGAAGGAAGTTGTACCTTTTAGCATGTATATCGGGATTGAGACAATAACTCTGAAAGATATTACAGTGACCTTTATTGAAGATACACGAGATAACCAAGTATGTATAAACTCATGGACAAAACTTAAGGAAGTTGTACCTTTTAGCATGTATATCGGGATTGAGACAATAACTCTGAAAGATATTACAGTGACCTTTATTGAAGACACACGAGATAACCAAGTGTGTATACACTCATGGACAAAAGGAAGTTGTACCTTTCAGCATGTATATCGGGATTGAGACAATAACTCTGAAAGATATTACAGTGACCTTTATTGAAGAAACACGAGATAACCAAGTGTGTATACACTCATGGACAAAACTTAAGGAAGTTGTACCTTTTAGCATGTATATCGGGATTGAGACAATAACTCTGAAAGATATTACAGTGACCTTTATTGAAGAAACACGAGATAACCAAGTGTGTATACACTCATGGACAAAACTTAAGGAAGTTGTACCTTTTAGCATGTATATCGGGATTGAGACAATAACTCTGAAAGATATTACAGTGACCTTTATTGAAGACACACGAGATAACCAAGTATGTATACACTCATAGACAAAACTTAAGAAAGTTGTACCTTTCAGCATGTATATCGGGATTGAGACAATAACTCTGAAAGATATTACAGTGGCCTTTATTGAAGACATACGAGATAACCAAGTGTGAACAGCCTCTGTCTCTTTCAAAAAAAAAAAAAAAATAGACGACCGGTGACATCAAAGACTTTCTTAAGTTTTGTCCATGAGTATAACCATTTATATAATAACAAAAACGACGAATTGCTGTAAGGGTAATAGAAAATTGATTTATTAAAAAAAAAAAAAGATAAAGAATCATACGCGTCCAAAATAGTTCAAATTTCCTTTCCCTACATACGTGGTATAAGCCATGATAATCATGGTGGGTAGTAGTTGGAGACTCTACTATATTGTAAGTACACCACATGTCTACATATGTAGAAAGCGCAGTTCGACTTTTGCACTTACAAGTATGTTAGATAATGTTTATTTACTTGCACTCACTGGTGGGTTGGACTTTTGCAAGAATCGGTGGCCATTAAAGCAATATTTTTTCTTAAAAAAAAAAAGTACCCATGCGGGATTCGAACCCAGGTTGTAGCTGTCCGATATCGACGGTATCTTGATTTATATTTTTTATTTTCTTTAAGGAAAAGACATTCCGATAGATGACGCAAGAAATCAAGATATGTCTTTTTCTTAATCTATCAACCTGATCCCAGTACAATTTCCCTTCACCATGCTGACGAGAGCCAACAACCCGAAACGCGTTCATGGTTGACTTTTCTTGATTTATCAAGAAATTGAGTTGGCCAAATATCCCAGAAACAAGTTAAATAAACGTTTAGTTTATTTTTGTTCCCCTAGATGGCGCTCTGCTATCTAGAAATGCTAATATGAGCCTGGTCAGGATATGCCTTTTTTAAAAATATATAATACAATAAAATGCGGCTTATGATTGTAGAACGGAATTTGGCAATTATACCGCAAATGTTTCTTTTGAACGAAAAATCGAAATTTAAAGAGAAATAACGATTATTTCTAACCTTAGGGATGAAGTATGATAGGATGAATTGTGAAGAGTAATGATAAACGGAAAAATAAATAGTTTTTAATTTCAATTTTGTACTATTTATTATTATTATTTTTTAAAAATTATTTCTATATATACCACAATAGTTCACGAATTTATTGGGTTTAATTTGAGATCTCGAGAAACCATTCAACCAGCACGTAGCCTCCACCATGCATGTATATTTTCATAAATTGTTTATAACACACAAAGAATGTAATATATATATTTTCTCCCCCTTTCAATATCATTAATATTTAAAATATGTAAAAATTAATTTGTATATAAAAATAGTATTTATCATCAATTTATTATCGTGATACTCCTGTTGAAGGACTGACAAGTCCGAAAGCTTGAAAATAAAAATTTGAACAAGAAACTTAACCCTGGAAGCTTTATGTACTTTATAAAATTATTTCTTTGTTTATATTAGAAATGGATCACTCAGTGTCTATAAGTGGTTTTGAAATTTCTCTTCTATTGACCTTCTAAGTTTTTTTTTTCAAACTTTCCCAATCACTTTCTGAACTTTTTTTTTATTCCAATCATTCTACGTGTAGATTTTTTATCTCGTTCTAATCACCCCAAAAACTTTTATTATTATTTTTTTGAATTTTTTCCATTCTCTCATTTACTTCAAACTTCTTTTAGAAATTTTCTCAACAAATCTTGCGATCTTTTTTGAATTGTTTCTAATGACCTGAAATGCACTTTCTGTGGATCAAGAATAACAATGGAGATGTTGCACTACTTATTTGATTGTGCTGCTCTGTCTGAGGAAAGACTAAATGATAAAACCGGACAACTTTGTCCTTCGGCACTAATTAATGAAATATCAAAGACTAGGTATATAGCGGTATTCCACAGGATTATATCCCAGTGTTCTCCCCATCCCTTGTGAACGGGCGAATCCTGTATAGGGCGAGAGGCCGTAAATAAAGGCTTTGTTGTTGTTGTTGAATTGTTTCTAATACCTTCTTCCAAGCTTTTCTTTTGATTTCTATCAATTTGTTTCTGATATTTGGGATTGAGGTATGCATGGATCTTTTACAGAATACATAGAAGTGATACAATATAATATAATGCGGCTTGTGATTGTAAAACGTCATTTTAAAATTATACCGCATGTATTTCCCCTCAACGAAAAATCCAAATTTATTCCATGACATGGCATCTGCCCCGTAAGCGGAACACTGTGAGTTCGATTCCCATCCCTGGACACTTATTTCTGCGTTTATCATTACTCTTCACAATTCATCCTTTCATACTTCATCCTTAAGGTTAGAAATAATCGTTATTTCTCCTTGGAATAAATTTCGATTTTTCGTTCAAAAGAAACACATGCAGGATAATTTTAAAATATCGTTTTACATAGAAGTGAATTTTATGAAATATTTAAAAAAAAAAATATTCACTACTCTTTAGGTTTAGATTCATGAACAAAACTTAAGAAAGTTGTACCTTTTCATCATTTCCTTATCATGCAACTGAAAGTTGCTGATGGATTGCGCCATCTATCGGAATAAATATCAACTATTCAATGATTTTTTAAAATTATATTACAGAATGGTATAGTCAAATACCCATTCTTGATTAATAAAGAAAATATAACCAACGTACAGGTTTCGGGCTGTTGGCCCTTGTCAGTGTGGTGCAAGCTGTACTTTAACGACCTAAAAACTGATCATTTAGGCATCCTGAAAAAACATGAAATGGTTAGTTAAGGCTAGAAGTGTGAGGGAACACGAAATAATGGGAAACAAAGAGTACAAATGCTTATGTTTGTCAAATAATTTGACACAAATCTACAAAATAATGCCATGTTGTGTTTTTTTTTTTAGCAAGAGGTTTCTGTGTCGGTACACACGTGTCTGTGGGTATTTGCATGATTCACGTAGTGACGCAATAGGACGTCCCATTGTCACACAGGTTCAAGGTCACACCAATTCGTCCCTATGTCCCCAATCTTCCCAGCCGACACTCTGTGACATCTTTCTGGGTGTTTCATCATTGGTGATAAAACGGTACACTAAACGGCACCGTATTACCCTAGTTTGATGTTATATATACACTCATGGACAAAACTTAAGGAAGTTGTACCTTTCAGCATATATATCGGGATTGAGACAATAACTCTAAAATTTAAATATATAAAATACCATGGATTATAATATAATAAAAACTATAAGGTTTTTATTGTTGTAGGTTGTCTATTTTATATGGCTCAATTAGGAGTATATACACTCATGGACAAAACTTAAGGAGGTTGTACCTTTCAGCATGTATATCGGGATTGAGACAATAACTCTGAAAGATATTACAGTGACCTTTATTGAAGACACACGAGATAACCAAGTGTGTATACACTCATGGACAACACTTGAGGAAGTTGTATCTTTTAGCATGTATATCGGGATTGAGACAATAACTCTGAAAGATATTACAGTGGCCTTTATTGAAGACACACGAGATAACCAAATGTGAACAACCTCTGTCTTCTTAAAAAAAAAACAGACGGCAGGCGATATCTAAGACTATCCACTTCGGTTAACAATTAATAGGCAATCCCTTAATATTATGTTCAAATCAATAAGCTCCCTCAAGCTTATTGATTTGAACACTATCCACTTCCTTAAGCTTTGTCAATGAGTGTACATTACCTAATCATATAAAAATAAATATCACCTCAACAGTCAAAATAGACGTCAAAGCTAGTTTACGGAGACGGTCAATAGATGGCGTCTTGTTTTGACTTCTATTTTGACGGGAGAGGAATCTTTTATTTATATAAATCAATATCCTTCCAGCGAAATTTCCAGCTATTACCTATTCTTTTATTTAAATCCATCGTCTTTCTTGTTCCTTTTTTAAAAGGGCTTATTAGAGTCGGTGGACGAGTGGGTAACACCCTCGATTCTCGTCAGCCATGAACCGGGATCGAATCCCGCGTTAACAATTTGTTTAATAAGTGAATAACCTTCACATATTATTCATGGTTTCAAATATCATAAACTAGGTTGCTCTTGTTGAGCGGCGCCTAGTGATTTTGGAACAAGACAAAGGGCTGATCCTGGAAATAGTGCAATACCAGGCCATCCCGTGATAAAAGTGGCGCAAACTCCATGCATTCCGTCAGATTCCAAAAATAATATTTTGGGTTCCATTGGAACCCCATATCAGATATTAATATCTCTCTCTTATATATAAATCTCCAGAAGACGAAAATTTGATGATGATAAATACAAGCAGAAGTGATTTCGTCAGATATCTATGTATTAACACTATATTGTTTACGTTTATTGTTCTGTATGTAAATTTGTATTTTTATGCGTTTTAATAGGATGCTCCTGGAAATAGTGCGATACCAGGCCAACCCGTGGAAATGGTGGCGTAAGCTCTTAAGTATTTATCCATGTTCCAAAAATAAAATTAATATCTTGGGTTCCTTATTTAGCAGACGAAAATTAGATGATGATAAATACAACCATCCTACAAGGTTATTTAAGTGGAGATAACTTTAAGAAGCCTCCAGAATTATTTATTTCTCACATCAAAGAGAGCAGTGAAGTCACACAGTGTACCTAAATACAAATGGTGATTCTATAATACATAAATCTGTTTATAATATATATATTCTGTTTAATAAAATAAATATGAATATAAAATATAAATTTAAAATATATCAAAAATAATATTACAATTAAAATAAAATAGGTACATTAGCCATGATGCAACAATAAACACGTAAATATTTACATAATTATAAATTTTCTTAATGAAATAAATGATTATTATACAAAAATATTTTTATCTATGTAAAAAAAATTGTTTTGAGAAAAGGAGAACTATCATAAAATGCAGGGAAAGACAAATTCAAAACTATTATAGACACACGTATGATTCTTTTTAAATAAATAAAACAATTTCTACTGTCCTTATTGCAATGGAAAAATATTAATGGGAAGGGCCTGGCTCATCAGTGGTGAACCCTGCCAGCAGTTTCGCCAGTATGAGCCTTGAATAGATATCACTAAAAGTATTTTTATTGTCAAAATGTCTCTTCACTTTTTTCCCATCGTACCTCAGTAAAAAAAAGCAGACGACGGCCTTGACCTTTAGATGACCGTTGATGGTAGAAAGCTACGGAAGATGTAAGAGAGATAGGTCATTTCAACGTAATCATTGGGGAGGCGGTGGTCTTTTCTTGGAATACAGGGGGGTGTTTACCGGAGGTTTAGGGGGAAATATGGCGTCTAATGATTCCTCTTTTCGTTACGTATAAAAGGATATTACGTCATCTTACCTAGCTAAACGTCATGAAGCAAGAATTTCACCATTTTTTAAAACTCTAGATTCGATATTGCCACGTGGAAAATTAGGGAAGACCAACTTCGGGATGAGACGGCAATTTATTTCAGGCAAGAACAAACTATGAATGATAAAACAAAAGATAAGCAATGAGGGAAAACATAAAATAATAAATACTTAGTTACATAGCTCCTTCCCTATGGGAGCTGTTACCCACACCTAGGAATTTTTGTAGTTACTGGCATTGATCTGACGTGCTTCTGTCAAGTATTCCATCGGAGTCTTGGAACTTTGTTCCTAGTACCTTTGCGTCCTTTTTCTTGCGGCGTGAAGAACGGCTTTGTCGTCGTATCGTCTATAGGGACATCGTCATCTTGGAGGGAAGTCTTGGCTTTGACACGGCGGTGGAATCCTGGAGTCAGTCTCTGAAAATGTAGATCACAGCACCCATGGCCTCAAGGTCTTCTCGGCGATCTTCAGTTTGTCTTCCCTAGTTTACCCAGCATCTCCACCAAAATGCCACGTGGAAAATTAGGAAAGACAAACTTCAGAATGAGACAACAATTTATTTAAGGCAAGAACAAACTATGAATGATAAAACAAAAGATAAACAATGAGGGAAGTTTACAGAGTAGTAAAATATAAACATCAAAAAATGATACTCTGTTAATACTGGTGTAAAATAATAAATACTTCGCTACAATATCTAAGTACACAAGTTGATACATCGTGTATCGTGCATAGAACACAGTGAAAAAGTGTTAAGTTTATAAATTAAAAAAGAAGAAAAATGCATATCTCTTTATATATAAAATGAAAGGATTTAAAAGCACGAATGTTTCTTTTATACATAATTTATTTTTCATCGTAGTAAGGGCAGTAGAAATTTGTATTATGTATAAAAGAAACATTTGTGCTTTTAAATCCTTTCATTTTATATGTATAGATGGCGCGTTATTGCTTTGTGTTAATTTATGCTTAACTGACCTTGTCTTTATTGTTTGCTCGATGCAAATATTTGAATGTAATTCTAATGTCCTATAGGCTTATGTCCATAGTATTCTTGAAAACATTTCTGAGATTCCATCCTTCAGTCCTGCGTATATAAGCAGAATCGTCCAATACAGTATTAGAGCTCTGAGAAGCGGTCTGGTGGATTAAATTGGCAAAACCGCTGGGAGGGTTCACCACTGATGAGCCAAGCCCTCCCAATATATTTTTTCATCGCAGTATGGAACGCTTCACGATTTTGCGTGTCATCCTTGCGCAGGGGCCATGCTAATCTTCTCCGTATCGTTCCAATTTTAGTATATGTACCGCCGAACAAGCGTGTACATTTTTCATCGCAGTAAGGACAGTAGAAGTTTGTATTATGTATAAAAGAAACATTCGTGCTTTTAAATCCTTTCATTTTATATGTATAGATGGCGCGTTATTGCTTTGTGTTAGTTTATCTCTTTACCATGTAACTGAAGCATATATTCAAAACAAGAAAGACATATCCTGACCAGGCTCACATGAGTATTTCTAGAGAGCGCCATCTAGTGGAATAAAAATAAACTAAACGTTTATTCAACTCTTTCCGTGATATTAGGATGATTCCAATTTCTTGTGTGTGATAAATCAAGAAAAGTAAACCATTACGCGTTTCAGGCTGTTGGCCCTTGTCAGCGTGGTGCAGACTGTACCTCTACGACCAAGATTTGGTTCCAGAGGCTTCCTGAGAAATCAAGAAATGGGTATTTAAGGCAAAATTTGCATATAGAAGCTGAACATGTGAAGCATACATGAAAGCCATCAGTAACTTTCAGTTTCACGATGAGAAATGTCTTTTTTTCTTTTATTATATTGTTCATTTATGATGATCATGAAGATTGAACAATCTTTGGTAATGTGGGGGTCGGTGGAAGGATGGTCTAAACCGGTATCGAATCTCGCATTGGGCACTTTTCTCTAATTAAAAATTGCCCCAATGGCCTACGATTCTTGGAAAAGTCCAACCCCACAAGCGAGTGCAAGTAACCAAACGGGGCTCCTGCATATTTATAGATGAAAAGGTCGAACTGCTTTTCACATATGTAAATATTTGGTGTACTTACAGTAAAAGACAGTCGCTAACTACCCATCATAATTATCATGGCCTGTATCATATGTAGACACTAGCCGAATGACCCGGGCAACGCCCGTGTTTTAATTTAGACACGTGGACCTGTTGGATCATTAACGCCCGTGTTTTACCCGATTGAATGTTTTTATTCAAATACTATTTGTTACAATTATAAATTGGCGCCTTAAATAAATGCAATATTAGTTAATAAATATAGCCTATGTGCTTTATCTGTCTATGTACTGTTGGCTTCCGTAGGCGTCTCTTACTGGGAAAAAGAAAGAGAGGATTACATTTAGTTATTAACTAATATATGCATTTATTTAAGGAGCGACCCGCTCCAACACAATAGTTACAAAAACCAAAAAGCGAGTGGGGGGGCAAAGTCAAAAACAAAATGTCTCGCGCAGTGGCGGCGCCATCGTAGCGAACCAATAGGAGAGCGCCATTCCAAAAAAAAAAAAAAAGCAAACGGCGACAGAGATGAAGAACGCATGACGCTCGTAACTGTATATAGAATGTGATGAACTTACAGTAAAAAGCAATCTCCAAATTCTTCTACCTACCATGATTATCATGGCCTGTACCACGTGTACTAGAGTTAATAATAACAATAATTATAATAATAAAATATAATAATTACACTCACATAGACAAAACTCAAGGAAATGGAAAGTCTCCGATGTCGTCGGTCATCTATATACAATGCCTATAGATAGACACAGATCAGACATCACTAGATGAGCGCAGGTCGAAGTGTTTCATCCATGTTGTTTTTATAGACATCCTCAAATAGTGGAGATAGGGCAAAAAAGACCTTGGGGAGTCTAAAAGGAGTTGTCCTTAACTAGGGGAATAAAGACCTTCCCTCCTACCTAGCAAGGAAACCAAAAGATCGAGAAAACCAATTCCTAAAAAAGAATATCGAAAATTCTTTATCACTTTCCTTCAAAGAAAAATTCAAGAAATCTCTGGAATACAAATTGTAACAACACACTGCCTCCCTCCTTGAATGGCTTTCTTCATTGTAAAACGACATTTGAAAATTATCCCGCATGTTCTTCTTCTTTCTTATCTCCACACTGGGTGAAGTAGAATGTCTTTGTCATCAAGACTGGAAGCACTACTCAGTAGCAGGCCACTGACTTAGCTCCAAAAGAAATGGTGACATGAGGAACAGACACCATGTACAGCCAACATGGAGTACATCCTGTATCCCTAGAGTCCTTACAGCTGGTACTATCAGCATGGCCAGCTGAGCCCAGGTTGTTTAGTGAGCTTGTTACTGCTCGCCCTTCTCCTTTTTCATCCGGGCTTGGGACCGGCAAGTTATCCCGCATGTGTTTCTTTTGAACGAAAAATCGAAGTTTATTTTAAGGAGAAATAACGATTTTTTCTAACCTTAGGGATGAAGTATGATAGGATGAATTGTGAAGAGTAATGATAAACGGAAAAATAAAGAATCTAGGGTTGGGAATCGAACCCACAGTGTTCCGCTTTCTTCATGTTCATATTTCTAAAGTTTCAATTCATTTCTTTCTTCTTTTCTGAAAGTCCAGCTCTCACATCCATAAGTGTCCACAAGGAATACATCTACAATTCTCTTCTTTGTCTTCAGAGAGAAATGTCTTTATCTTTCCTAATATTTCATTTATACAGGAAAATTTCTGATATCGTTTGTCCATGTCACTCTTAGTAGCTTACTCCATGTCCACATTTCAAAATCTTCAATTATTTTTCTTTTATTTAATCTTTTCTGAGAGTCCAGCTGTCACATTCATACGTGACCACAAGGAAACACCAATTCATTTACAATTATCTTCTTTGTCTTCGGACAGAAATGTCTTTATCTTTCTTAATCTTTCATTTATACACGGAAATTTCACAGATATCAATTGTTCGTGATACTGAGTAGCTTTTCATGTCCACATTTCAAAAGCTTCAATTTTAATAGCTATAGTAACAACAATGAATACATTTTAAAGCCATTTTTGAGAACTATTTTTTTCAGGTTGGACATTTCTTTAAACGCTGCTTATTTTAAAGCATAATTTATGCATTTTAGAAAGTTGATAAGAAGAATTCTTTTCTGAGAGTCCAGATTTTACATCCATACGTGACTACAAGGAATACCGATGCCTCAACAATTCTCTTCTTTGTCTTCGGACAGAAGTGTCTTTAGCAAATAACGACAGTGATAATCTTCTCGGTATTGTTTATGCGATAAAACAGAATAAGAGAAGAAAAGTTTCTCTATTAGACAAATTATAACGGTGCTAGAATAAGAGAAGAAAAGTTTCTTTATTAGACAAATTATAACGGTGCCAGAATAAGAGAAGAAACGTTTCTTTAACACAAAGCAATAACGCGCCATCTATACATATAAAATAAAAGGACTTAAAAGCGCGAATGATTCTTTTATACATAAAACGAACTTCTACTCTCCTTACTGCGATGAAAAAATATATTGGGAGGGCTTGGCTCATCAGTGGTGAACCCTCCCAGCGGTTTCGCCAATTTAATCCACCAGACCGCTTCTCAGAGCTCTAATACTGTATTGGATCATTCTGCTTTTATATTCTACACTGAAGGATGGAATCTTAGAAATGGTTTTCAAGTAAACTATGGACATAAGCTTATAGGACAGTAGAATTGCATTCAAATTATAATTTGTCTAATAAAGAAACTTTTCTTCTCTTATTCTGTTTTATCGCATAGAAGTGTCTTTATATTTCTTAATCTTTCATTTATACAGGGTATGTCCGGATGTCATTTGTCCATGGCACTCTTAGTAGCTTACTCCATGTCCACATTTCAAAATCTTGAATTATTATTTTTTTATTTCTTCTTTTCTGAGAGTCTAGCTCTTACATCCATACGTCTTCTTCTTTCTTATCTCCACTCAATCATATTAAAGTATCAAGGTTGTAAAGCTTAAGACTTTTGATGGTGTCTGCCGGGGAAGAGTAGAGCTCATCAATGGATGAGTCAATACAGTCAATAATGTGTTTTGGGGTTGCAGGTTGAGAATTGCACACATCCATACGTGAACACAAGTAATACCAACGCCTTTACAATTCCATTATTTGTCTTGAATGAAAGGACTTTTATGTTTCATCTTCTTCTTTCTTATCTCCACTCAATCATAATAGGGTGTCAAGCTTGTAGAGCTTGTTGATGGTGTCTGTTGACAACCATCATGATTGGATGAAGTAGAATGCGTCTGCCTTTGTCATTAAGACTGGGAGCACTACTCAGTAGCAGGCCGACTTGACTTCAAAAGAAATGGCCACCTCTGACATGAGGAGCAGACACCATGTACAGCTGCTCCTAACATGGAGTACAAACTCATCCTGTATCCCTGGAGTCCTTACAGCTGGTACTATCAGCATGGCCGGCTGAGCCCAGGTTGTTTAGTGAGCTTGTTACTGCTCCTCCTCCTCCTTTTTTATCTGGGCTTGGGACCGACAAAGGCGGAGTTACATCCATACGTGAACACAAGGAAATACCAACGCCTTAACAATTCTCTTCTTTGTCTTGAATGAAATGACCTCTATGTTTCATAATCTTGTTCAATTCCATTATTGTGTTCTTGTCTAGTCCTATTCTTCTTTTTTTACTTCATCAAAACAACCTCCCATCTTATCAATCCTGGAAAATAAAAGGTGATGTGTATGCACCCCTAAATACCTCCCACCTGGTTTGGGGGGTGTTTGGCCCCCACCTATAATATTCTCCCCTCCTCCCCACTGGGAATTTCCTCTTACTTCTTAGCCGACCTTTATTTTTATTATTTGACACCATTTTAAACTGTTATCTCTCTCTGTTTTCCTCCAAACACGATCATTCTGAAATTATATACTCATAGACTTAAGGAAGTTGTACCTTTTAGCATGTAAATCGGGATTGAGACAATATCTCTGAAAGATATTACAGTGACCTTTATTGAAGACACACGAGATAACCAAGTGTGTATACACTCATGGACAAAACTTAAGGAAGTTGTACCTTTCAGCATGTATATCGGGATTGAGACAATAACTCTGAAAGATATTACAGTGACCTTTATTGAAGACACACGAGATAACCAAGTGTGTATACACTCATGGACAAAACTTAAGGAAGTTGTACCTTTTAGCATGTATATCGGGATTGAGACAATAACTCTGAAAGATATTACAGTGACCTTTATTGAAGATACACAAGATAACCAAGTGTGAACAAACTCTGTCTCATTCAAATAGAGAACCGGAGACATATCAAAGACTTTCTACTTTCATAAGTGTTGTCTATGAGTGTATATATATATATCTCTGGTTGTATATTATTCTGTAGATTTCCATATATGGGTAGACACGTGACGTCTATTATTGTCTTGGATGGGGGTGGGAAGGAGACAGGCAGGTGAGGGGGGCCAGCTAGGGAACCAATGACAGCTGTCCAACTTGTATCTACCCACCTGATACAAATCATCTACAAATACCCATTTCCTTATGTTTATTGTAATAACTAAACTTTCGTCAACTTATCTTTCTCATTATAAATCTATAACGCGCAATCTATATATATAAGAAATGGAAGATTTAAAAGAAACATTCGTGCTTAAATTTCTTATCTTTCTCAACTATAACTATATTCACCTATTTTGACAAAAGTTACTTTGTACGGGTTAACACAAAATGAAATACACTAGGGCCTAAAGTAATATTACCTAAACACACAAAAGCGTACACTCAAAAGTACAACAAAAAAAGGATATAAATAAACTTACAATTGGTTAAATAAAAAATAAAAAACCAGTACTTATCTTTATTGCTGCTTTGGTAGGGATCGGACCGGGGTTACACAGGGAATGCGAAGAGATCACCAGACACGGATAAAATACGAAGAGAACACTATAAGCGTCTCTACACAAAACTTTTAAACCACATTCGCCTCACGCATTCCCTTAAACCCCCTTTATATACAAACATGGCCACATTCGTCCAATTAGAATGCTTGAGAGATCGGTTTACTTATCTGATAAAAACAACGTTCTTCGCACTAAAGAAATAGGATAAGATAAGCGTGCAAATATTTGTCAATATCATTTGGCATTTTACATATCTCCAATCAATATTTCAGTTCGAAAAATGATCATTTCTTGGTCATATCTTTTTGAAAAAAAAGCATTCATCGGTAATTTTCTTGAATAAATCTTTTATTAACTCAACGTTTCGGGTCTTTGAGCCCTTTTCTATAGACGTAGTATGTTTATAGTTAAAGTTATATTTAGTCAGCAATACGCCTGTAGAAAGGCTAAAAACCAGATAAAAGAAATTTTGTACAAAAACTTATATCTGTTTATATATTTTTAAAATGGTGTATAATTCTTCTCAATGTATAATTTTCTTACAACATAAACCTTAGATTATTAAAACATTGGATCAGTAAACATGAGGGCAACCATTTCGTTCAATTACATTACTTTATTTTTCATATAACATTTTTGTAAACAAAAAATGTGATGATGATAAATTCAATGAATATTTACACAATCATAGAAAAATTATATTAAACCTTTATATAAACATAAATATTCTAACTAAATTAAACAAATGGTTTCTTTAACTTGCTTCCATGTCTGTCCGCAAATCTTGTAATAAAATTTTAATATATTTTGTTGTGTCGATATTAGAAGTACAGCAACTAACACTTGAACATGACTTTTTATTTAGCTCTTATTCTTTCGAACATCTGACAACAATTAATGTCTGATTTATATACACATAAAAATTTACATAATGGACGCCTTAAAGATTGCAAATATATTTACATACACAACATATTTACACGGCTTCTAGAAATATGAAATTTGGTATACTTGCTTAAGTCCGATGACAATGTAAGTTAACAAAATTTCAAACTTCTGGGTGTTCGGCAATTATAATTTTTATATTTACTTTCAAAAATTGATATCAACTTTCATATACTTTCTGACCACATAAAAGTCTGAAAATTTGGTATACTTGCTTAAGTCCGATGACAATGTAGGTTAACAAAATTTCAGACTTCTGACTTGATCAGGTTGGTCGGTAATGGATTATGTTTCTATATTTCTTTTCAAATATTGTGATGAATTTCTATATCTATATTAATAAAAAGGAAATTTCATAAGTGGACATCACTAAAAACTTTCGTTACAATCCATCAATTTCAACCAAATTTTCAACATTTATGTAAAACGAGATGGAGCAGGTTTTGCTTAACATCAAAATATATTTCCTAACATTAACATGCGTAACTTCGCTGTTATCGATTAAATACCAAAAAAAAAAATCAACAGAGTTAATTCTATTTATATATAAATACAAAAATAAAAATCAACAGAGTTAATTTTTTTACATACTAGCTAATAATCTCAATCTAAAAAACAACAACGATATTACATCTTTCTCACATGTTCACACATAATCTTAATTAATAATTAACTAATCTTTAACATTGTTTATTATATTTCAACTTTTATTTCTACATTTGTTTTTAAATACCCAATTGTTTTATCATGTTTCTAATTTCGCCTAACAAATATACAAATTTATAGTGACCAACATATGCAAATTTTACCTTTGTTTTTATTTAACTTGATATCGTAAACATATACATCCATTGTAAGCATTTTCTGTTCACCTTCCGTGGTTTCTCTTTTCTCTGATAGTGTTTAGGTGTAGTATATTTTCTTATTACTAGACTACAAACATTCCCTCGAGAAAAACCTGGGCGAAGCCGGGTACATCCGCTAGTAATACAATATAATGCGGCTTATGATTGTAGAACGGAATTTGGCAATAATACCGCAAATTTTTCTTTTGAACGGAAAATCTAAATTTATTTTAAGGAGAAATAGCAATTATTTCTAACCTTAGGGATGAAGTATGAAAGGATGAATTGTGAAGAGTAATGATGAACGGAAAAATGAAGTTTTTGTTCCATCCCTGGACACTTTTATTTTTCCGTTTATCATTACTCTTCACAATTCATCCTTTCATACTTCATACTTAAGGTTAGAAATAATCGTTATTTCTCCTTGGAATAAATTTCGATTTTTTCGTTCAAAATAAACATTTACTTATACAGTAAATTTCAAATTGTCAAATTTCGTTCTACAATTACTATATACTTTCTGACCACGTAGAAATCTGGTATTTAATAAACTAGTTCAATCCATTACAAGTGTAGAAAATTTCTGACTTCTATGTGGACATTGTGGTCGGGAAGAGACGAAAGAAGAAAATTCCCTTTTAAACGTAGCAAAATAGGCACAGCCGTTTCTCTAGCGTAGTGACCGGCTGGAGCTCCAAGTGGTCAGGATTGGACTTAATCTATTGGAACATAAATCAACTATACAAAACAAACAAACAAAAAGCCTTTATTGAGGACCTCTCGTCCTATATAGGATTCGCCAGCTTACAGAGTAAGAGAAGAGAACTAAGAATACAGAGAGAAACCTATATGTAGTAGGTATAGTATAGTATTTTCTACACTGTGACTATATACAACAGCAGCAACAAGCCTTTTAGTGGAATCAAAGTCCCATACAGGATTCGTCATTCTAGTCCTGACATATATTATTTACATATAATTATTTACATCAATTAGATTATGTATATAGCCTCCTCTTCTCTTCAGCCGTCTTCCAAAATTTGAACAACGCAAAAGCTCCAGCTCTGCTTCTCACCATAAATAAACTTAACATTGATTCAGTTATTTATATTTTGATATTATATTTATTCACAAAAACTTTAGTATAACGTCCACCTTGTTTTATTCTCTTTTTTTTTCTATTGATTCAAATTCTAAATTACATTTTGCAATAGAAGAAAATTGGTTGTAGTGCGCAACACTTCCTGCTGATGACCAGATTTAAGTCTGTTCTCTTGAGATTACAGAATTGGTGTTTGTGTCAAATTATATTTACAAACATTTGCAGTTTTATCTTATCTCAATATTTAACGGGAAGATTTTTGTTTTCGTTTGTTAGTGAACCAATCTCTTAAGCATTCTAATTGGACGATTGTGGCCATGTTTGTATATAAGAGGGAGCTATGGGAATGAGAGAGGGCAGTGTGGTGGATTATTGTGTTGAGACGCGTGTTCTCTGCGTGATTTATCCGTGTCTGGTGATCTCCTCACATACCTGTGTGACCCCGGTCCGATCCCTACCAACGCTACAATAAAATATAAGTACTGTTTTTATTTTACAAATCACACACACACAAAGCTTTATTAAGACCACCGGTCTTATACAGATTCACGACAAGAAGAAATAATAGATGGAGCTCCTATACTCCAGGCAGCGCAGCACCCAACAACAGCCTCCTGGTCCAACACATGTCCAATGGATTATTTTACAAATCGTGAGTTTTTATCTTCATCTTTTATTGTTGGTGTACACTTGAGTGTACGCTTTTCTGTGCATTAAGTTACTCTTACTTTAGTATTGTATTTGTGTGTGATAAACCGTAAAAGTAAATTTTGTCAGTTTTCTCTCGTGTTCTGTACAATCTCATGTACAATTTCTCTAAGATTTATTTATTACCAAACAAGACATGCTATATCCGATAATTGCGCGTGAAACTATTTACAATAATTGAGAAAGAATAGGCAACAGAAATATCAAAAAAGAATATAAACAATTAAGAGCATTGAATAAACATATTACATTAAACAAATAAGCAACGACATTTCTCTAAGATGGGGACATGTAGAAAATGTCAACTGTCACAAAGGTTGTGTGAAAGGAAATCTTCAAACCTGCAGGAAGACACAATACCCGGACACAACGACGTGTGACAAAACAATACATGCTCCATTTCTGTCCTTTTTTTATATCTCTCTCGGTGGTGACACCGCCCTGTAGACAGTATCTCAGTGGTAGACATCAATATATACGGGATTGTTGAGTTTCTTGTTGGGTTTCTACATTCATCTACTTTGTAGATAACTTCAGTCAAGACCTTTTATTTGTTTTCAGGTTTCGACTAAGGAAGTTGTACCTTTTAGCATGTATATCGGGATTGAGACAATAACTCTGAAAGATATAATAACTGTAAGGTACAACTTCCTTAAGTTTTGTCCATGAGTGTATACACACTTGGTTATCTCGTGTGTCTTCAATAAAGGTCACTGTATAATCTTTCAGAGTTATTGTCTGTTGTTTTTTTGTCCAATGAAGAGCCTCAGATGTCTCCATACATCTCTATCACAGCAGTATCTATGTTCTTGGGTGTGTGAAGCTGATGTTCTGGGTCAATTTTCTGTTGTTGTCGTGTCCAATGAAGAGCCTCAGATGTCTCCGTACATTTCTATCACAGCAGTCGCAATGTCCTATATCCTAAAAGTCCAGTGTGATCATCAACAGTTAGTGTTTTGTCCTGGATTATTTGAATATTTAACTTGACAGACTCCTATCTGGGACCTGGAAGTCTACAAATCCAGTCTGGACATCGCCAATGTCAACAAGATGACGCCAAGTCAATGACGTCCACAGAACGCCATGTCTGAAACTTGAGTAGCCATTGACGTGACGTGTGACATTTCAACATCAAAGTGACTCTCCCTGGTCACAACACGCCCCCATTGACAGCTTCCATTTAAATATAACAACATAGATGGCAAATACAACTTCTACTTAACATGGAAATACACTCATGGACAAAACTTAAGGAAGTTGTACCTTTCAGTATGTATATCGGGGTTGAGACAATAACTCTGAAAGATATTACAGTGACCTTTATTGAAGACACACGAGATAACCAAGTGTGTATACACTCATGGACAGTACTTAAGGAAGTTGTATCTTTCAGCATGTATATCGGGGTTGAGACAATAACTCTGAAAGATATTACAGTGACCTTTATTGAAGACACACGAGATAACCAAGTGTGTATACACTCATGGACAAAACTTAAGGAAGTTGTACCTTTCAGCATGTATATCGGGATTGAGACAACTCTGAAAGATATTACAGTGACCTTTATTGAAGACAGACGAGATAACCAAGTGTGTATACACTCATGGACAAAACTTAAGGAAGTTGTACCTTTCAGCATGTATATCGAGATTGAGACAATAACTCTGAAAGATATTACAGTGACCTTTATTGAAGACACACGAGATAACCAAGTGTGTATACACTCATGGACAAAACTTAAGTAAGTTGTACCTTTCAGCATGTATATCGGGATTGAGACAATAACTCTGAAAGATATTACAGTGACCTTTATTGAAGACACACGAGATAACCAATTGTGAACAACCTCTGTCTCCTTCAAAAATATTTAGACGACCGTTGTTATCAAAGACCTTCCACTTCCTTAAGTTTTGTCCCGGAGTGCACACAGAATATTTAAGAATAAAACTCTTTAACACACGAATTTCTCATATCAAATAAAAGAACTCTACAATTTTTAAGAGCGATGACAAAAAAGAAAAAACATTGGTATGATAAGCGGTTTGGTATATTAAACTAGCGATTTATTTGAGGATATCGTTTATTTTTTCTTAAAGATATTTCTTCAAATTTTAGTGTCATTGACTCAGTGACACAGGGACAGAAAAACGGGGACAGTTTCAGTGACATGAAGACAGTATCAGTAAAACAGGAACAGATACACAGGGGCAATTTTAATAACACAGGGACATTGTAGTAACACAGGAACAGTGTCAGTGACATAGGGACATAGACACAGGGGTAGTGTCATTGATATTAGAACAATGTCAGTGACATATCGGAACCTTGTAAGTGACAGGGACAGACATAGGGACATTGTCAGTAACACAGGGACAGTGTCAGAGACATGAGAACAGATACACAGGGGCAGTTTCAGGGACATAGGGAGATTGTCAGTGACATAGGAACAGAAACACAGGGGTAGTGTCAGTGATATAGGAACAATGTCAGTGACATATAGGGACATTGTAAGTGACATATAGGGACATTGTAAGTGACAGACATAGGGACATTGTTAGTGACACAGCGACAGTTTCTGTAACACATGGACAGTGCAAGGGACATAGGAAAATATACACAGGTACAGAGGCACAGGGACTCCACCTGGCGGGCAGGAAGTAAACCCGCTGTTTACCCTCCAATTCCCCGCTAGGCCGGTGAGTCAACACTGCCAGGGTGCACTCACCCTGCTCCCTCTATCCCGGATGTCAGAATTGTGGGGGGACATCATGGAACGTTACTGATGACCACTGACATCTAGCGGTCAAACAGAATCTCAATATTGAGTTTCCCCCTCCCCTTAATTGAATGAAAGCATTTTCCCTTTATAAAAACATCAATAATAATTTCAATTGTCGTCTAGACATGTCCTGCCTCTCTTTCCAGAGCGTGTTTCAACCATCATTAAAAAGAAATGAGAGGAGAAAATATGTTTCTAAATGTGTAAACATTTGGTGTACTTAGAGTGGAGTAGAACAACCTCCATGAGAGGACATTCCCGCTAGAGGACACCTCTCTACAAAGGACAGTTTCCTTCACCAATACAGTAGAACAACCTCCATGAGAGGACACTCCCGCTAGAGGACACCTCTCTACAAAGGACAGTTTCCATCACCAATACAGTAGAACTACCTCCATAAGAGGAAATTCCCGCTAGATGAAATCTCTCTACAAAGGACAGTTTCCATCACTAAAATGACCATATTTACTATTTAGCAACTCTCCAGTAAGAGGACACCTCTCCCTAAAGGACACTTTGGCTCTGTAACTAGGTGTTGTCCTTTACAGAAAGGTAGTTCTACTGTATTTAGCAACTCTCCAGTAAGAGGACACCTCTCCCTAAAGAACACTTTGGTTCTGCAAATATGGGATTTACCTTTACAGAGAGGTAGTTCTACTATATAAGCTATCACAAATCCACTATGTATATCAGGTAAAAGTATATTCGGGAACAACAGGATGTGGAGATGAGCATGGAACTGATTTTGACACAATGTGAAAATCAGGAATGTGGCGAATCTCCAGCCATCCTTCCATATTGGGATGTCTGCCTCTGGGAGTCTGCCAGCCAGGATGTCCACGTTTGGTGTCTCTTCACTTAATCCTTTCTTTTGCTTCTCCGCAGCATGTGTCCAGGCATTTTTAGATAATATAATCCGTTAACGACCTTGTTGGAACACTGGGTGTCTGCTTCAAATACCGAATCATGCTGATATTCTCTGTATACTTCCTATTGTAGTAGTTGTACCGTGCTATCACAGGGGCCATGCTAATCTTCTCTGTATACTTCCTATTGTAGTAGTTGTACCGTGCTATCACAGGGGCCATGCTAATCTTCTCTGTATACTTCCTATTGTAGTAGTTGTATCGTGGTATCACAGAGGCCATGCTAATTTTCTCTGTATACTTCCTATTTTAGTAGTTGTACCGTGCTATCGCAGGGGCCATGCTAATCTTCTCTGTATACTTCCTATTGTAGTAATTGTACCGTGGTATCACAGGGGCCATGCTAATCTTCTCTGTATCGTTCCTATTGTAGTAGTTGTACCGTGGTATCACAGGGGCCATGCTAATCTTCTCTGTATCCTTCCTATTGTAGTATTTGTACCGTGGTATCACAGGGGCCATGCTAATCTTCTCTGTATCCTTCCTATTGTAGTAGTTGTACCGTGGTATCACAGGGGCCATGCTAATCTTCTCTGTATCCTTCCTATTGTAGTAGTTGTACCGTGGTATCACAGGGGCCATGCTAATCTTCTCTGTATCCTTCCTATTGTAGTAGTTGTACCGTGGTATCACAGGGGCCATGCTAATCTTCTCTGTATCCTTCCTATTGTAGTAGTTGTACCGTGGTATCACAGGGGCCATGCTAATTTTCTCTGTATCCTTTCTATTGTAGTAGTTGTACCGTGATATCACAGGGGCCATGCTAATCTTCTCTGTATCCTTCCTATTGTAGTAGTTGTACCGTGGTATCACAGGGGCCATGCTAATCTTCTCTGTATCCTTCCTATTGTAGTAGTTATACCGTGGTATCACAGGGGCCATGCTAATTTTCTCTGTATCCTTTCTATTGTAGTAGTTATACCGTGGTATCACAGTGGCCATGCTAATTTTCTCTGTATCCTTTCTATTGTAGTAGTTATACCGTGGTATCACAGTGGCCATGCTAATTTTCTCTGTATCCTTTCTATTGTAGTAGTTGTACCGGCGAACAAGCTAGATAAGGTGTTACCCTCTGTAATGAGTGAAGCCAATGTTCCCGCTGGAAATCAGATCGTGTCAGACAACAACAGTCACGGCAGGTAGACGATGATCATCATTAGGTCGAGTGCAGGTCAAGTGCTCCATCGTCCAATTACATTAATTACACAAACGAACCAATTAGGTTTAACTTCAGTCCGAGGACCTCTCCTTGTTCCGTTCCTAGAGTTGTTCCAGGTTTGGTATATATCCACCATGGAAACAAAACTTAAGGAAGTTGTACCTTTCAGCAAGTATATCGGGATTGAGACAATAACTCTGAAAGATATTACAGTGACCTTTATTGAAGACACACGAGATAACCAAGTGTGTATACACTCATGGACAAAACTTAAGGAAGTTGAACCTTTCAGCAAGTATATCGGGATTGAGACAACTCTGAAAGATATTACAGTGACCTTTATTGAAGACACACGAGATAACCAAGTGTGTATACACTCATGGACAAAACTTAAGGAAGTTGAACCTTTCAGCAAGTATATCGGGATTGAGACAATAACTCTGAAAGATATTACAGTGACTTTTATTGAAGACCCACGAGATAACTAAGTGTGTATACACTCATGGACAAAACTTAAGGAAGTTGTACCTTTTAGCATGTATATCGGGATTGAGACAATAACTCTGAAAGATATTACAGTGACCTTTATTGAAGACACACGAGATAACCAAGTGTGTATACGCTCATGGACAAAACTTAAGGAAGTTGTACCTTTTACCATGTATATCGGGATTGAGACAATAACTCTGAAAGATATTACAGTGACCTTTATTGAAGACACACGAGATAACCAAGTGTGTATACGCTCATGGACAAAACTTAAGGAAGTTGTACCTTTTAGCATGTATATCGGGATTGAGACAATAACTCTGAAAGATATTACAGTGACCTTTATTGAAGACACACGAGATAACCAAGTGTGTATACGCTCATGGACAAAACTTAAGGAAGTTGTACCTTTTACCATGTATATCGGGATTGAGACAATAACTCTGAAAGATATTACAGTGACCTTTATTGAAGACACACGAGATAACCAAGTGTGTATACGCTCATGGACAAAACTTAAGGAAGTTGCACCTTTTACCATGTATATCGGGATTGAGACAATAACTCTGAAAGATATTACAGTGACCTTTATTGAAGACACACGAGATAACCAAGTGTAAACAACCTTTGTCTTCTTAAAAAATATATATATGACTGGCCACATTAAAAACTTTCTACTTACTTAAGTGTTGTCCATAAGTATAGGTGTAAGTATGGTAATAATTAAGTAGTACATACGTATTGCTTTCGTGATTTGAAAAAAAAAAAGAAATAGCGAAATAATAAAGTAAAATACAATTTGAAACGGCCTATAAAGTACATTCGTGAAAACTATTAAGGAAGAGAGAAGTCTTTGATATCGTCGGTCGCCTGCTTTTAAAAGAGAAAGAAGTTGTTTACACTTGGTTATCTCGTGTATCTTCAATAAAGGTCACTGTAATATCTTTCAGAGTTATTGTCTCAATCCCGATATACATGGTAAAAGGTACAACTTCCTTAAGTTTTGTCCATGAGTGTATACACACTTGGTTATCTCGTGTGTCTCCAATAAAGGTCACTGTAATATCTTTCAGAGTTATTGTCACAATCCCGATATACATGGTAAAAGGTACAACTTCCTTATGTTTGTCCATGAGTGTGTACACACTTGGTTATCTCGTGTGTCTTCAATAAAGGTCACTGTAATATCTTTCAGAGTTATTGTCACAATCCCGATATACATGGTAAAAGTACAACTTCCACAAGTTGCACCAAAAGTAGAACACTACCAACAACAACATGTTATGATAGAGCTGTAGTTTTGAAACAAAGGGAATTATTATCTTCAATGTTATCATCCTCAAAGCTGTGCCAGCTGGAGGAGATATTGGCGCCAGAATGTACAGTACTTATCTTGTACCGACCATTGTTATCTTCCATATCAACACCGCACTACTAGAACTTACTTAGCTCACGTTGATTTTGGTATCTTACCTTCACCTCTTCATTCAACAGATTCCCTTTGTTTTCAAGGTCATCAAAGAAATCGCGACACATTTCATACTTACACAACCTCTTTGGCAGATTGCCAAGATTCCATTAGATCCCGTGTAGATCTAATCGAATAAAGACTTCCCTAAACTGACAAAGGCTATTAGTCTGAAACCATGGTCTCTAGGTGAACGTTTCTCAGTTTACAAAAGCTGGTGTTGTGGCCTTATCACCTACCCGAGGTCACTAGTTTGCGGCGACGGTCAATAAATGGCGTCTAGTTTTAACGTCTACTTTGACGGGAGAAGCGATCCTTGTCTCTTTAGATAAATCCCCTCGGAAAAATTCCCATCTATAATTTCATACTTAATCATAAATTACAGCACTCGAGTGCTTTTAAACGCCATTTAAAAAATATATAAATATTTATGTTTTGTAAACCTGCAAGGTCTGGGGACAACTCTACTCCACTAACTCGCCATATGCAAATAGCCAGGACAAGGTGACAAATAAACTTGCCAGAGAGAATGTGTTCAGAGTTATATTTGAGTCACTAAATTAAGTCTTTTCCTGAATCATATTTCTAATTAAAATCAACACCATAGGTTGTATACGACATATTTAGTGATTCTTCAAATTAAAGATACTTCGGCCAGTAAATCTTCTTTTTTATTGTATCGACTCTTTTGTCCTCGTCTTTGTCGAAGTATCTTTAATTTGAATAACTATGAATACCGGCCAGGCAGTCTCTATCTTTATGATATGTAGTGATATATCCTTATTATGTCTATTCCTTCTCATTTTGCATATACTCGTATGTCAGTTCTTTGTATTTAATTGACAAATTGCAGGATAATACACACGAGATAACCAAGTGTAAACAAAAATACCTTTGTTTCCTTAAATATATATATGTTGTAATATATATTCCAATATATATCTATGTCTCCATGTGTTGTATAGATGTAGTGTAATTGCCAAAGTGCCAAATAAAATCGAGTGAGGTACAGTCGGCGCCGGAAAGCCGGAAAAGGGTCCGAAAAACAAGTCGGGTATGCCCCCTTCTTACGCAAACAGATTAGTCCGCTTCGAAACACACGATTGACAGACCCCTCTAGACAGATCTCCCCTGACCGGTGTCGGCTTCACTTACTCTCTCGCCATCTCTGTGGTGACATCCAACATGTATTTTGTGTAATCCCAATCACACCTGAACCCACTCTAAACATTGTGGCCACCACGACTGTAACCAACATGCCACAGTCATCCAACAAGATACAACTACATTACTACATATATGTATAAATAGACGACTGGCGACATCAAATACTTATCACTTTCTTAAGTTTTATCCATGAATGTATATATATAAATTCGAAACTATTATAGACGCGTAAGATTCTTTAACAAATTAAACAATTTCTACTGCCCTTACTGCAATATGGAAAAATTAATGGGAGGGCCTGGTTCATCAGTGGTGAACCCTCCCAGCATGGCGCGCTAGTGCATCATAATATATAAATGTATATATGTACCTAAAAGATAATGGTGGCTTCTTTAAAAAAATGTCGATTTGTAAAAATATTGTCGCTCATTTCCTTTTAAAAAAATACCAAACATTTTGATATTTATTTTATTTCAATACACAAAACGCGATATCCCGGATAATTGCATCGATTTACATTTTTTTTTAAACAGAAACAGTTATGAACATATTATACAAGAAAAAAGTAATCAAAAACAAAAAGAGAAACAATAATATATATTAGGAACCTGAACCTTTCAGGTTTGAAATAAAATCATAAATATATTTACAAAAATAGTTAAATCTGTGATAATTCTCTCTGCTATTTACAAATTAATATAGATCTACAACATTGTCTGTTGTCAAGCGGTGAAGAAGAGTGGGCATTCCAGCAGTAGGTGTCTCGAGTCCTGGAATTTGATATATTCACCTTATTTTTAAAATTTCTATTGAGCATTTTTCTCTTTAGCAATTTATCTTTGATTTTTGTAACAATAGACTGACTGTCAAAAAAATATATTTGTCTATTGAACATTTTCTATTATTTTTTTGTAAATAAATGATAAAGATTCACATTGGGAACGGAAATATTTGAGTAGAAATTGACGTAATTTCGATTTAATTCATTCAAATTTGCATATACTACGTCAGTCAACTAATTTCCATACTATAGACACAATAGGAGACCTTATCTAGGGTACCTATTTCAAACCGAGGAAGTTCCTTTAGAGAGTCAATTCTTCTTATTTCGTTTTTTTTGTCCACCAACTTTCCCCCTACTCGACTTATCAACCTCCATTTAGACAAAATGTCCTCCACCCAAACTTATCTCAATTGTCTAGGCGCCATTCCAGAACAAACGACCATTTGTCTTTCAACCAATCAGGCTACAATTACCACATGCGCGCGCAGGGTTTATAGTTCGACGCTGATTTTAAGTGGTATAAAGTTCTTTTGGTGTTCTTAATGTATTTCTAAATACAAGGTTATAAGACCCAAATACAAATAAATATTATGATGCATTAGCGCGCCATCTGTTATCAAAATACGAAACTATTATAGACGCGTATGATTCTTTTTAAAAATAAAACAATTTTTACTGCCCTTACTGCAATGGAGAGTTCACCACTGATGAGCCAGACCCTCCCATTAATTTTTCCATTGTAGTAAGGGCAGTAGAAATTGTTTTATTTTTAAAAGAATCATACGTGTCTATGATAGTTTCGTATTTTGATGACAAATAAATATTGTTTGACGTTTTGGGTAACAGCATTAATACAGTTAAACCTGTCTATAGCGCTCCCCTCTTGGGACTCACCAAAATTGGGTGCTATAGAGAGGGGGTGCTATAGACAGGTCACTTTTAATGTAAAATGTTTACATTTTAATGTTTAAAATCGGGCGCTATAGAGAGGAAAGCGCTATTTAGAGAGGGCGCTATAGACAGATTTAACTGTACCATTTTCAAACCAATGTCATGTAAAATCTAATCTATGGGTGTTGTCTTTTTACACTATTTTATCATAATCTATAACCGATTAGGTACCACACACTCAAATTTTGGATTATAGATTAGAAATACAATGTAATAAGACAAATTCAAATAATAAAAAAGTTTGCATAGTTTTGTTTACATTGTTGTTACCATTATCAGAAAAAATATTTTTTGTCATAATTTAGTCATTCAATACTTTTGTCTGATGATGGTAACAACACTGTTACTGAAACACCACACACTATTTATTTATCTGGATTTTGTCGTCTTATTACCTTTTGTTTATAATCTATAATCCAATATTGTGCATTATCATTAATGTGTTTCTGTAGATAAAAGAAATTCGGCTATCTACACGTGATGTGATCACAGTTCTGAGGAGTTTCGGCTATCTACATGTCATGTGATCAGAGTACTGAGGAGTTTCGGCTATCTACACGTCATGTGATCACAGTTCTGAGGAGTTTCGGCTATCTACACGTCATGTGATCAGAGTACTGAGGAGTTTCGGCTATCTACACGTCATGTGATCACAGTTCTGAGGAGTTTCGGCTATCTACACGTCATGTGATCACAGTTCTGAGGAGTTTCGGCTATCTACACGTCATGTGATCAAAGTTCTGAGGAGTTTCGGCTAACTACACGTCATGTGATCAGAGTACTGAGGAGTTTTGGCTATCTACACGTCATGTGATCAGTTCTGAGGAGTTTCGGCTATCTACACGTCAAGTGATCAGAGTACTGAGGAGTTTCGGCTATCTACACGTCATGTGATCAGTTCTGAGGAGTTTCGGCTATCTACACGTCAAGTGATCAGAGTACTGAGGAGTTTCGGCTATCTACACGTCATGTGATCAGAATACTGAGGAGTTTCGGCTATCTACACGTCATGTGATCAAAGTATTGGGGAGTTTCGGCTATCTACACGTCATGTGATCACAGTTCTGAGGAGTTTCGGCTATCTACACGTCATGTGATCACAGATTTGAGGAGTTTCGGCTATCTACACCTCATGTGATCACAGTTCTGAGGAGTTTCGGCTATCTACACGTCATGTGATCAGACTTCTGAGGAGTTTCGGCTATCTACACCTCATGTGATCACAGTTCTGAGGAGTTTCGGCTATCTACATGTCATGTGATCACAGTTCTGAGGAGTTTTACCTATCTACACGTCATGTGATCAGAGTTCTGAGGAGTTTCGCGGGATCGTTACAGCGGTGTTGGCAGGAAGTGCTGAGAATTCACGCAGTGGACCGAGTAATCTAGCGCAGCCGACTATATTTATAATCTTCTGCTTCCTACTGCACTACTTTTGTCGTATTTTGACCATGTCACTCTTTGAAAATTCTTTAATATTCTATAGTTTTGTTATTGTCCTCTGTACAAATTCTTAAATGTTACATAGTTTAACTATTTTGCACACGTTTTCTACATAAAATGCGATGCAATAATATACTTTCTTTTGTTTAAAAAAAGGTAATATAAAACAACAACAACAAAAACATTCAAACATCCGTGTATTGACAAGTAACTACTGAGATGTGTCATTAGTTGGCTACCAAATTTTCAGCACAATATTGTTGTGTCAATTTATGCTACCTGGTAAATTTATTATTTTGTCACCCTCTATATACACTCATGGACAGTACTTAAGGAAGTTGTACCTTTTAGCATGTATATCGGGATTGAGACAATAACTCTGAAAGATATTACAGTGACCTTTATTGAAGACATCGAGATAACCAAGTGTGTATACACTCATGGACAGTACTTAAGGAAGTTGTACCTTTTAGCATGTATATCGGGATTGAGACAATAACTCTGAAAGATATTACAGTGACCTTTATTGAAGACATACGAGATAACCAAGTGTGTATACACTCATGAACAGTACTTAAGGAACTTGTACCTTTCAGCATGTATATCGGGATTGAGACAATAACTCTGAAAGATATTACAGTGACCTTTATTGAAGACACACGAGATAACCAAGTGTGAACAACCTCTGTCTCCTTAAAACCGGCGATATCAAAGACTTCCTTAAGTTATGTCCATGAGTGTAAATGCAATGTCTGTCCGTGTAGATAATATACGATATCAACTCAGAAACTGCAGGTAGTTAAGATATAATTCTTTTGAATGATTGTTCCTGACCTTAAAAAAGAAGAAATCTAAATATTCAGGTTCCTCTTTCAAACTACAAACAAAAGCCAACAACCTGTATACCAAGGTTACAGTCTATGACCCTCATCAGTACAGGGACATAACATCCTACGAGTGGAGGTCCAATTTACCAAACTGGTGTTTGAACTGGTGAAGTGTGGTAAAGGGCTGATTTTTAGGCAAGTTTACAATATAATGTTGCGGGAGGAAGATATTCATCTACCAAAATTGGCACCTCTCCCTTTAAAAAACACATTAAAATATCACCCCAGTACAAAGAGGTATGGTTATTGTTGTTGTCGTGTTCAATGAAGAGTCTCAGATGTCTCCATGCATCTCCATCACAGCAGCTGCAGCAATGTCCTCTATCTTGGGTGTGTAAAGCTGCATCTCTGGGTCCATGTCAATTTTCTGCAAGGCTGCGGCCATTGCTGGACATGAGAATATGTAGGTAGGTGTTAGTTCCACACCAGGACAGTTGTTGCATGTCCTATAGGTTCTTGTGCCATCTGGATGTATTGCCATTCCTTTATATATGATGAGCCAAGCCCTCCCAATATATTTTTTCATCGCAGTAAGGACATTAGAAGTTTGTCTTATGTATAAAAGAAACATTCGTGCTTTTAAATCTTTTCATTTTATATTTATAGTGTTTTGTTCTGAGTCTAGTTATAGTTTTTGAAATTCTTCTCTCAAAGTTTATTTCAAATATTTGATCTTTTCTTATTTTTTATTATTATTTGTATTTTGCCAAAGCATCAGCGTCAAATACTGACATTTGTTCTTTCCTTTGGCTCAGCTTTCTAGCTTCCTTTGCCAATTCATCTGCCATTTCATTACCCCCGATCCCAACATGGGCAGGAATCCATTGTAGAATGCAGTTCTTCAACAATGTTTCCAGTTGGGTAAGTAATGAGTGTATTTTCTGCGTGATTCTAGTATTGCCCTTCTGAATTGCTTCTAGAGCGAAGAGGTATGGTGGTGACAAAAAAAAATGGGTGAAAAAATACCAGTTTGGTCGAATTCAGACAAAAGGTGAATAAATTAAGAAAAATGCATCTCCTTATCGTGCAACTAAAAAAAAAAAAAACAACACTCTTCTAGAATAATTAAAAATCAAAGAAAAGTTGATATTTATTCCGATAGATGGCGCAAGCCATCAGCAACTTTCAGTTGCACGATAAGGAGATGCCTTTATCTTAATAATATCTACATCTATATGTATGTCATAATATATACTCTTCAAGGAATAATAAAGCCAACCTACAGACAACCCAGAGAGAGACGGGAATGTATAGTCCAGTCACTTAAGATACCAGCGACATTCCAAGGGGCGACCACTGGGGCCCGTTACTTGGAATCTCGGGACTTTTAAGACAGTTGGTGATTGTGTGTGACACGAACGGCCGCCCGAGTGTGCCGGTTCTGTCTCTCTCTCTCTCTCTTTCTTTCTCTGGTTGTCTGGGTTCTTCTTCCAACGAGTGGTGTGATTATTTCTCTTCCTACCTCATTATACCATATATACCATATATACTCATATATACCATATATATATAAGGGCTTATAGTACCCGAAAGCTTAAGAGCATATATTAATAAAGCAAGAAAGTTAATCTCGTAGTCATTTTTTATTAATAATGATACTGGATTTTTCCATTAGCTATCCGAACACTCCCCCCGTCACAGCCTTGCAGGACTTGGCCAGACGCCAGCGTTGGGAGGAAAAACAACCTTCTCTACGCCGTCCACCACACGTGGCAACGTCAGATAGCAGTTCAACTGACAGGGAGGTTCAGTGCTGGTTGACAGGGGACAACGTTCATCTTTTTAATAGAACGACAATAGGTCGCCGAAGCGTCAAGGACAATAAACTTGTTTTAAAGGTTGGTGGGGGCGGGGGAAGTCTACAAATTGATATATACCTCCGTATATATGCAACTATATACATATATGTATATATAACTTTATACCACCATGCATATGTAACTATATACATTCATTAACATATCTCCATCTATATGCAACTATATACATATATATGCAACTCTATACCTCCGTGTATGTGCAACTAAAATACATATATGTATATACAACTTTATACTATCATGCATATGTAACTATATACACCCATTAACATAACTCCATGTATATGAAATACATATATATATATGTATGCAACTTTATACCTCCATATATGAAACTATAAAAATATGTGTATATGCAACTTTATACCTCCATATATATGCAACTTTATACCTCCATATATATGCAACTATATACATCCATATATATGCAACAATATACCTCCATGTATATGCAACTATATACCTCCATATATATGCAACTATACACATATATGTATATGCAACTATTTATTATTATTCTTGTATATGCAACTATATGCCTATATGTAACTATATACCTACAAATTACGGTAGAATGGTATTCATGTACCAAAAATTGCACCTCTACCTTTGACACTACCTTTACGTTTTGTACTGAGATTATGAACCAGAATGCATTGTTTTAATGCATATTTGAAGGGAGAGGTGGCCACCTTTGATATATGGATACCAACCTACGATATATGATCATTTTTCCAAGTAACCACAGTTGCATACTGGACATGTACTAGTGCCACAGATATGCAAATTGCCCGCCCTAGGCCTAAATCCCAGGGGCACCGGGACACAGCGCTTCCCGAAGGTCACGTCAACCCAATTAGGCCTAGATTAGCTAATTACTACCAAACCCAATCAGCAAGTTTACCTTCAAACCCTGGGTATCTAGGGCGACTGGTTCTTTAATTTATTGAAAAAGACATTTAAAATTATTCTTTTTGTCAGCGTTGTCGGGAAACAGATGTCATGAAGGTCGTCGAGTTCAAATCCTAGTTACATATTTCCGCTTATACACTCTGGACAAAACTTAAGGAAGCTGTACCTTTTAGCATGTATATCGGGATTGAGACAATAACTCTGAAAGATATTACAGTGACCTTTATTGAAGACACACGAGATAACCAAGTGTGTATACACTCATGGACAAAAGGAAGTTGTACCTTTCAGCATGTATATCGGGATTGAGACAATAACTCTGAAGATATTACAGTGACCTTTATTGAAGACACACGAGATAACCAAGTGTGTATACACTCATGGACAAAACTTAAGGAAGCTGTACCTTTTAGCATGTATATCGGGATTGAGACAATAACTCTGAAAGATATTACAGTGACCTTTATTGAAGACACACGAGATAACCAAGTGTGTATACACTCATGGACAAAACTTAAGGAAGCTGTACCTTTCAGCATGTATATCGGAATTAAGACAAAAACTCTGAAAGATATTACAGTGACCTTTATTGAAGACACACGAGATAACCAAGTGTGTATACACTCATGGACAAAACTTAAGGAAGCTATACCTTTCAGCATGTATATCGGGATTGAGACAATAACTCTGAAAGATATTACAGTGACCTTTATTGAAGACACACGAGATAACCAAGTGTGTATACACTCTGGACAAAACTTAAGGAAGTTGTACCTTTCAGCATGTATATCGGGATTGAGACAATAACTCTGAAAGATATTACAGTGACCTTTATTGAAGACACACGAGATAACCAAGTGTGTATACACTCATGGACAAAACTTAAGGAAGTTGTACCTTTCAGCATGTATATCGGGATTGAGACAATAACTATAAAAGATATTACAGTGACTTTTATTGAAGACACACGAGATAACCAAGTGTGTATACACTCATGGACAAAACTTAAGGAAGTTGTACCTTTCAGCATGTATATCGGGATTGAGACAATAACTCTGAAAGATATTACAGTGACCTTTATTGAAGACACACGAGATAACCAAGTGTGTATACACTCTGGACAAAACTTAAGGAAGTTGTACCTTTCAGCATGTATATCGGGATTGAGACAATAACTCTGAAAGATATTACAGTGACCTTTATTAAAGACACACGAGATAACCAAGTGTGTATACACTCATGGACAAAACTTAAGGAAGTTGTACCTTTCAGCATGTATATCGGGATTGAGACAATAACTCTAAAAGATATTACAGTGACTTTCATTGAAGACACACGAGATAACCAAGTGTGTATACACTCATATACAGAACTTAAGGACGTTGTACCTTTCAGCATGTATATCGGGATTGAGACAATAACTCTGAAAGATATTACAGTGACCTTTATTGAAGACACACGAGATAACCAAGTGTGTATACACTCTGGACAAAACTTAAGGAAGTTGTACCTTTCAGCATGTATATCGGGATTGAGACAATAACTCTGAAAGATATTACAGTGACCTTTATTGAAGACACACGAGATAACCAAGTGTGTATACACTCATATACAGAACTTAAGGACGTTGTACCTTTTAGCATGTATATCGGGATTGAGACAATAACTCTGAAAGATATTACAGTGACCTTTATTGAATACACACGAGTTGTGTGTCTTGAAGTTGTAGAATGTGCTGGAACAGAACATTGGAACACCGAAGGCAAGCACACTTATTGAAAACTTGCCCATAGTGTTGTCAACAATGGCTAACAATTGAAAGGAAGGACTTGTCAAGAAACAATGAACTTATTTAGAGATGTGACACAATGACTCTTCCTATATTTAAATCTCTTGGTCCACACGCTTCCTCTTTTCCTCACCTCTACTTACACTCATTGGAAAGTCTTTGATGTCTAAACTAAATGAAGCATTTCGTACAAAATAATCATTTTAATCAATAATAAGGCACACATTTGATATACTTATTATATATCATGAAACGACATTTGAAAATTATCCCGCATGTGTTTCTTTTGAACGAAAAAACGAAAAATATGTTCAAGGTAGCCTAGTGGACATGGCATCTGCCTGGTAAGCGGAACACTGTGGGTTCGATTCCCATCCCTGGACACTTTATTTCCGTTAATCATTACTCTTCACAATTCATCCTTTCATACTTCATCCTAAGGTTAGAAATAATCGTTATTTCTCTTTAAAATAAATTTCGATTTTTCGCTAAATAGAAACACATGCGGGATAATTTTCAAATGTCGTTTTACAATCATAAGCCGCATTATATTGTATTATAAATTATTATATATTATATCATTTTTATAGACTTCAATAGACCTAATTCTAAGGAACAAAGTGGGTTTTTTCCACTTTTAATTCTAATAATAATATTCTGTGTTTCTCAGAAAACTATCTTCTTCTTATCTGTTATCTTGTTTACAAACTTGATAACATTAACTATTTAAAAACATGCTGTGGTAAAATTTCTCATCGAAACTTAGTTCGTCGGTTTTCGTTTTTCATCGATTCTGGAGTTGCCAGCTAGCTCTCTACCTGGTCACATCTTTGCTTTCCTGCTCTTGACATGAATCCTGCCAAGAAGAAAAAGAAGGCCCACAAGCCCATCGTGGACATCGCAGCCCTGGATAAGGAGGACGAAATGGTGATCTCCCGCAACCTCCAAATCCTGCGCGGCGTTGGCCATCCCGCCCTCAAGTCCCTTCACGAAGACATGATCAGGTTCATCGCGGCGAGGACTAATCTGATCAGGACTCTTTGCGCTGAAGTGGAGAACCTTTCTGGCACGCTCAATGCCTTCGCGGAGCTGGACGACTTCATGGAGGAAAACAAGCCTCCAACTGCCTGTCACAGTACCCAAACCAGCCCAGCTCCTTCCTGCAAGGACTCCTGCTCCCAGACCAACCCAGTTGAGCCCGCCACCCCTGTTCCTGCTGCTCTCCCAACCAATAAGCCTGCCCCCACGCTGCCTGCTCCTGCTCCTACAAAGAGGAAGCAGCCTGAGGCTCCCAACCCACCTGCAAAAAGGACAAACCTGCAAGGTCCTGCTAAACCTGTACCTTCCCGCGCTTCCAAGCCGGCGGCCGCCCGAGTGATCCTCCACGGAGAGAAATCGGCGGCCCACACAGTGGTTATTTCTGATAACCCTCAGGCCGACCCCAGGGAGATGCTAAAGGCTGTCCGCGCTGCCCACACTTTCCCCCATGACGTCTGGGCTTCCCTACGCACCAAGAGGAAGCTTGTCCTGCACTCCAGCAACCCCGACACCATCCCAGCTGTTACCAGCCTCCCTGGCCAACAAGATGGATGGTATGAAGGTCCTCCAACAGAAGGAGATCCTGCCACGCATATGCCTCTTCAAAGTAGATGAGGAGACATCCAACTCCACCATTGAGGAGACATTCCTGGAAACCCCTGCAGTCAAACAACTTACTGGGGATAAGGTGGTGCGCGTGGCGCACCATTCTGCACCCAGAAACGGGACCGGCACCGCCTTCATCGAGGTGAACCTCAAGACCTTCAGAGCCCTGGGCGTTCGCTGGAGGATCGTGGTGGATGGAGTAATCCTCAACTTCGAGGAGTCCGTCCGCGCCCGCGTCTGCTTCCGCTGTTGTGGCTTCGGCCACAACTCTGCGCAATGTTACAGAGCTCCAAAGTGCTTCCACTGCGGTGAAGACGGCCATGAAGGAACGCGCCTGCCCATCCATTGCCGACCAGCGCACTTCCAAATGTGCCAACTGCTGTGCCAAGGGCCTTCCTAACAAGCACAAGGCGAGAGCCTCAGGCTGCCCCATCTTGAAGTCTAGAGCCCTCAAGTTCTAGGCTTCCAGGACCTCCTGCCTCCTCAACTGGACTACATCTCTGCTTCTCACTGCATCAAGGCGCTGTTTCCCTGACCTCTCCAGCTTCTTCCACCCCTGCGATGACACCTCCACTGCCAGATCTTAGGATCCCTTGCCACCAGTTCGCGTTCTGCAGCCATGTTGGGCCTAGAAGACCTGATCTGATAGGCCAATTAGCCCGGAATCCAAAGACAGGAAAAATTTCTCATTCAGTACTTTTGTCTGAAGTTTGTTACCGAAACGTCACACACTATTTATTTATTTGGAGATTTGGTATCTTATTACCTTGTGTTTATAATCTATAATCTAAATTGTACCTTATCATTCAGTACTTTTGTCTGAAGATGGTAAAAACACTGTTACTGAAACATCACACACTATTTATTTATTTGGTGTCTTATTTCCTTGTGTTTATAATCTATAATCCAAATTGTACCTTATCATTCAGTACTTTTGTCTGAAGATGGTAACAACACTGTTACTGAAACATCACACACTATTTATTTATTTGGTGTCTTATTACCTTGTGTTTATAATCTATAATCCAAATTGTACCTTATCATTCAATACTTTTGTCTGAAGATGGTAACAACACTGTTACTGAAACATCACACACTATTTATTTATTTGGTGTCTTATTACCTTGTGTTTATAATCTATAATCCAAATTGTACCTTATCATTCAGTACTTTTGTCTGAAGATGGTAACAACACTGTTACTGAAACATCACATACTATTTATTTATTTGGTGTCTTATTACCTTGTATTTTAATCAATATAAATTCATACGGATTGTTCGAAAATCATCAAATCTATAGGTGCTCTATACTTTTCCCATTTAGATTGATGAAGGTACAAAGGTAGAAAAACACATGAACATTTTTATAATGTCAAGATGTACTCAATTCTCTCATTTACAATCGCCTTACACTACTTTACACAGTACACACATTATTGGCATTCACTCACATGAACATTATAGATGGCAGAGCGCCATCTAGTGGAACAAAAATCAACTAAGCGTTGATTTGGCTTGTTCCAAAAATACAACCGAATTTATTAATAAATAACGAAAAGTCAAGCACGTACGCATTTCGGGTTGTTGGCCCTCGTCAGTGTAGTACCGACTGTACCTATGTGACCAAAAATTTGGTTTTACAATATATATTACCCTCTTTATTTTATCACGCACACATACAGCTTTATTAAGACCACCGGTCTTATACAGATTCACCACAGGAAGGAAGCATAGATATACTCCAGGCAGCACAGAACCCAACAACAACCTCCAGGTCCGACGTTATAACAGAATACACACATACAGCTTTATTAAGACCACCGGTCTTATACAGATTCACCACAGGAAGGAAGCATAGATATACTCCAGGCAGCACAGAACCCAACAACAACCTCCAGGTCCGACGTTATAACAGAATACACACATAGAGCTTTATTAAGACCACCGGTCTTATACAGATTCACCACAGGAAGGAAGCATAGATATACTCCAGGCAGCACAGAACCCAACAACAACCTCCAGGTCCGACGTTATAACAGAATACACACATACAGCTTTATTAAGACCACCGGTCTTATACAGATTCACCACAGGAAGGAAGCATAGATATACTCCAGGCAGCACAGAACCTAACAACAGCCTCCAGGTCCGACGTTATAACAGAATACACACATAGAGCTTTATTAAGACCACCGGTCTTATAAGGATTCACCACAGGAAGGAAGCACAGATATACTACAGGCAGCACAGAACCCAACAACAGCCTCCAGGTTCGATACATGTCCAGTGACCACACCATGTCAAGGTTAACGTATCACAGAAAAGACGAGTGTGGAATCTGCCACGTTCTAGTCTTCACTTTCCTCATCCAAATGGACCACGCGGCGATTCTATTAATCTCCTCCGAACTGCGGCCTTGTAGAATTTATATAAACCAAATAACTTGATCAAACATCATTGTATTCATCCAGTTATATATTTGTTGACTATCGGATTGAGACAAGTCACCCAAGAGTTCTTTTTTCTCTTTCTCCAAACAAAAGCAACCAAATATTGTATACATGATTCCATCTTGTATTCTGCTATTACATAGATAACAAGTTAAAAGACAAATCAGTCTTTTAACGATTTTATTTATCTTTTTTTTTCTGTAACAATTAATTAGAACCATGGAAGCATAGGGCGCCTCTCCCGTCAAAATAAACGTCAAAACCTGACGCCATCTATTGACCGTCGCCGCAAACTAGCGGCCTCGGGTCGGTGACAAAGCCACAACACCAGCTTTGGCAAACTGAGAACCAGGTGGACGCTTCTCAGTTTTCCAAAGCTGGTGTTGTGGCTTTGTCACCGACCCGAGGCCGCTAGTTTGCGGCGACGGTCAATAGATGGCGTCAGGTTTTGACGGGAGAGACTTCTATGGATCAATTTCCTCCCGGCAAATTTTCCATCTATAATTAATTAAAATTAAGAAAAAGCCATCAACAACCTGAGTTACATGATAAGGAGATGCCTTTTTCTTAATTTATTCCAGTATTTTTTACAATTTTTTTCTAATTAATTAGAAAGTTCAATAGAATTGTTTTTGATTGTCAATTGTCTATGAACGTTGCCTTTAATCGGCGTTTATATTTATCGTAAAAATGTCAATTTATATTGACAAATATTCTCACTTTTATCTCAGGTTTTACTGGGAAGGTTTTCGTTTGTTAGTGAACCAATCTCTCACGTCTTCTCATTGGACGAATGTGGCCATGTTTGTATATACACTGCGTGACATTGAAAATGGAACACCAAGAAATAGTGGCCAGAAAATTATGCAAATTTCAGGGTAGACGCGCCTAACCGAGTTATGCAAATGATGTAAAATGCGCAGCTCTCGTGCGCACATGGAGTAAGATATAAGGGAAGGAACTTGCAGAAAGGACAGTATTCGTGTCGTTATTTCTTCAAGGAAAATCATTGTAGAAATTTTGTTCTTGTGTCAAAAGACACGTGTAATAACAGAGAATGCCAGGTCATCGTAAACGGAGGCAGTTCAAGCAGACAGACGCTTTTACGAGGGGCATGGTGATCGGACTGAAAAGGGCAGGTTGGTCCATACGTCAAATCGCAGCTGATACACACCTTGGTGCGTCCACGGTGCACCGACTGTGGAGAAGATGGTTGGAAAAAGGAAATGTGGCAATTTATAGGAATGTCGGTGCAACCAGAGTGACGTCAGCACGTGTGGATCGGCGTATCCTTCGACAAGCAGTGGCGGCCCCACAAGCCACTTGTTCTGCCTTCCTGCAACATGTGCAAGACACCCTAGATCATTCCATCTCGACCAGAACCATTTCCCGTCGATTGGTTGCTAATGGCTTGCACTCATGCCGTCCGTTAAGAAGACTGCCATTGACCCCACCGAATAGGCGCCAACGTTTGGAATGGTGCCGGGCTAGATCGACGTGGATGACGGAATGGCACAGGGTCGTGTTCTCAGATGAGTCGCGTTTCTGCTTGTCCAGTGATAGTCGCCGTGTACGCGTGTGGCGTCGACGTAGAGAAAGGTCCAATCCGGCAGCAATTGTGGAACGCCCCACCGTGCGACAACGTGGAATCATGGTTTGGGGCGCAATCGCGTATGATTCCAGGTCACCTTTACTTCGTATTCAGGGCACTATGACGGCCCAACGATACGTTGATGATGTGCTGCGACCGGTGACACTCCAATACCTTCGGGGGTACCCAATGCCCTTTATCAGCAGGATAACGCCCGACCGCACACTGCTCGCATTAGCCAACAAGCTCTGCAAGATGTACAGATGCTTCCCTGGCCACCGTACTCTCCTGATCTCTCACCAATCGAGCACGTCTGGGACATCATTGGACGCCGTTTGCATGCCTTGCCACAGCCGCGTTCAGAAGACGAACTGTGGCAAATGGTTGAGAGGGAATGGAGAGCCATCCCTCAGGACGCCATCCGCACTCTGATTGACTCTCTACCTAGACGTGTTGCTGCATGCATCGCCGTCCGCGGTGGTCCTACTTGCTACTAATCCGACGCCGTTCTCGCTCTGTATTATGACTATCATTTTGAAATAAAGATCACTTATTGTTCGTACCTGTCTCTCTCTGTCTGCCGAGTTTCAACACTTTCTGGCCACTATTTCTTGGTGTTCCATTTTCAATGTCACGCAGTGTATAAGGGGGCTATGGTATTGCGAGAAGCAATCCTCCGAGGAAGGCAGGTAATTTACAACGCTTGGAACGCCACCCTTACCTCTACTACTCTACTTGGGGTCCCCCAAGGTGCAGCACTGAGCCCCTTCTACTTCAACATAGTGGCTAGGAAAATCCATCTCCTTCCAAGGTCAAACAACAGTGAAATCATCAGTTTCGCAGACGATTTCACGGTACTGATTCACTTCCTCCGCAGATTCCCAACACGAGAGATCAATCAATTCCTAAAACAGCTCTTTCATTGGGGCAAGACTCAGGGGCTAACATTCAACCCAAGGAAAACCCAAGCCTGCCTCTTCCATTGGAAAGCCAAGCGTCCAGGCTATCACGGCATACATTTCCAAAACCAACCTATTCTAATTGATAACAATATAAAAATCCACGGTGTTACCTTTGATTCCAAAAGAAACTTCGTAGGCCACCTGGACAACATCCTCAAGAGGTGCAGGTGGATTCTCCCTCGACTAACCAGCACGATCCAGGGGCAGTTCGGATTAACCTTCAGCGCGGGCCGAAAAATACATAACACGGTGATCCTCCCAGCCATCCTCTATGGCTCTGGGGTTTGGGGCAAGCGGGTGTTCGACACCAATGGCATCCGGAAGCTACGTGGCCTCCATTACAAATATGCTAAAGCTTTAATCAGAGGAGGCCCGTGTACTCCAACTATCCCAGCAATCTCCCTCACAGGTTGTCCTCCACTGGATATATCTATCAAATCTCATCTAGCATACTTGGAAGCGCTAAGAGAAGGCCCTTTTGAGTCACGTCCCAGTCCCTCCTCGGTACCCTACCCACCTCTTAGAAGACCTCTCCAATTCTCCAAGTCACTGCCAGAACGGGCCACTATTGTTTATACAGATGGCTCTCGGTCAACCAATGGGGTTGGCGCAGTAGTGGTGCTCCCACCTCCCTATTCACCACTGAAACTTAAACTCCACAACAACTGTACCTCCTTCCAGGCGGAACTTTTGGCCATTCTTTATGCCACCAGATCTATTAGGATCATGCCGCGACAAGACTTTGTCATTGCTTCCGACTGCCAGGCAGCTCTTTAGCAATTTGTCACCCCGATATCCCTAGAACCCCACTTACTGCAGAGATAATCAGAAACCTCAATACTCTGGACAATGTTCAACTCTGCTGGGTCCGGAGTCATTGCGGCATCGTAGGAAATGAACAGGCTGATGAAGTCGCCAAAGCCGCAGCTCAATCCAAATTGCCTTTACACTTCGCAACCCTTCCTAGGAAATATGTCCGCTCTCAAAGCAAACAGTTCGCCCTCCAACTATGGACCGACCTCTACACCACAGACCATGCTACAAGAAACCTCAGAAGAGTAGCTGCATCTCCTAGTCTTCTAATCTCAATTCTCCCAAAACTAAAATATAGCGACATCACCTCTACAATTCTGACAGGACATGGCTTCGTTCAAGCCGACATCGCCAGAACCTCCAAAAACAACGACCCCGTATGCCAACACTGTCACCAAGAAAATCAAACAGTCGACCACCTCCTATTCAGTTGCCCATCCTACCATCTTCAGAGATTCCAGACTGCAACTCTACTTAACACCAGCACATTCAACCAAGAAGCATTGAAGAACCTCCCCAAAAATAAAACAGCCTGGCGACATCTAATCAGTTGGATGTCAACTGCAACAAATAGACAATAAGTCAGAAGACAAACCCGGACAGTTGGCGACCTTCGTACGCTCCAGGAGTCCGGATTATGTACAGAATAATAATAATTGCGAGAAGCCAGTGTGGTGGATTATTGTGTGGAGACGCTTAAAGTGTTCTCTGCGTCCTTTATCCGTGTCTGGCTATCTCCTCGCATAGTCCGATCCCTACCAACGCTACAAAAAAATATATGTACTGTTTTAGAATATTTATAATATGATGCACTAGCGCGCCATCTGTTATCAAAATTCGAAACTATTTTAAAGGCGTAAGATTCTTTTTGAAATTAAACAATTTCTACTGCCCTTACTGCAATGGAAAAATACCCATTCCAAGAGTCTAGAATCAGTATCACTATAAAAGAAAGTTCCAAAAATGCAATATAACAGCGGTGTGGTAGATTAAACTGGCGAAACCGCTGGGAGGGTTCACCACTGATGAGCCAGGCCCTCCCATTAATTTTTCCATTGCAATAAGGGCAGTAGAAATTGTTTAATATCAAAAAGAATCTTACGCCTTTAAAATAGTTTCGAATTTTGATAAGTACTGTTTTGTTTTTATATAGTAAATCGTGAGTTTTTTTTTTTTTTTTGCTCCTTTTTATTGTTGTACCCTTGAGATTGTACGCTTTTCTGTGTGTTAAATTACTATTACTTTAGGTCCTAGTAATTTGTAACTTTGTATGTTATCCCGTAAATAGTAACTTTTGTCAAAAAGTCTTCTCTAACCGAAATGCCTTCTTACAGTACTGTAAGTTCCAGAAAGTGGGATGTTAAGTAGAAAGTGCTATGAGCCCTAACGGGATCAAATACCACGAAAGTGAAGGCGGAAAATCTGTGAAAAAAAGAAAGAAAAAAAAAAAAAGGGGGGGGGGGGGGGGGGGGGGGGGGGTGTTAAAACGAAATCCACTTCCTCAATCAACGGCAACACTTTCCCCAGTGGCGAGGCAATTTCTGTTATGTGGATCACTGGTTTGGTATCTCTGGTTGGTAGTTGTCCATATAGTCACCAAAATTTACCTTGATGGTCACTATTGGAGAATATTTGTCCATATAGTTACCAAAAGTTGACTTGATATTAATTATTGGAGAATATTTGTCCATATAGTTACCAAAAGTTGACTTGATATTAATTATTGGAGAATATTTGTCCATATAGTTACCAAAAGTTGACTTGATATTAATTATTGGAGAATATTTGTCCATATAGTCACCAAAATTTGACTTTATAGTCATTATTAGAGAATATTTGTCCATATAGTCACCTAAAGTTGACTTGATGGTCACTAACAATAGTTAGCGACTGCTTTTACTGTAAGTACACCACATATCTACACATGGTACAGGCCATGACAATCATGGTAGGTAGTTAGCGACTGTCTTTTACTGTAAGTACACCACATGTCTACATATGGTACAGGCCATGATAATCATGGTAGGTAGTTAGCGACTGTCTTTTACTGTAAGTACACCACATGTCTACACATGGTACAGGCCATGATAATCTTGGTGGGTAGTTAGCGACTGTCTTTTACTGTAAGTACACCACATGTCTACACATGGTACAGGCCATGATAATCTTGGTGGGTAGTTAGCGACTGTCTTTTACTGTAAGTACACCACATGTCTACACATGTAGTAAACAATTCGACTTTTACACTTACAAGTGTGACAAGAGTCCTCTGTTCAGTTACCTACACTTATTAAGTGAGATTATATATTTTTTTAAGAATCGGGAAACATTGATTAATTTTTTTTTTTTAAGAAAAAAAGTGTTTAAGACCGGATTCGAACTCGGGCCGTCGCTATCAAAACCAACGGTAAACACCACTGCTCTACCATTCCTCATAGAAATATAATGAAATAAATCATTATAATGTGAAAATAAAGCACAAAGGTGTAATTGTCCTGGGATCAGTGTCATTGAGGTACAGCTTGCCCCACACTGACGAGACCTAACAGCCCGAAATGCGTACATGGTTAAATTTTCTTTGATTAATCAAGAATGGGGCCAATTCTTGAATAATTGAATATAAAAATCAACGATTAGTTGATATTTATTCCGATAGATGGAGATAACCATTTGCAAATTTTAATTGAACGATCAGAAAATGTATTTTTTAAATAAATCTTTATACATTTATATATAATATGATACATTAGCAGGCCATCTGTTATGAAAATTCGAAGCTATTATAGACGCATATGGTTCTTTTAAAAATTAAACAATATCTACTGTCCTTACTGCAATGGAAAATTTAATGGGAGGGTTCACCACTGATGAGCCAGGCCCTCTAATTAAATTATTCATTGCAGTAAGGGCAGTAGAGAGAAAAAAAAGTTTTATTCTGCAAGCTCTCGTTGCAGCGATTAAAAGAACTCTGGTTCTTCTCTGGTTCAAATCACATAAATAGGTACCGCTCAGCAAGAGCAACCTAGTTCATGATAATTGAACAATGAATAATATGTGAAGGTTATTCACATATTAAACAAATTTTAACGCGGGATTTAATCCCGGTTCATGACTGTCGGGAATCGAGCGTGTTACCCTCTCATCCAACGACTTTTTGATAAAAAGAACTGCCGCCAGGGAGAGCTACTGCAGCTATTCTTTCTGCCCGAATTGTCGTCCGATTTTAAAAAAAATATTCCAATTTTTTTTTTCTTAAATTTAAATTATGTTAAAAATAATAATATTTTTAAAATTTTATATATATACATGAAAATATTATAAATATATATATAATGCAAATAATAAATTATATTATTCTTTTTTTTTCAAAAATATTTAACAATTATAAAAATAGTTACAAAATAGCCTCATAGATGGCAGCACTTACAGGCATCTTTCTTCTCTTTTTATCAAGAATACCAAAATATTTACGTTGATAAAGTAAAAAATAGATTTTAATAATATTTAGATGGTTAATTTAATCACTTATAATGCTAATGAGTAATGCTAATATGAGTATTTCATTTAAAATTAATTATTTTATAAAATACTTTTTAGAAAGTTAATTTTATTGGTATATAGAGAGTCAAAGCAATTTTGTTTGTCTTCACCGTTGTGATTTGCAGTTGGTTACCCATGTTACTGAATTTTTGGGAGCGTTTTACGCTCGAATCAAGTTTGAAAAAGAAGTCAGTATATCCTATCGGCTGCTAGACAATATTGTTGAACCGTGTTTAAGAGCTGTCTTGTACTTGTTGGATGGTTGTGTGCGTGTTAGTGTGGCTTGTGGAAAGGCCGCGCTGATAAAATTATAATTATTTTTTTATATAAAATAAATCCTTTAAAGGAAAAGCACTTACAGCAATTAACGCCACACACCCAATATTAATAAAATCGAAAGCAAAGTCAATAAATTTATCAATCAAACTCTTTGATACAATAGTGAGAGCTGTCCTGATGTATGCCGCTCCATTGTGAGCAACAGAGCATAAAGACTTAATGGACAGTATACAAGACATATTTATCCGTAGGTTCCTGAATCTGCCCAGATACACTCCAGGCTACATAATCATATTAGAAACCGGTCGTATCTCATTGAGTGTAACAGCTTTAAAATTAACCCTGAAGTATTGGCTGTGGGTGTTGAATATGAGCAGTGACAGATTGCCGCGTATATGTTTTAATAGAACACGGGAACTGTCTAATGTTTCGGGCACAACCATCGGTTTCATTAAAAAGCTCACTAATCTGCTTAACAATAATGGATCCCCTGCACTTGTTTCCTGTGATGATCCTGAAACGCTGAGGAGCGCGATTACAGGGCTCTTAAAAAGACGGCAGACCAATCTATAAAAAACGACCTTACAAGAATGGATAAATCTAAGCTATACACTCACTACAAAGACATTCACATATCTTTCATGACGGAGGGATACCTTTTAGGGGATTTTCCTTTTCCGGTTGTAAGACTACTCGCACAAGTCAGAATACTTTCAAGTTTTTTTAGAGAAAACCACACCAAGATGCTCTGCGGTGAGGACCCGATTTGTACCTTCTGTAATTCAAAACTAAAAAATGAAATCACTCACTATATTTTTTATTGCTCTGCTCTGAAAGAAGAACCCTTATGTTCAAAACTGGGCAACTCTGTGCTTCACTTCCATCAATAATTGACAATATGACCCAGAATAAGTATATTGCTACGGCGTTTTATGGTTTCCACAAATCCATATCTCAGAAGAAGGCCAAGTGACACGCACTCCTCACTTTCTTACTGCTACTCTTTTTGTGTTGTTTTTCTTGCTTCCCTCTTTCACTTTCTTGTTTTTTTTTTCTTTTCCTTCTGTCTATATCGTTGTTTCTTTTGTCTCACTGCTTTGTTCTTATGCATACCTCTGGTGAATCCTGTATAGGGTCAGTGACCCTAAATAAAGGCTTTTTGTTGTTGTTGTTGTATAAAATAAATCAATTTATTTAAAGCCAGAAATAAATAAAGAGAAAAGAGGTAAGAGCCGTTGGAAGCAAGCCTTGTTGTTGACGACGCGCGTGGCCAGAGAGTCCCGGATGCCGCCCGCGCATGCGTAGTGACGTGTTCTGCCAGCTTGCGCTTGCCGAGGCGTAGTGAGGTCGCCACACTACTGCCCGTATGTGTATTGAAGCTTTCTCCGCGCTCGCTGAATCAAAGTGTGGTCGCCACATACTGAAGAGGGCCATTAGCCCGAAACCATGGTCACCAGGTGGACGCTTTCCAGTTTATCAAACCTGGTATTGTGGATTTGTCACCGACCTGAGTCCGCTAGTTTGTGGAAATGGTCAATAAATAGTTGGCATCTAGTTTTAGCGTCTATTTTGAAGGGAGAGGTGACCTTCATATTTATAGGTCAATATTCTTCGTTAAAATTCTAAAATTTACACTCATGGACAAAACTTAAGGAAGTTGTACCTTTTATCATGTATATCGGGATTGAGACAATAAATCTGAAAGATATTACAGTGACCTTTATTGAAGACACACGAGATAACCAAATGTGTATACACTCATGGACAAAACTTAAGGAAGTTGTACCTTTCAGCATGTATATCGGGATTGAGACAATAACTCTGAAAGATATTACAGTGACCTTTATTGAAGACACACGAGATAACCAAGTGTGTATACACTCATGGACAAAACTTAAGGAAGTTGTACCTTTTAAGATGTATATCGGGATTGAGACAATAACTCTGAAAGATATTACAGTGACCTTTATTGAAGACACACGAGATAACCAAGTGTGTATACACTCATAGACAAAACTTAAGGAAGTTGTACCTTTCAGCATGTATATCGGGATTGAGACAATAACTCTGAAAAATATTACAGTGACCTTTATTGAAGACACGAGATAACCAAGTGTGTATACACTCATGGACACAACTTAAGGAAGTTGTACCTTTTAAGATGTATATCGGGATTGAGACAATAATTCTGAAAGATATTACAGTGACCTTTATTGAATACACACGAGATAACCAAGTATGAACAAAATTGCCTCTGTCTCCTTACAAAAAAACATACTAAACGGTACAACTTCCTTAATTTTTTCCATGATTGTATATACTAATTTATACACTGCGTGACATTGAAAATGGAACACCAAGAAATAGTGGCCAGAAAGTGATGAAACTCGGCAGACAGAGAGAGACAGGGACGAACAATAAGTGATCTTTATTTCAAAATGATAGTCATAATACAGAGCGAGAACTGCGTCGGCTTAGTAGCAAGTAGGACCACCGCGGACTGCGATGCACGCAGCAACACGTCTAGGTAGAGAGTCAATCAGATTACGAATGACGTCCTGAGGGATGGCTCTCCATTCCCTCTCAACCATTTGCCACAGTTCGTCTTCTGAACGCGGCTGTGGCAAGGCATGCAAACGGCGTCCAATGATGTCCCAGACGTGCTCGATTGGTGAGAGATCAGGAGAGTACGGTGGCCAGGGAAGCATCTGTACATCTTGCAGAGCTTGTTGGCTAATGCGAGCAGTGTGCGGTCGGGCGTTATCCTGCTGATAAAGGGCATTGGGTACCCCCTGAAGGCAGGGGAGTGTCACCGGTCGCAGCACATCATCAACGTATCGTTGGGCCGTCATAGTGCCCTGAATACGAAGTAAAGGTGACCTGGAATCATACGCGATTGCGCCCCAAACCATGATTCCACGTTGTCGCACGGTGGGGCGTTCCACAATTGCTGCCGGATTGGACCTTTCTCCACGTCGACGCCACACGCGTACACGGCGACTATCACTGGACAAGCAGAAACGCGACTCATCTAAGAACACGACCCTGTGCCATTCCGTCATCCACGTCGATCTAGCCCGGCACCATTCCAAACGTTGGCGCCTATTCGGTGGGGTCAATGGCAGTCTTCTTAGCGGACGGCATGAGTGCATGCCATTAGCAACCAATCGACGGGAAATGGTTCTGGTCGAGATGGAATGATCTAGGGTGTCTTGCACATGTTGCAGGATGGCGGTACAAGTGACTTGTGGGGCCGCCACTGCTTGTCGAAGGATACGCCGATCCACACGTGCTGACGTCACTCTGGTTGCACCGACAATCCTATAAATTGCCACATTTCCTTGTTCCAACCATCTTCTCCACAGTCGGTGCACCGTGGACGCACCAAGGTGTGTATCAGCTGCGATTTGACGTATGGACCAACCTGCCCTTTTCAGTCCGATCACCATGCCCCTCGTAAAAGCGTCTGTCTGCTTGAACTGCCTCCGTTTACGATGACCTGGCATTCTCTGTTATTACACGTGTCTTTTGACACAAGAACAAATTTTCTACAATGATTTTCCTTGAAGAAATAACGACACGAATACTGTCCTTTCTGCAAGTTCCTTCCCTTATATCTTACTCCATGTGCGCACGAGAGCTGCGCATTTTACATCATTTGCATAACTCGGTTAGGCGCGTCTACCCTGAAATTTGCATAATTTTCTGGCCACCATTTCTTGGTGTTCCATTTCCAATGTCACGCAGTGTATATCATATACTCTATAAATTGGCCCTACCATAATCCTTCATAAAAGTTATAGAGGTAAACCAATTTCAAGACAAGTCAGTTTTCAGGTTGAAGAACTAAAAGAAATTGAGAGGCCTTAAAGATACCAAAACTACTGTACATCGTCCCAATCCAGTACCAAATATCATTAGAATAGTAGAGAGAAAAAGCGTTATGGTTGATTTAACTAATAATACAGTTGAGAGGGTTCATCAGTGATGATCCAGGCCTTCTTCAATATTTTTATCACTGTAAGGACAGTAGAAAGATTCATTAACACAAGTATTGCGATTTCACCGCCACTCTGTTGTGACGACGATCTACGTTCTATAGAGGGAATCGCTCACCTCTATTCTTGGTCGGCGGGGTTGAAGGTTTAAAATTGTGGTGTCGCTGCTTATAACACTTTTAAAATATAAGACGAAAACACAGGAGGGAAAATTATATTTATTATAACTTATGAAAAATAGTAAAGTATTATTTAATTAATTATATATTTAAATATTTACACTAAAAGAATCTGGGATCAGGGCAAATCTTCCCATTCGAAAGTTGTTTACAGGTTCTTCTGTTTTCTCATTATAGCCGCTGCATCCCCGTAGCCTTCTCCGTCGGCCTCCTTTTGGCTGCTTCGAACTCCTTCTTTTCCAACACAAGTTTAATAGATTCTGCAGGCTGTACATTTTAAGGCGAAAGTATTGGCTGTTGGTGATTAATTTACTTAGTCTACATGTTTTTCCAACTGTTGTAAATGGAAATTTTGTGTACACATTTCATACGGTGTACATAATTTCAAGCTACTATTTCTAATTACTATATGCAAAATTTGACATCGAATGTGTAATTTGCGTGCTTCCCAATGTTTAACTATTACGATGCACTAGCGCGCCATCTGTTATCAAATTACGAAACTATTTTAGACGCGTAATATTCTTTTTTTTAATAAAACAATTTCTACTGCCCTTACTGCAATGGAAAATGAAAAAATAAATAAATAAAAATTAAAAAATGCAATATAACAGGAGTATGGTAGATTAAACTGGCGAAGCCGCTAGGAGGGTTCACTACTGATGAGCCAGGCCCTCCCTTTAATTTTTCCATTGCAGTAAGGGCAGTAGATATTGTTTTATAAAAAAAAAAAAAAGAATATTATGCGTCTAAAATAGTTTCGTAATTTGAATGTTTAACTATGTTAATTTCACGATGATTTGAATATAATTTAAGATTTATACGCAATTATCCTAATTGTGGATATGGCGTGTCTTTGTAACTGTTAAATCATAATTATAACAGGTTTGCGTATATAGACAAATTACAAAAATGGCATAAGATGCCTTAACTCTTTTTATTAATTGATTAAAGTAGCTTTGGGGCAAACGCAATATCTTTGTACCTTTTTATTATTAGAAAATCTTTATTGTCTTTATAATGTCTGATACATCTTTTGTTGTTTATTTGCAAACCGCCAAAGTGACAAAAACAAATTAAAAAGGGATGATGATAACCTGCGTCTTGCAGATTAACATTTTCATAGAAACATATATATACATATTTATTGCTAGCTATATATCAGCAAACCCTTCTTCAGTATACTTTGCTGACTAAGAGCTTGCCCGAAAGCTACTTTAATCAATTAATCAAAGAGTTGGAGCGTCTTATGCCTGTTTTGTAAGTAGTATTTTGTTTATATTTTGAAAAGAGAAACTCATGTTTAATAGATTTTCTTATAACTATATTTTGGAAGCATTTATAATCTTAAATAAGAAACTTTCAAAACTGTGTAATATTGAGATGATCCTATGTATAATAATTTTATATAATTTCACCATATGATTATATGCAAAAAGGTAAATTTGTCCTATTATTCAGAACTTATGATGTATAATTACTCAGTAATGTTTATCTTTTATACGCTTTTGGAACCTGGGTTAATTTTTAAAATCTATTTTCAGTTGTTGTCGTGTCCAATGAAGAGCCTCAGATGTATTCACATATCTCTATCACAGCAGTCGTAATGTTCTTGGGTGTGTAAAGCTGCTGTTCTGGGTCAATTTTCTGTTGTTGTTGTGTCCAATGAAGAGCCTCAGATGTCCCATACATCTCTATCACAGCAGTCGCAATGTTCTTGGGTGTGTAAAGCTGCTGTTCTGGGTCAATTCTCTGTTGTTGTCATGTCCAATGAAGAGCCTCAGATGCCTCCATAAATCTCTATCACAGCAGTCTCAATGTTCTTGGGTGTGTGAAGCTGCTGTTCTGGGTAAATTTTCTGTTGTTGTTGTGTCCAATGAAGAGCATCAGATGTCTCCATGCATCTCTATCACAGCAGTCGTATTGTCTATTTTCAGTGCTATAACCAAATGAAAAAATTAAAAATGTAGAAGAAAAAGTCAAAAATATATATTATTTATATAAGAAGCTTTTGAAAAGAAGTTATGATCTTCGAATTATCAATAAATCCCGTTTTTTATTATTTTTTAAAATCCAAGATGTGCACTTTTTAATTTAAATATATTTTTCATATTGATGATAAGGCACAAAATTTACACATTTTCTTTTATTTATTTTTAATATTGAGTATATATTTATTAAATTATTATTACCATTTAATTTATAATATCACGGGACCAATTTGTCCGCTTTTACTTCTATTTTTCAATATTTTTTCTATGATGATAAATAAAGGGAGGATCAAAATATAAAACAAACACTATTTTGACGTCATAGATCTTTGTGTTGTAATTATTGAATTTTAACAAGGTAAAACTAAAACTTTTAGTTTTTCTTTGTTGTCTATTTCACGTAATATCAACCTACCTATTATTTCTTCTTTATATTCTAACAATTGCTGATATATAACTCATTTTGAAAGATATTTAGGTATTTAAAAACCCTCAACATTTTACATTTTCTCTACTATATAAATAACCTCAATTTTTCCACCTTTTTATTTTTATAAAACTAAAATATAGAATTTATTCTATATAACATCGTCTGCTTTTAAATACTTGTAACTGTAGAAGAATCATAAAAAAAGAAGCATTTAAAGAGATATTTAAAACTTTATTTATTTTATTATTATCAATTATTCAAACGATTTAAAAAATTATACTTATGATTATAATAATAAAAATTCGAAACTATTATAGACACGTATGATTCTCTTTTTAAAAACTAAACAATTTATACTGTCCTTACTGCAATGGAAAAATTAATAATAAAATATAAAACAACAATGCATTTCTCACTTTAATATATTTAATTATATAAAATCGTTTTTTTTTTTGTTAAGTTCCCAATTTTTATTTACTTTTTATATTTATTTGGATGATAAAAATTCTGTATAAACACCTAGACAAGATCAGACAATAAAATGAGGAAATACTATCTTTAATATATTAAGTTATACAAAGATGTTTTTTTTTTTAATAAAAGGATATATGCATTTTTGGAGGTTTAAAACTTCAAATTGTGTTATGCAAATCTAATCAGGACATTTACTAATGGTAGAATTGCACACTCCGCCCAGTTACATGACCTACTTACTAATTATATAGGTTTCTCTCTCTCTCTCTCTCTGGAGATGAGTTTCTTTTCATTTTATTAAAGCTGTCTCAAGCTTTCAGGCATCTCTGTCCTTCTGCAGGAGAACATAAATAGACAAAAAAAAAAACACCTGATGCCAAACTATTACAAAATCTGATAAGGTACAATTTGGATTATAGATAATAAACACAAGGTAATAAGACACCAAATCCAATGATAAGGTACAATTTGGATTATAGATTATAAACACAAGGTAATAAGACACCAAATCCAATGATAAGGTACAATTTGGATTATAGATTATAAACACAAGGTAATAAGACACCAAATCTAATGATAAGGTACAATTTGGATTATAGATTATAAACACAAGGTAATAAGACACCAAATCTAATGATAAGGTACAATTTGGATTATAGATTATAAACACAAGGTAATAAGACACCAAATCTAATGATAAGGTACAATTTGGATTATAGATTATAAACACAAGGTAATAAGACACCAAATCTAATGATAAGGTACAATTTGGATTATAGATTATAAACACAAGGTAATAAGATACCAAATCCAATGTTAAGGTACAATTTGGATTATAGATTATAAACACAAGGTAATAATTTTGATTGATGAAACTGTTGAACCGTGACTCGCAAGACACAGTCTTTCTTTTATTCAAAAATCATTTATAATCATTGTGGCGAGCTTGGCTGCTCTCTGAACGCTTGAAGAAATCTTAAATGATCTGAAGACATTCATTTTGGAACATTTTCAGTTTAATTTTACTTTTTTTTTTAAGTTGGACATAAATGGTTGAACTGAAGAAAGATAAGTCTTAAAGCTTTAAGTGAGAAAAAAACCGAAAAAATCTTTCGGTATAATAATTTCTTAGCTATTATATTTATTTGGATTTAGTCTAATTACTTTGTGTTTATTACAAAATCTATATACAACATATGTATATACAATCACATATATTTGCATATTGTTTTTAGATAGAATATATTCCTATTTAATTTGTATTTGCATATTTACTATTGATTTATTTTAGGAATTATATAGATTGAAATTTTATTTATGTTTTCCTGTTAAAGGACAGAGATGCCTGAAAGATTGCTCTAAGAAAAAGAAATTTACTCATCTCTAGAAGCCTGTTTAATTATTTATGTCCAGGAAATTTAAATCAATTGACAATTTCTTATTGTCTTTCTATTATCTCTAACTAACATTGTTAATAAATGCATTTTTCATTTGTAAGTGCAAAGTCAAACTGCTTTTCACATGTGTAGACATGTGGTGTACTTACAGTAAAAGCAGTCGCTAACTACCCACCATGATTATCATGGCCTGTACCATGTGTACCATGTTTACACACCCAAGAACATTGCGACTGCTGTGATAGAGATGTATGGAGACATCTGAGGCTCTTCATTGGACACAACAACAACAAGAAACTACTACTGCTAAACACTTTTAAGCACAATGTGCATACGCAAACTACGGTCACTGTGTTCCACATACCAATTAAAGCAATTTTGTATTTTTTTAAATGTCCAATGCAGGATTTGATATCTATTTATGGCTATTGATAATTGATGGTTCATAAAACTCCTTCACTAACCTTCCGTTTCAATATTTGATGTAATAAAATATATGTTGGACATATGGAGTAGTCTATCATCTAGGGGATTATAGGTTAGAGCTGGGTATGTGGTACCTCCAGGTTCAATATTCGACATTACTAATTCTCTGGTGTCCTTTGTAAAGAGGTGTTCTCTAGCGGAAGTGTCCTCTCATGGAGGTTGTTCTACTGTATTGGTGATGGAAACTGTCCTTTGTAAAGAGGTGTCCTCTAGCAGGAGTGTCCTCTCATGGAGGTAGTTCTACTGTATTGATGATGGAAACTGTCCTTTGTAGAGAGGTGTCCTCTAGCAGGAGTGTCCTCTCATGGAGGTAGTTCTACTGTATTGGTGGTGGAAAATGTCATTTGTAGAGAGGTGTCCTCTAGCGGGAGTGTCCTCTCATGGAGGTAGTTCTACTGTATTGGTGGTGGAAAATGTCCTTTGTAGAGAGGTGTCCTCTAGAGGGAGTGTCCTCTCATCGAGGTAGTTCTCCTGTAGATAAATACTTTCCTGGTTTTATATTTTGAGTTTTCCAACACTAACTATCTTTCCACTTCCTTACTCTAAACAGGTGCTATTTCTGTTGTGATTTAGTTAACTTCCCTACTATGAGAGGACCTCATGAGAAGACACCTCTTTATAAAGGACAGTTTTCATTTGCAAAATTACCATTTTTGCTATATAGCAACTTTCCAGTAAGAGAACACCTCTCCCTAAAGGACACTTTAGCTATATAACTATGTGTTGTCCTTTACAGAGAGGTAGTTCTACTGTATTTAGGAACTCTCCAGTAAGAGGACACCTCTCTCTAAAGGACACTTCAGCTCTGCAATTAGGTGTCCTTTTCAAGGATTTTCAACTGTATATAAATTGTAAGCATATGCAAATGACTAGCCGCTATGTAAATACATGTATAGAGATGCTAAAATTAAATGTTTTTGGCTGATTGCTGAAGATTATGGCTATCTCTAGGGTAGCTCGATCACTTCAAGGAACTTTACATTACCTTACACTACATTGCACTTATTATCTTTTGTGTACCTTTGTTTGGGAACTGTAATGGTGTGTTAATGAAGCTAGCATCTAAACACAAGGTAACAAGATACCAAATCCAAATAAATTCGGTAACAGCGTTGTTACCATTTTCAGACAAAATTGTTGAATCCTTTGTCTGAAAATGGTAATAACACTGTTACCGAAACGTCACACACTATTTATATTTTTGGATTTGGTCTTATTAACTTGTTTTTATAATCTACTAGCCGAATGACCCGGGCAACGCCCGTGTTTTACCTGATTAAATGTTTTTATTCAAATACTATTCGTTACAATTATAAATTGGCGCCGTGGATATCATTCTTGTGGAACGTCCCGCTCCAAACTTTGTGTCAGAGAAGCGATATTTTTATAAAGAGATGATCTGGCTTTGTGTCTTCTGCTCGAATGAATGTTTTTCTGTTAGAATTTTGTTCCTGCAAACTAAAAATGAACTGGCTTCACCCGTGGTCTCGGCTTTTTGGAATTTTTCCCGATATAATTTTGTATCTGATAATCAAACATGATGCAGCAATATTGTCATCATCATTTTCTGACTAAAAAAAAACAACTATTTTTGCCCAGAACCTGTCAATTTTATTTTTTACTAGCAGATGTACCCGGTTTCGCCCGGGTTTTACCCTAGTGAAAGTTTACCTAACAAACATTAGTTAAAACAATTTTAGAAAACATCCAATCCCTACTGAATCTATACTTGGCAAGATAACTTTATGTTTGATTATCTGCTCCACCTAGCTGTACCCGTTCAAACATTGCTGTCTTTGAACAAAAAGGCAGTTTTAATATCTAAATAATAATTTATTGATGATCAAATGTATACAATACATCAAAATGAAAATTAACAATAAAATTATCCCTACATAAATGTCATTTGAATATAACATATGTAAAAAATAATAGATATATTTAGATAATTTGAAACTCGTAAATTTGAATCTCTCGATAAAGTGAACATTTTTTCCCGGGCCCTTGAAAAATACTCGATAAGTTGAATAAAATCAATATTAATTATCATTATTCTTGTCTCAAATAAATTGCAGTGTCATCCTGAATTTTGCCTTTCCTAATTTTCTACATTACAAAATCATAATTTTATCTATTCTCCCAATATATATGTTGTAGATAAATGATAAAACTAACTTTAACTTGTGCGCAATTAATAGGTAGAAAATCATACTTTTGATAAATAGTCATCATCATTTAGTTAAATCTGCAAATAACTCTAAGGATATTCAAGAAATTATTTTTCAAAAACCTTCCCGGGATTATACCTAATAATATCCCAAAATTTCACGGCGATTGGATGTATGGTTTTTGAATCTATAGAGTACAGACAGACAGACATTCAATTTTATATGTATACTAGACGAATGGCCCGGGCAACGCCCGGGGTTTACCCGAGTGCGAATATATTTTACAAACGTTGTCTTGGGTGGACGCTATAGACAGGGTGGTCTGTATAGACAGGTGTATGTATCACACAGCCGATAACAGGGTTGTCTAGGGTGGCCGCTATAGACAGGGTGGTCTGTATAGACAGGTGTATGTATCACACTGCTGATAACAGGGTTGCCTGAAGTGACCGCTATAGACAGGGTGGTCTGTATAGACAGGTGATTGTAACACACTGATGATAACAGGGTTGCCTAAAGTGACCGCTATAGACAGGGTGGTCTGTATAGACAGGTGGATGTATCACACAGCTTTTAACAGGGTTGTCTAGAGTGGCCGCTATAGACAGGTGTATGTATCACACAGCTGATAACAGGGTTATCTAGAATGGCCGCTATAGACAGGTGTCTGTATCACACAGCCGATAACAGGGTTGTCTAGGGTGGCCGCTATAGACAGGGTGGTCTGTATAGACAGGTGTATGTATCACACTGCTGATAACAGGGTTGCCTGAAGTGACCGCTATAGACAGGGTGGTCTGTATAGACAGGTGATTGTAACACACTGATGATAACAGGGTTGCCTAAAGTGACCGCTATAGACAGGGTGGTCTGTATAGACAGGTGGATGTATCACACAGCTGATAACAGGGTTGTCTAGAGTGGCCGCTATAGACAGGTGTATGTATCACACAGCTGATAACAGGGTTGTCTAGAGTGGTCGCTATAGACAGGGTGGTCTGTATAGACAGGTGTATGTATCACACAGCTGATAACAGGGTTGTCTAGAGTGGTCGCTATAGACAGGGTGGTCTGTATAGACAGGTGGATGTATCACACAGCTGATAACAGGGTTGTCTAGAGTGGCCGCTATAGACAGAGTGGTCTGTATAGACAGGTGGATGTAACACACTGCTGATAACAGGGTTGTCTAGAGTGGCCGCTATAGACAGGGTGGTCTGTATAGACAGGTGGATGTATCAAACAGCTGATAACAGGGTTGTCTAGAGTGGCCGCTATAGACAGGGTGACCTGTATAGACAGGTGGATGTAACACACTGCTGATAACAGGGTTGTCTAGAATGGCCGCTATAGACAGGTGGATGTAACACACTGCTGATAACAGGGTTGTCTAGAGGGGGGCAGGGAGGACACGTGTTCGCCGGCAGCCAATGGGCGCGCATTCTATCCGTGAGCTTCAGACATACAGACAGAATAAGGCAATTATATAAGTAGATAGATTGGCTTAAAATCCAATAAATATATTTTCCAGATTTTTCTCTATGTCCTGTCAAAACACGTTTTACATGTACATTAGGTCAGCTGATATTACCTCCCATCTTCACCGCTAGAGGCGCTGCTTGCGAGCGAAAGGGCAATTTGCAACGAAATTTGCAAATAGCTCTAAGAATATTCGGTATAGAGACCTGAAATTTTCACTATAAGTTTTTCCAGATTCTACTCTATATACTGTTAAAATTTCAGTCAGATTAGTTACGTATTGTGGACGTGTATAGCTGACATAGATACCCACATACATACTTACACTGAATTTTATATATACAGTGTACTCCGCTTATAACAAAGTCGGTTATAGCGAAATTCCGCATATAGCGAATGAAATTGTCTGCACGAAAGAAAAGAAGGGCTTAAACCATTAAAAGAACTCTGGATATTGCGAAGTCGGATATAAAGAATTTTCGCTTATAACGAAGTGATTTGCATGTATAAATTTTTATTTTATCCGTTTATAACGAAGTTTTCTCATTTACCATTATAATTGACTAATATATTATGCATAATATATATCAAATTACAACGTGTGAATGACACAAATTTAATGATACACAACAAATAAGTTGATAATATACAATTTTAAAATATGCAAACATATTATTTTTTTACATAGTATTTTTTTTACATTATTTAAACAAAATTAAATTGTTTAATAAACGCTTATATTTTATTAACGTTTACCATGGCAGGAGAACGAAAACAAACAAGAAACTCACTATCTCTGTCAGTCAAGCTGCAAATCCTAAAAGAGATTGAAGTGGAGAAGAAGAAAAAGACAGATGTTGCCCAGAAACATAATATCCCACAGTCGTCGCTCAGCACCATAATAAAGAACTCTGAGAAGATCCACCAACAAGCTCTGCATGCGGGAGAAAGCAGTCGGAAACGAGCACGTGGATCTACATATGCTGATGTTGATGAGGCTCTGCTGCAGTGGTTCAAGCGGGCAAGAAGTGCAGCGCTTCCAGTTAATGGTCCATTGCTTTCCGAAAAGGCGAAGACCCTGGCTCTTGAATTTGGATTAAAGGATTTTTTACTGGGAGTGGTGGATGGATCGAGCGTTGGAAGGCAAGGCATGGCATCAAGCTGCGCAACATTTGTGGAGAATCAGCTGATGTCAATCGTGAGACAATGACGAACTGGTTGACCGATGTAATGCCTAATATAATTAGTAACTATGCTTGCAAAGACATCTTCAACGCCGATGAAACCGGTCTCTTCTGGCGTCTTCTTCCTGACAAGACACTTCACTTTAAGGGAGAAACTTGCACCGGCGGAAAGGCTAGTAAGGAACGGATCACAATCCTTCTATGCTGCAATATGGATGGTTCTGAAAAGATGCAACCTTTGGTCATTGGAAAGGCGAAACAGCCGAGATGCTTCCGAGGAATCAAGCACCTTCCATTCAAACTCTGCGATTGTTTCTTCAATGTCAGGATGAGTCCAAGTCTCTTCATAGGCATCTGTCAGACTTGGACAACATCGAAAAGAGTGTTCAGCACTTGTTACTGACTTCTAAATGTCAAAAGAAAATCACAAACTACTTCTCCAAAAACACCTGATGAGGTTGTTATTGATATTTGTGTTGCTCTTTTGAGTTGAATAGTAAATAAAATTATTGGTACAAAACATTTTTTTTTTCCAACTGCGGATATAACAAACTTCGGATATAACAAAGTGATTGTCATGGATAATGCGACTTCGTTATAAGCGGAGTACACTGTATAGGGATAATCCAAATTGTACCTTATCGAAGATAGCATCTGTTTCTTCTTATTATTCTATTAGGGGTTGGGTGAAGTAGAATGCGTCTGCCTTTGTCATTAAGACTGGGAGCACTACTCAGTAGCAGGCCACTGACTTAACTCCAAAAGAAATGGCCACCTCTGACATGAGGAACAGACACTATGTACAGCCGCTCCTAACATGGAGTACAAACGCTGCTCATCCTGTATCCCTGGATCCTTACAGGGTACTATCAGCATGGCCAGCTGAACCCAGGCTGTTTAGTGAGCTTGTTACTGCTCCCCCCCTCCTTTTTTATCCGGGCATGGGACCGGCAAAGGTGGAGTTCTAGCAACTGTAACTGCTCTAAGTTCAGTTGTAGCAGACGCTGTTTGTTCCAGCATCAGATGACCACTGGGGGGGAAAGGACCGCCTTTGGTCGTCTGACCCACTTCCTGTACCTGGGAACAGAGGGTAACCTCTATGTCACCAACCGGAGGCCGCAGTCTGCTGCTACGGACAACCCCTTCAACCGGGACAACGTCCAGTGTATTGAGGACCTCATCGCGGACAACCAGGGACTGAAGGTGGTGGAGGAGATTCAGAAGGTTCATGTGAACAGGTGAGTTGGGGGGGTCTTGGTGTGGTACTGTACCTCTGTGAGAGGAAACTCCCGCTAGAGGACACCTCTCTACAAAGGACAGTTTCCATCACCAATACAGTAGAACTACCTCCATGATAGGACACCTCTCTACAAAGGACAGTTTCCATCACCAATACAGTAGAACTACCTCTGTGAGAGGACACCTCTCTACAAAGGACAGTTTCCATCACCAATACAGTAGAGCTACCTCTGTGAGAGGACACCTCTCTACAAAGGACAGTTTCCATCACCAATACAGTAGAACTACCTCTGTGAGAGGACACCTCTCTACAAAGGACAGTTTCCATCACCAATACAGTAGAACTACCTCCATGAAAGGACACCTCTCTACAAAGGACAGTTTCCATCACCAATACAGTAGAACTACCTCCATGAGAGGACACCTCTCTACAAAGGACAGTTTCCATCACCAATACAGTAGAACTACCTCCATGAGAGGACACCTCTCTACAAAGGACAGTTTCCATCACCAATACAGTAGAATAACCTCCAAGAGAGGACACCTCTCTACAAAGGACAGTTTCCATCACCAATACAGTAGAACTACCTCTGTGAGAGGACACCTCTCTACAAAGGACAGTTTCCATCACCAATACAGTAGAACTACCTCCATGAGAGGACACCTCTCTACAAAGGACAGTTTCCATCACCAATACAGTAGAACTACCTCTGTGAGAGGACACCTCTCTACAAAGGACAGTTTCCATCACCAATACAGTAGAACTACCTCCATGAGAGGACACCTCTCTACAAAGGACAGTTTCCATCACCAATACAGTAGAACTACCTCTGTGAGAGGACACTCCCGCTAGAGGACACCTCTCTACAAAGGACAGTTTCCATCACCAATACAGTAGAACTACCTCTGTGAGAGGACACCTCTCTACAAAGGACAGTTTCCATCACCAATACAGTAGAACTACCTCCATGAGAGGACACCTCTCTACAAAGGACAGTTTCCATCACCAATACAGTAGAACTACCTCTGTGAGAGGACACCTCTCTACAAAGGACAGTTTCCATCACCAATACAGTAGAACTACCTCCATGAGAGGACACTCCCAATAGACTCTCTACAAAAGACAGTTTCCATCACCAATACAGTAGATCTACCTCAATGAAAGGACACTCCCGCTAGAGGACACCTCTCTACAAAGGACAGTTTCCATCACCAATACTGTAGAACTACCTCCATGAGAGGACACCTATCTACAAAGGACAGTTTCCATCACCAATACAGTAGAACTACCTCTGTGAGAGGACACCTCTCTACAAAGGACAGTTTCCATCACCAATACAGTAGAACTACCTCTGTGAGAGGACACCTCTCTACAAAGGACAGTTTCCATCACCAATACAGTAGAACTACCTCCATGAGAGGACACCTCTCTACAAAGGACAGTTTCCATCACCAATACAGTAGAACTACCTCTGTGAGAGGACACCTCTCTACAAAGGACAGTTTCCATCACCAATATAGTAGAACTACCTCCATGAGAGGACACTCCCAATAGACTCTCTACAAAAGACAGTTTCCATCACCAATACAGTAGAACTACCTCTGTGAGAGGACACCTCTCTACAAAGGACAGTTTCCATCACCAATACAGTAGAACTACCTCCATGAGACGACACTCCCAATAGACTCTCTACAAAAGACAGTTTCCATCACCAATACAGTAGATCTACCTCAATGAAAGGACACTCCCGCTAGAGGACACCTCTCTACAAAGGACAGTTTCCATCACCAATACTGTAGAACTACCTCCATGAGAGGACACCTCTCTACAAAGGACAGTTTCCATCACCAATACTGTAGAACTACCTCCATGAGAGGACACCTCTCTACAAAGGACAGTTTCCATCACCAATACAGTAGAATAACCTCCAAGAGAGGACACCTCTCTACAAAGGACAGTTTCCATCACCAATACTGTAGAACTACCTCCATGAGAGGACACCTCTCTACAAAGGACAGTTTCCATCACCAATACAGTAGAACTACCTCTGTGAGAGGACACCTCTCTACAAAGGACAGTTTCCATCACCAATACAGTAGAATAACCTCCAGGAGAGGACACCTCTCTACAAAGGACAGTTTCCATCACCAATACTGTAGAACTACATCCATGAGAGGACACCTCTCTACAAAGGACAGTTTCCATCACCAATACAGTAGAACTACCTCTGTGAGAGGACACCTTTCTACAAAGGACAGTTTCCATCACCAATACAGTAGAATAACCTCCAGGAGAGGACACCTCTCTACAAAGAACAGTTTCCATCACCAATACAGTAGAACTACCTCCATGAGAGGACACCTCTCTACAAAGGACAGTTTCCATCACCAATGCAGTAGAACTACCTCTGTGAGAGGACACCTTTCTACAAAGGACAGTTTCCATCACCAATACAGTAGAATAACCTCCAGGAGAGGACACCTCTCTACAAAGAACAGTTTCCATCATCAATACAGTAGAACTACCTCCATGAGAGGACACCTCTCTACAAAGGACAGTTTCCATCACCAATACAGTAGAACAACCTCCATGAGAGGACACCTCTCTACAAAGGACATTTTCCATCACCAATACAGTAGAACAACCTCCATGAGAGGACACCTCTCTACAAAGAACAGTTTCCATCACCAATACAGTAGAACTACCTCTGTGAGAGGACACCTTTCTACAAAGGACAGTTTCCATCACCAATACAGTAGAATAACCTCCAGGAGAGGACACCTCTCTACAAAGGACAGTTTCCATCACCAATACAGTAGAACTACCTCTGTGAGAGGACACCTTTCTACAAAGGACAGTTTCCATCACCAATACAGTAGAACAACCTCCATGAGAGGACACCTCTCTACAAAGGACAGTTTCCATCACCAATACTGTAGAACTACCTCCATGAGAGGACACCTCTCTACAAAGGACAGTTTCCATCACCAATACAGTAGAACTACCTCTGTGAGAGGACACCTCTCTACAAAGGACAGTTTCCATCACCAATACAGTAGAATAACCTCCAGGAGAGGACACCTCTCTACAAAGGACAGTTTCCATCACCAATACTGTAGAACTACATCCATGAGAGGACACCTCTCTACAAAGGACAGTTTCCATCACCAATACAGTAGAACTACCTCTGTGAGAGGACACCTTTCTACAAAGGACAGTTTCCATCACCAATACAGTAGAATAACCTCCAGGAGAGGACACCTCTCTACAAAGAACAGTTTCCATCACCAATACAGTAGAACTACCTCCATGAGAGGACACCTCTCTACAAAGGACAGTTTCCATCACCAATGCAGTAGAACTACCTCTGTGAGAGGACACCTTTCTACAAAGGACAGTTTCCATCACCAATACAGTAGAATAACCTCCAGGAGAGGACACCTCTCTACAAAGAACAGTTTCCATCATCAATACAGTAGAACTACCTCCATGAGAGGACACCTCTCTACAAAGGACAGTTTCCATCACCAATACAGTAGAACAACCTCCATGAGAGGACACCTCTCTACAAAGGACATTTTCCATCACCAATACAGTAGAACAACCTCCATGAGAGGACACCTCTCTACAAAGAACAGTTTCCATCACCAATACAGTAGAACTACCTCTGTGAGAGGACACCTTTCTACAAAGGACAGTTTCCATCACCAATACAGTAGAATAACCTCCAGGAGAGGACACCTCTCTACAAAGGACAGTTTCCATCACCAATACAGTAGAACTACCTCTGTGAGAGGACACCTTTCTACAAAGGACAGTTTCCATCACCAATACAGTAGAACAACCTCCATGAGAGGACACCTCTCTACAAAGGACAGTTTCCATCACCAATACAGTAGAACTACCTCTGTGAGAGGACACCTTTCTACAAAGGACAGTTTCCATCACCAATACAGTAGAATAACCTCCAGGAGAGGACACCTCTCTACAAAGGACTGTTTCCATCACCAATACAGTAGAACTACCTCCATGATAGGACACCTCTCTACAAAGTACAGTTTCCATCACCAATACAGTAGAACTACCTCTGTGAGAGGACACCTTTCTACAAAGAACAGTTTCCATCACCAATACAGTAGAACTACCTCCATGAGAGGACACTCCCGCTAGAGGACTCCTCTCTACAAAGGACAGTTTCCATCATCAATACAGTAGAACTACCTCCATGAGAGGACACCTCTCTAGAAAGGACAGTTTCATTTAACAGTAAAACAACTTAAATATCATTGATGCTATATAAGATACAAAATTCAAAAACTCTACAATATCCATTTCTTTGTTACAATTAAAAGGGGGTGAGCCTTACCATTGTTAAGGTTGTACATTTTGTGTCTTAAAGTCTAGTTTAAAAAGCAGTTGTTCCATCCTGGGCTGTGCTACAGACTCTCCTACTGTCCCGATGCTCCACTCTTCGCTCTGGCCCTATGCGCCAAGTCTGCCCATGCTCCCACCAGGATCGCAGCCTACCAGGCCTTCTTCGCCATGTGCAGCACCTCTTTCGATCTTTTCACCTTCATCCGCTTCATGGAGAAAGTCAGTGCGCCCAAAACTGGCTGGGGTCGGGCACTACGCCGCGCTGTCTCTGGATGGTACAACAACATGGAGCCTGCTAAACTGGCAGAGGAGGTCACCCGGTACATCTCATGTAAGGGATGGACTCACAAAGATGTCCTCCGTCTGGGACACGTCAAGCCTCTACGACCAGGTCAGTTTGCATAACTTATTTGCATAGTGCGGCATGCAAATTAAACACTTTACTCATTTGCACGACTTCACTAATCCTGTAAAATTAATTTTTGCCCAAGAATCTTATTTCTATATTATGATTAAATACAATATTTGGAAGGTAAACACAAGGTAATAAGACCAAATCCAAATAAATAGTGTGTGACGTTTCGGTAACAGCGTTGTTACCGAAACGTCGCACACTATTTATTTGGAGATTTGGTCTTATTACCTTGTGTTTATATTCTATAATCCAAATTGTGCCTTATTATTTGGAAGGTAATAAGACTCCAAATAAATAAATATTGTGTGATGTTTTAGTAACAGCATTGTTACAGTCATTAGGAAAAAAAGTACTGAATGAGGAAATTATACCACAACATGTTTTAAATAGTTGCTGTTATAAAGTGTGTTAAAAAGATAGCAGATAAGAAGAAGATTATTTTTTAAGAACCCTAAAATAATATTCTTAGAATTAGAAGTGGGGAAAAAACATGCTGTGATGTATTTTCTCATTCAGTACTTTTGTCTGAAGATGGTAACAACACTGTTACTGAAACATCACACACTATTTATTTATTTGGTGTCTTATTACCTTGTGTTTATAATCTATAATCCAAATTGTACCTTATTATTCAGTACTTTTGTCTGAAGATGGTAACAACACTGTTACTGAAACATCACACACTATTTATTTATTTGGTGTCTTATTTCCCTGTGTTTATATTAAATAATAAAAAAATAACCCCACTGACTGTTGCGTCCAATATTACATATCTGGGATATCCATTCACTTCCACTATTAATAGTAAAAAGGTAGCCCTCTTTTATAAAGCCAAAGCAAATACGGCAATAAATGCAACTATTAGACTGATAAAAAAAGAAAAAATTAACTCATTAAAAGTTGCTCTGAATCTATTTGACTCAGTTATTAAATCAATACTGCTCTATGCGGCCCCTGTGTGGGCTTGGGACAATACGGATATTATAGACCAATTACAGAATACGTTTATCAAAAATTTTCTGAATCTACCAAGATATATACCAGGGTACATTGTAAGGCTGGAAACAGGCAGAATATCTTTGATTTTTACAACGATCAAATTAATTTTGAAATATTTCATTAGATTACAAAAAATGGAAGACAATAGACTACCTAAGCTATGCTGGAATAGATTAAAGGAAATTTCCTTAATGACAAAAAAACCTATAGGATTCTGTAAGAATATTATGGATATCATCAATCATTGTGGACTCACATGGCTAAACTATAGGTTAAATTATGATGACATACAGATCGAACTTCCGAATATACTAAAAATAAAAATTGAACAGCTATTGCAGCAAGATCTGGCAAAATTATCTCTTACGAAAACATACTCAAACTATAGGTTACTTTATGATTCATTTATTCCAGAAAATTACTTTTCATGCAATCTGTCTTCAGCTTTAGTGAGTTTTATTGCACAGATCAGATTAATGTCAACAATGATCAAAGAAAATCATATTTACGCAATTAAGAAAGAAGATTTGTACTGTGGGTTATGTGGAAGTCAGATAACTGATGGAATATACCATTTTATTGCTGAATGCGGGGATCTGGAAGGAGAGAGAAAAAAGATCCTGAAAAGTCTTCCTAGACCGCATTTGAACTCAATAAAGCTAATAAAAACTGTTTCAGATAAGAAAAGTTGGGCAATTGAACTGTTCAACTTTCAAAAAGCGGTTGGGAATAAAATTGCACTCATGGAAGAGAGAAGAACAGGGGCACAATAAAAAGTCACCCTGTTTGACATACCTTTACTGTAAATACTATATTTTCACCTGTTCTCTTATGGTTAATATTGTCTGTAACTCCACGGAGAATCCGTACAGGGCAAGATGCCCTAATAAAGCTGTTTTGTTGTTGTTTGTATAATAAAAAAATATTAAGGATAATGAAATAAGTTTACTTATCACATGGGTAGTTAGAGACTGCCTTTACTGTAAGTACACCACATGTCTATCTATGTAAAAGCAGTTCGACCTTTGCACTACAAGTGTACTAGATCTAGGTTCGGTTACTTGCACTCAAATTAAGGAAGGAGAAAGTCTTTGATGTTCCTGTTCTCTTTGTTTGAAAAAGACAAAAGCTGTTCACTCTTGGTTATCTCGTGTGTCTTCAATAAAGGTCACTGTAATATCTTTCAGAGTTATTATTTCAATCCCGATATACATGCTGAAAGGTACAACTTCCTTAAGATTTGTCCATGAGTGTATACACACTTGGTTATCTCGTGTGTCTTCAATAAAGGTCACTGTAATATCTTTCAGAGTTATTGTCTCAATCCCGATATACATGCTAAAAGGTACAACTTCCTTAAGTTTTGTCCATGAGTGTATACATACTTGGTTATCTCGTGTGTCTTCAATATAGGTCACTGTAATAGCTTTCAGAGTTGTTGTCTCAATCCCGATATACATGCTGAAAGGTACAACTTCCTTAAGTTTTGTCTCCATGAGTGTATACACACTTGGTTATCTCGTGTGTCTTCAATAAAGGTCACTGTAATATCTTTCAGAGATAATTGTCTCAATCCCGATATACATGCTAAAAGGTACAACTTCCTTAAGTTTTGTCTCCATGAGTGTATACACACCTGGTTATCTTGTGTGTCTTCAATAAAGGTCACTGTAATATCTTTCAGAGTTATTGTCTCAATCCCGATATACATGCTAAAAGGTACAACTTCCTTAAGTTTTGTCCATGAGTGTATACATACTTGGTTATCTCGTGTGTCTTCAATATAGGTCACTGTAATAGCTTTCAGAGTTGTTGTCTCAATCCCGATATACATGCTAAAAGGTACAACTTCCTTAAGATTTGTCCATGAGTGTATACACACTTGGTTATCTTGTGTGTCTTCAATAAAGGTCACTGTAATATCTTTCAGAGTTATTGTCTAAATCCCGATATACATGCTAAAAGGTACAACTTCCTTAAGTTTTGTCTCCATCAGTGTATACACACTTGGTTATCTCGTGTGTCTTCAATAAAGGTCACTGTAATATCTTTCAGAGTTATTGTCTCAATCCCGATATACATGCTAAAAGGTACAACTTCCTTAAGTTTTGTCTCCATGAGTGTATACACACTTGGTTATCTCGTGTGTCTTCAATAAAGGTCACTGTAATATCTTTCAGAGTTATTGTCTCAATCCCGATATACATGCTAAAAGGTACAACTTCCTTAAGTTTTGTCTCCATGAGTGTATACACACTTGGTTATCTCGTGTGTCTTCAATAAAGGTCACTGTAATATCTTTCAGAGTTATTGTCTCAATCCCGATATACATGCTAAAAGGTACAACTTCCTTAAGATTTGTCTCCATGAGTGTATACACACTTGGTTATCTCGTGTGTCTTCAATAAAGGTCACTGTAATATCTTTCAGAGTTATTGTCTCAATCCCGATATACATGCTGAAAGGTACAACTTCCTTAAGATTTGTCCATGAGTGTATACACACTTGGTTATCTTGTGTGTCTTCAATAAAGGTCACTGTAATATCTTTCAGAGTTATTGTCTCAATCCCGATATACATGCTGAAAGGTACTACTTCCTTAAGATTTGTCCATGAGTGTATACACACTTGATTATCTTGTGTGTCTTCAATAAAGGTCACTGTAATATCTTTCAGAGTTATTGTCTCAATCCCGATATACATGCTAAAAGGTACAACTTCCTTAAGTTTTGTCCATGAGTGTATACATACTTGGTTATCTTGTGTGTCTTCAATATAGGTCACTGTAATAGCTTTCAGAGTTGTTGTCTCAATCCCGATATACATGCTGAAAGGTACAACTTCCTTAAGTTTTGTCTCCATGAGTGTATACACACTTGGTTATCTCGTGTGTCTTCAATAAAGGTCACTGTAATATCTTTCAGAGCTATTGTCTCAATCCCGATATACATGCTAAAAGGTACAACTTCCTTAAGTTTTATCTCCATGAGTGTATACACACTTGGTTATCTTGTGTGTCTTCAATAAAGGTCACTGTAATATCTTTCAGAGTTATTGTCTCAATCCCGATATACATGCTTAAAGGTACAACTTCCTTAAGTTTTGTCTCTGTTGGATCCTGTGATATAATTTTGGAAGTCGGATTTTTCTTTAAATTAAATTTTGTATTAAGCAATTTTTTAATTTTTATTCTTATATGTAAATGGTTGTAAATCCTTTGAAATTTCAATTTTGTATATTGTTGATGATTCAGTAAGATATGTAAATTTCTATCAGGAAGAGAGAAGACTCAATTTAGATAACTAATGTTGTAGCTCTCCTAACTCTAAAACTCAAATAAATCAAATAATTCAAGACAAGTGGTAAAATGCTTCTTTATATCATTTACTGAACATTCAAGCCATAACAGTATGGTCCCTCGAGCCGGATTCTTTAAAAAATTAAGGTAAGCCATTTGAAAACTTAAAATTATTAAAATAAAGTCATGCCTAAATCAGAAGTTAAAATTCGGCATAAATTCAACTTTATTATTCAGGAAATAAAGGATCTGGAATCAAGGAATAAATCTATTGTAGAATCCAAAAATATACATAGATTAAAGCTATTCCAACAAGAAGTTAATGAAAGGAAAATTAGCCTAAATCAAATTGTCAACACATTATTAGAATCAGAGTTAGATGAGACACAATATGAGGATTATTCAAAAGCCAAAGATGATATTTTTAATATGTTGGTGTCTATTGAAGAAGCTTTATCTTTGATTGAAACCAAAGAAAATACTCATAGTGATAAACAACTGCCCGAATCCAATGTCAATTTACCTAAGATAAATTTACCCATTTTCAATGGTGATTCAGCCAATTGGCTTAGTTTTAGAGAAATATTTAACTCCACCATTAATTCAAATCAAACACTAACTGAAATACAAAAATTTCAATATCTAAATGCATCAGTTAAGGGTCCTGCGGAAAAGTTGATTCGGGGTTTTCCCATTTCTGACAGAAACTACCAGCAAGCATGGGATACCTTATGCAATAGATTTAATAACAGAAGAGAATTGGCTTTTTCACAAATCAACAAAATATTCTCCATAAGGCCATTAAAATCTATTTCAACTGGTTCTCTCTATGAAATCCTTGATGTTTGCAATGAAGGCATTAGAAATCTCTCAGTGCTAGGACTTGAGAAAAACACATTAACAGATCTAATCCTGATCAATTTTTTTGAAAAAAGAATTGGTGAAGCCCTCAGGAAAGAATGGGAATTAACCCTTCAAAATGAAGAATATCCAACATTTGAAAACTTTGTGAATTTTTTAGAAAAACATGCTAGAAGCCTGCAAGGTATGAGAATTCCTTTGTTCCAGGAACAAAACCTCTAGCAAAAATATGATGGCTCACGGCCTTTATGTCAACAAAGGTCAAAGGCCCATAGATTCATAAACCTTCCCTTGCCTAAAAAATGGGAATTAGTTAAAAAACATAAACTTTGTCAAAATTGCCTTAGAGCAAATCATGAGATATCCAAATGTCTCATCACATCAAGATGTAAAAACTGCAAGCAGAACCATCATACTCTTCTGCATGAATACAACTCTGAACCATCCATTCCACAACCAACAACCTCTCAAGAGATGTTGATTTCGACAAATACCATCTGTAATGTGATGCCTTTGGAAACGAAAACAAATATTCTACTGTCAACAGCCCTTATTAAAGTCAAGGCGAAGGATGGCTCATTTGTGCTATGTAGAGCATTAGTGGACAATGGGTCCCAAATATGCCTAATTTCAGAACAATGTTGCCACAAGTTGGGACTTGAAAAAATGAAAAATTCTTATACACTAAAAGGTGTAGGTGACATTGTTGTCAACAGGACAACATCGCAGGTTGAAATAGAGTTCACCCCACATCATAATGATCAATTATTTTCTGCCAGAGCATTTGTGGTTGGGAGGGTAACTGCAGACCTTCCAAACTTCCAAATTCAGTCAGCAGACTTTCCTCATTTAGAAAATTTGCTCTTGGCAGACCCAGAATTCTATGTCACCAAGCCCATAGACCTAATTTTGGGTGCAGATACCTTTGTAGAAATCATTCTAGGTCATAAAACAGATTTAAAGCACCATCCTATAGCACTTAATGCCAAGTTAGGTTGGCTTGTTTCTGGGAGAATCCATTCAAATATTAAGTCGAATACTTCGGTAATCAATCACTGTACCACTGAACTTGATTCCAGCATAAGAAAATTCTGGGAACTTGAAGATGTCCCAATTTCTAAGGCCCAGTTGGGTACAAAGAATGCCTGTGAGATATTATTCAAGTCAAACCTCAAAAGAGACATTGAGGGCAGATATTCAGTCAATCTCCCTTTTAAATCAACACCCAATTTAGGTGATTCAAGATCTCAAGCATTGAGAAGGTTTTTTAATTTGGAAAAAAGGCTACAGGCTAATCCAAGTCTCAAACTCAATACATCAACTTTATGAGGGAGTACATGGAGCTGAATCATATGGAGTTGATACCACTCAAGGAGTTGAAAAAACCTTCCAACCAATGTTTTTATTTACCACATCATGGAGTCCTAAGAGAACAGAGCGTAACAACTAAAAGACATCTGTCTGCTATAGCCAAAATTTATGATCCACTTGGTCTCCTTTCCCCCACGACTGTTCTGCTGAAAATTATGATACAACAGCTTTGGAAGAGGAAAACTTCATGGGATGAACCAATTGAATCAGATATAAAGTCAAATTGGAATAAATTCCAAACTCAACTATCGTGCCTAAAGGAAATCAAAATACCAAGATACCTGAACAGCTCATCTTCTGAAATAGAAGAATTACAATTACATGGATTTTGTGATGCATCCCTTAATGCTTATTCAGCAGTTTTTTACTTGAAAACTAGATTCAAAAATCAAAAGATCAAAATTATTCTGATAACCTCAAAAACTAAGGTTGCACCATTAAAGACCATTACAATTCCAAGACTTGAACTAAGTGCAGCATTGCTTTTGGCTCAACTGAATCAAGTCATTCTTGAATCATTTCCTTTTCAACCTGACAAAACCTTTTTGTGGACTGATTCACAAATCTGCATAGATTGGATAAGATCAGATGCCAGCAGATGGAAAGCCTTTGTTTCGAACAGAGTGTCGTCAATTCAAAATTTGACTCAAATCACTGATTGGTTCCATGTATCCAGTCAAGATAATCCAGCTGATTGCGCATCCAGAGGAATCATGCCTCAAGACTTGGTCAATCATAGAATTTGGTGGCGGGGTCCTATTTGGCTTCAAGAAAATAATGTTCGATATATTCCTTCTTCACCAACCCAAGTAAACCTCAATATCATTCAAGAAGAAGTCAGTGAAGGTCAAGTGTTGGATCAAACAACCTTAATTCAAAATTCAGAAACTATGTTAAATCTAGAATTCATTGAAAGGTATTCCACAATGACCAAATTGATCCGAATAACAGCTTGGTGTTGGAGATTCTACTACAATTGCCTCCTCTTTGATCCAATTCGTCAGAAAGGACCTTTGACAACAAGAGAATTAACAAAGGCAATTCAAGTCTTAGTCAAATCAATCCAGCAAGTTGAATTCTGCACGGAAATAAAATTACTGAAGTCAAACAAGCAACTACCTCTGTCCAACAAGCTAACTTCTCTAAATCCCTTTTTAGACACTCAAGGACTTCTAAGAGTTGGAGGTAGACTCAAGTATTCCTATTTAAATGAAAATAAAAAATTCCCTCTCTTACTACCGAAGAATCACCACATCACCAATCTTATAATCGATGATATTCACAGGAAATACCTACATGCAGGACCTCAACTTGTATTGTCAATACTCAGAAAAAATTATTGGATTTTGGGAGCAAGAGATGCAGTCAAAAAAATCATTAAAAAATGTCTGATTTGTTTAAAATTTAAATCTACTACCATTCATCAAATCATGGGAAATCTACCTCCGGAAAGAATCATCCCATCAAGGCCATTCTCAAAGACTGGCATTGATCTTACAGGACCATTCTTAATAAAGAGAAGCCTGGGCAGATCTAAAACAATAAGCAAATCTTACATTGTACTATTCATTTGCTTTACTACTAAGGCCATTCATTTAGAATTGACAACAAGTTTATCAACTGATTCATTCATGGCCTCGTTGAGAAGATTCATGGCCAGAAGAGGGAAGCCCTCTGACATTTACTCAGATAATGCTACCAATTTTAAAGGAGCATCCAATTTTTTCCGAACTCAGTTTCAATTATTGAACTCTCAATCAGTGCAAAGATTGGTTACAGAGGAATTAATCACTTGGCATTTCATCCCCCCAGGTGGACCTCACTTTGGTGGCCTTTGGGAAGCCGGAATCAAAAGTGTGAAATCACACTTGGTCCGAACCTTTAAATCAACAACCCTGAATTATGAAGAAATGAACACTTTGATTATTCAGATAGAATCTTGCCTAAATTCAAGACCACTGGCCCCTCTAAGTAGTGATCCCAATGATTATGAGGCCTTGACACCAGCTCATTTCTTAATAGGATCTTCGTTTTCAGAAATTCCAACCTCAAACTCTGAAGTCTTAAACTTACAGACAAGATGGAAGCTGATTCAAAAACTAAAAAACTCATTCTGGTCAAGATGGTCCAAGGAATATCTGAGCAACCTCCAAGGCCGTGGTAAATGGCAAATCAAACAAGACAATATCCAAATAGGTCAACTAGTTTACCTCAAAGAGGCTCAAATATCTCCACTTCACTGGCCTTTGGCTAGGATTCAGGAGATATTTCCAGGAGAGGACAAGAATGTCAGGGTAGTCCAGATAAAGACTTCAAAAGGAGTCTTCAATAGACCCATTACAAAGCTGATTCCATTACCTTTCAAACAATGAAAATTGTAATCTTAGCTACATAGTTGGAATCAATTAGTCCAGCATCTATACTATTGGAACTCTTATTTTTATTTTTATTTTCTGGTCATCTCTTCCCAGCCGGGGGAGTATGTTGGATCCTGTGATATAATTTTGGAAGTCGGATTTTTCTTTAAATTAAATTTTGTATTAAGCAATTTTTTAATTTTTATTCTTATATGTAAATGGTTGTAAATGCTTTGAAATTTCAATTTTGTATATTGTTGATGATTCAGTAAGATATGTAAATTTCTATCAGGAAGAGAGAAGACTCAATTTAGATAACTAATGTTGTAGCTCTCCTAACTCTAAAACTCAAATAAATCAAATAATTCAAGACAAGTGGTAAAATGCTTCTTTATATCATTTACTGAACATTCAAGCCATAACAGTCTCCATGAGTGTATACACACTTGGTTATCTCGTGTGTCTTCAATAACGGTCACTGTAATATCTTTCAGAGTTATTGTCTCAATCCCGATATACATGCTAAAAGGTACAACTTCCTTAAGTTTTGTCCATGAGTGTATACATACTTGGTTATCTCGTGTGTCTTCAATATAGGTCACTGTAATATCTTTCAGAGTTGTTGTCTCAATCCCGATATACATGCTGAAAGGTACAACTTCCTTAAGTTTTGTCTCCATGAGTGTATACACACTTGGTTATCTCGTGTGTCTTCAATAAAGGTCACTGTAATATCTTTCAGAGTTATTGTCTCAATCCCGATATACATGCTAAAAGGTACAACTTCCTTAAGTTTTGTCTCCATGAGTGTATACACACTTGGTTGTCTCGTGTGTCTTCAATAAAGGTCACTGTAATATCTTTCAGAGTTATTGTGTCAATCCCGATATACATACTAAAAGGTACAACATCCTTAAGTTTTGTCCATGAGTGTATACACACTTGGTTATCTCGTGTGTCTTCAATAAAGGTCACTGTAATATCTTTACGAGTTATTGTCTCAATTCCGAAATACATGCTGAAAGATACAACATCCTTAAGTTTTGTCCATGAGTGTATACACACTTGGTTATCTTGTGTGTCTTCAATAAAGGTCACTGTAATATCTTTCAGAGTTATTGTCTCAATCCCGATATACATGCTGAAAGGTACAACTTCCTTAAGATTTGTCCATGAGTGTATACACACTTGGTTATCTTGTGTGTCTTCAATAAAGGTCACTGTAATATCTTTCAGAGTTATTGTCTAAATCCCGATATACATGCTAAAAGGTACAACTTCCTTAAGTTTTGTCTCCATGAGTGTATACACACTTGGTTATCTCGTGTGTCTTCAATAAAGGTCACTGTAATATCTTTCAGAGTTATTGTCTCAATCCCGATATACATGCTAAAAGGTACAACTTCCTTAAGTTTTGTCTTCATGAGTGTATACACACTTGGTTATCTCGTGTGTCTTCAATAAAGGTCACTGTAATATCTTTCAGAGTTATTGTCTCAATCCCGATATACATGCTAAAAGGTACAACTTCCTTAAGTTTTGTCCATGAGTGTATACATACTTGGTTATCTCGTGTGTCTTCAATAAAGGTCACTGTAATATCTTTCAGAGTTATTGTCTCAATCCCGAAATACATGCTGAAAGGTACAACTTCCTTAAGTTTTGTCTCCATGAGTGTATACACACTTGGTTATCTCGTGTGTCTTCAATAAAGGTCACTGTAATATCTTTCAGAGTTATTGTCTCAATCCCGATATACATGCTAAAAGGTACAACTTCCTTAAGTTTTGTCCATGAGTGTATACACACTTGGTTATCTCGTGTGTCTTCAATAAAGGTCACTGTAATATCTTTCAGAGTTATTGTCTCATTCCCGATATACATGCTAAAAGGTACAACTTCCTTAAGTTTTGTCTCCATGAGTGTATACACACTTGGTTATCTCGTGTCTTCAATAAAGGTCACTGTAATATCTTTCAGAGTTATTGTCTCAATCCCGATATACATGCTAAAAGGTACAACTTCCTTAAGTTTTGTCTCCATGAGTGTATAAAACCAAAAATATGCACCACATTGTGACATAGACCAACAAGATTTTCTGTGCAGTCACCGGGGTGGTGTTGAAGTATGTTCTCCGTGGCTGGGCGGCCATTGAAGGGGAACAGACATCGGAAGACGAGGAGGTTCGCCGAATAGTAATGTACCTCGGTGCTGCTCACCGTGTCAAACACTCCACAGATGAACAAGAAGCCTGTCATCTCATTGAGCTGCACAACCTGTCCCTCGACCACGTCCCCACATCCCTGCACAAGTCTAAAGAGGTGAGTCTCTCCCTTTTGAACATGGCGGCTATTTCTGTTGTTCCCTGACACGTTGAGGATGAAAGTCTTCTTCTTTTCTTATCTCCACTCAACAATCATATCAGGGTATCAAGTCTGTAGAGCTTGTTGATGATGTCTGTGCTGGGGATGAGTCTCTTCTTCTTTCTTATCTCCACTCAACAATCATATCAGGGTATCAAGTCTGTAGAGCTGGTGATGGTGTCTGTGCTGGGGATGAGTCTCTTCTTCTTTCTTATCTCCACTCAACAATCATATCAGGGTATCAAGGCTGTAGAGCTTGTTGATGGTGTCTGTGCTGAGGGGATGAGTTTCTTCTTCTTTCTTATCTCCACTCAACAATCATATCAGGGTATCGGGGCTGTAGAGCTTGCTGATGGTGTCTGTGCTGAGGATGAGTCTCTTCTTCTTTCATATCTCCACTCAACAATCATATCAGGGTATCAAGTCTGTAGAGCTGGTGATGGTGTCTGTGCTGGGGATGGGTCTCTTCTTCTTTCTTATCTCCACTCAACAATCATATCAGGGTATCAAGTCTGTAGAGCTGGTGATGGTGTCTGTGCTGGGGATGGGTCTCTTCTTCTTTCTTATCTCCACTCAACAATCATATAAAGGGTAAAGTCTGCAGAGTTTGTTGATGGTATCTGTACTGAAGATAAGTAGAGTTCATCAATGGATGAGTCAATACAGTCACTGATGTGGTTTGGGGTTGTAGTATGACACTTAGTACATAGTGGGGAAAACCTTGCAACCATTCTGTCATTGTCCGTAGATGACCAGACTTAAGTCAGGAAAATCAGTTGTTCCTTTGAGAGGACAGAATTGTCCCTCCTGCTCTGTACCAGTCATGTGCTGCAGTAGATTTCCATTCCTGCAGGCATTGGGCCTTAATGGTATGGAGGAGGTCTCTTTATCTAGTTGGGTCATTGAGTTACTGACTTCAGGTAGGCCAAGAGCTCCAGACTTTGCCAGAGAGTCTGCTAGCTCATTTCCAGGAATTCCAACGTGAGCTGGAAGCCATTGCACTATGACAGAGCTGTTGGCTGGGTGTCGGTTTACAGATTTGGCGATATCCTTGAGAAGAGATTATTTGCTGGATATTTGAAGGGTATAAATGGCTGCTTTTTAGAAGGAGTAGATTATTATTTTGCTTGGTGAATTGATGTTTATATAGCATTATATCTATTGCTGAGAGTTCTGTTAGGTTGAAGGTAAGAACTACAGCATCCCAACTCCAGCTATGTTCCTCCATTCTGTTGTATTAAAGATAATATAGGGTAATAAAAAAAAAAGAGCTTCTAATAAACACAAGGACATCAAATCCAAAAGAATCATGTATGATGTTTCGGTGACAGCTTTGTTACCATCATCAGACAAAAGTACTGAATCTTTCTGTTATTTTTTTCTTATCCCCTTGTGTAAAGATTGCACAAATTCCATGAGCTCATCCTCCTCGAGCTGTTTTATGATAAGCAGTGGCCTCTCCCAAAGGTCCTGTTTAGTACATCTAATACAAGCTGTGTTCTGGAGCTGCAGGTGCCAAGCTACATTTAGGACAAGTGGGGTAGATTTTGTTGTTATTTTCTATCTTCAATGTCTGAGATGGCCTGTTCTAAATCTTGTTGTTTGATGCTGTCTGGGGTTCAGAGATGGGCCACTCCACTGTACCACTAAATCAACAACAACAACAAAAAAGCCTTTATTTAGGGTCACTGACCCTATACAGGATTCACCAGAGGTATGCATAAGAACAAAGCAGTGAGACAACGGAAATAGCGATATATACAGAGTAAAAAGAGAAAGAAAAAAAAAAAAAAAAACAAGAAAAGGAAAAAAAAATAATAATAATAAGAAAGAGGGAAGCAAGAAATCAACACAAAAAGAGTAGCAGTAAGAAAGTGAGGAGTGAGTATCACTTGGCCTTCTTCTGAGATATGGACTTGTGGAAACCATAAAACGCCGTAGCAATATACTTATTCTAGGTCATATTGTCAATTATTGATGGAAGTGAAGCACAGAGTTGCCCAGTTTTGAGCATAAGGGTTCTTCTTTCTTCTTTCAGAGCAGAGCAATCAAAAATATAGTGGGTGATTTCATTTTGTAGTTTTGAATTACAGAAGGTACAAGTCGGGTCCTCACCGCAGAGCATCTTGGTGTGGTTTTCTCTAAAAAAACTTGAAAGTATTCTAACTTGTGCGAGTAGTCTTACAACCGGGAAAGGAAAATCCCCTAAAAGGTATCCCTCCGTCATGAAAGAAATGTGAATGTCTTTGTAGTGAGAGTATAGCTTAGATTTATCCATTCTTGTAAGGTCGTTTTGTATAGATTGGTCTGCCGCTGTTTTTAAGAGCCGTACCACTAAATCTTTCAGTACTATTTTCAGATGATGGTAACAATACTGTTTCCAAAACGTCATAGAAGTATAAACACAAGGTAATAAGACACCAAATCCAAATAAATAAATAGTGTGTGACGTTTCGGTACAGCGTTGTTACCATTTTCAGATAAAAGTACTGAATGAGAAATTTTTTGATAATCTATAATCCAAATTGTGCCTTATCATTGTCATAGAAGTATGTTTACTTGTACACTATTTATTTATTTGAATTTGGTGTCTTATTGCCTTGTGTTTAAATATGATAGTAGTTTTGTGTAGTGTAGTGTGTGCATTGTTTAATCCGACAATACTCAGGGTTCACCTGTCTGTCCATGCGCAGGTGTGGAACTCCATTGTCGCGCGGATGCCTTTAAACCAACTCCTGGTGAAGCTACCCATCCTGCGTACCGCAGGATTGTTGCGGCCCAACACAGCGCTGTTCAAGTCCGTCCTGGAGCGGCTGAAGGCGGCTTGTGATCAGCCCCCTGTACTTGGTCCTGTGGAGACCTTCCAGGTTCTCAAGAAGTGCATGGGAGGAAATGGAGACACTACAACTGGTTCCCCAAGACCTCCGGGACTGTCTCAGCTGGAGTCCGCTCTAGCCACCATCCACAACAATTCCTTCCAGGTAGGACTGTCAGCTATCTTTGCCACTCCCTGCAGTGATTATTTTTTTTTTTTGCTTATCCCTAGTACACATGGTACAGGCCATGATAATCATGGTGGGTAGTTAGCGACTGTCTTTTACTGTAAGTACACCACACGTCTACACATGGTACAGGACATGATAATCATGGTGGGTAGTTAGCGACTGTCTTTTACTGTAAGTACACCACACGTCTACACATGGTACAGGCCATGATAATCATGGTGGGTAGTTAGCGACTGTCTTTTACTGTAAGTACACCACATGTCTACACATGGTACAGGCCATGATAATCATAGTGGCTAGTTAGCGACTGTCTTTTACTGTAAGTACACCACATGTCTACACATGGTACAGGCCATTACAATCATGGTGGGTAGTTAGCGACTGTCTTTTACTGTAAGTACACCACATGTCTACACATGGTACAGGCCATGATAATCATAGTGGCTAGTTAGCGACTGTCTTTTACTGTAAGTACACCACATGTCTACACATGGTACAGGCCATTACAATCATGGTGGGTAGTTAGCGACTGTCTTTTACTGTAAGTACACCACATGTCTACACATGGTACAGGCCATGATAATCATGGTGGGTAGTTAGCGACTGCTTTTACTGTAAGTACACCACATGTCTACACATGGTACAGGCCATGATAATCATGGTGGGTAGTTAGCGACTGTCTTTTACTGTAATAACACCACATGTCTACACATGGTAAAGGCCATGATAATCATGGTGGGCAGAAGAAGACAACTGCTTTTACTGTAAGTACACCACATTCCTACACATGTGAAAAGCAGTTCAACTTTGCACTTATAAATATGCCAGAGCCCCATTTGGTTACTCTCATTCGCTGGTGGGGTTTGACTTTTGTAAAAATCGGGGGGCCATTGGAGCATTTTTTTTTTAAATCAGAAAAAAGTGCCCAATGCAGGAATTGAACTCGGGTAGTAACGGTCGAAAGCCAACGGTTTAGAAGACCCTTTCCACCGACTCCCAGTGATTACCATATCTACATATACCTCAGACACCACCAAACAACAAAGATTTTAGAACATCTCAAGCTATTGAAGAGATAGGAAATAAGATTATATAAGGCACAATTTGTTAATTATATATTAGTGTACTACAAGGTAATAAGACACCAAATAAATAAATAGTGTGTGATGTTTCAGTAACAGTGTTGTTACCATCTTCAGACAAAAGTATTGAATGATAAGGTACAATTTGTGGATTATAGATTAAAAACACAAGGTAATAAGACACCAAATAAATAAATAAATAGTGTGTGATGTTTCAGTAACAGTGTTGTTACCATCTTCAGACAAAAGTACTTAGTTGTTTCTGAAGATGGTAACAACACTGAAACATCACACACTATTTATTTATTTGGTGTCTTATTACCTTAACAAGGTGGTAATTTAGAACACAGTGAGTTTGTACACACACACAATGTTAACTGGGTGTATGTTTTTTGGCAGATGTTCAGCAACGGGGGCAGAAAGGTGCTGGTCGCAGTTGACGTCCGGCCCTCCATGTTCCACAAGAAGATCGTGGGCCAGTGTCTTACGTCGGCAGAAGCCACGGCCATCTTGCTCAAGTGCCTAGTGGGAGGGGAAGCCAATTCCTCCGTCACTGCCATGGCCTTCTCCACCAGCTGCCTGTCCCCACTGGCCATCAACAACAAGATGGCCTTGCCCGATATCATTAAGAAGATGCAGGAGGTAACTTGAGCTTCACTTTCTTTTACTCCTGACCTGATCTCTATTGGTTTGATACTTAGTTCTCCATTTGTTTTTCCCATCCCTGGACACTTTTATTTTTCCGTTTATCATTTACTCTTCACAATTCATCCTTTCATACCTCATCCCTAAGGTTAGAAATAATCGTTATTTCTCCTTAAAAATAAAAGAAAATAAATACATGCGGGATAATTTTCAAATGTCGTTTTACAATCACAAACCGCAATATATTATATTGTTTTTCTTTTTTGTTCCTTATAACATGTGGTACATGCCATGATAATCATGGTAGGTAGAAGTAGGTGATTGTCTTTTACTGTAAGTACACCACATGTCTATACATGGTACAGGCCATGATAATCATGGTGGATAGTAGTAAGTGACTGTTTTATACTGTAAGTACACCACATGTCTATACATGGTACAGGCCATGATAATCATGGTGGATAGTAGTAGGTGACTGTTTTATACTGTAAGTACACCACATGTCTATACATGGTACAGGCCATGATAATCATGGTGAATAGTAGTAGGTGACTGTTTTATACTGTAAGTACACCACATGTCTATACATGGTACAGGCCATGATAATCATGGTGGATAGTAGTAGGTGACTGTTTTATACTGTAAGTACACCACATGTCTATACATGGTACAGGCCATGATAATCATGGTGGATAGTAGTAGGTGACTGTTTTATACTGTAAGTACACCACATGTCTACACATGTAGAAAGCGGTTTTTGACTTTTGCACTTACAAATATGCCAGAGCCCGTTTGGTTACTTGCACTCGCTGGTGGGGTTGGACTTTTGCAAGAATAAGGGGCCATTGGCGCATTTTTATTATTATTATTTTTTTCAAATCAGAAAAAAAGTGCCCAATGCAGAAATCGAAACCGGGTCGTAGCGGTCGAAAAACCAATGGTTTCCACCATCCTTTACCAACCCCATTCTCCATGTAGACATGTATGGTGCACAATCCCCTACTAACTACAGTTGTTGATCAGGTACACCATTTGGATTATAGATTAGAAACCCCAGATAAAAAGACACCAAATCCAAATACAGTAGAACAATCTCCATGTGAGGACACTCGCGCTAGAGGACACCTATCTATAAAGGAATTTCCATTTGCAAAATTACCATTTTTACTATTAAGAAACTCTCTGGTAAGAGGACACCTCTCCCTAAAGGACACTTAGGCTCTTCAATTAGGTGTCCTTTACAGGGAGGTTCTACTGTATATAAATATTGTGTGATGTCAGTAACAACACTGTTACCGAAATGTGACACACTATTTATTTATTTGGTGTCTTATTACCTTGTGTTTCTAAATACAGTGTTGTTGTTAGTGACAATTAAATTGAATTTTGTTGACTATATGGTCAAATATACTCTAATTTGATCAGATGCAGAAGGTAGACAAGGCTTCACTTTTCCTCTTTTCTCGACTTGGCCTCTATTGGTTTGATACTTAGTTCTCCTTATGTACAGGTATGGTGCACAATCCCCTTCTAACTACAGTTGTTAGTGTTCAAGTCAACTTTTGGTGACCCTATATGGACAAATATCCCCCAATTTGATTTGATAAGGTACAATTTGGGTTATAGATTTAAACACAAGGTAATAAGACACCAAATACAAGGTATGTCCCATAAGTTCCCGGACTGGGTCCATAAAAAAAATAATAAATGGAAAATGTAAATAAATTTGACTGTTTATTATAGAAAAAATATCTGGCAACACGGTGGTACCAATATCGAGTCGGTAGGTGCGCGCGCGCCAAGGTAATTCTAATTTATTTAAAGGTCACACCTAGCGCTGCGGCGATTTTACGATGGAAAAAAATTGAAGCAGAGGATTTGCATAGAATTTTGTGTGAAACTTCAAATATTAGCAACCGAAACTTTTGAAATGCTTAATAAAGCATTCCCCAATGACGCCCCAAAGAAAACAACTGTTTTTGAATGGCATTCTAGATTTAAAGCTGGCCGAATTTCCATTGAAGATGCTCCTCGTCAAGGACGCCCAAAATTTCAAAGTACTGATAAAATGTGCAAAAAATCACCGATTTGATAAAAGAAAATCCTCGAACCACTTTGCTGGAGCTAGAGCAAGACACAGACATCTCTAAAACAACGATTGGAAAGATCGTAACCGAAGATTTGAAGCTCAAAAAGACTCCTGCAAAATGCATCCCAAGATTCCTCACTAATGAGAAAAATTTGTGTCGGCTTGCAACCTGTGAAGACATGTTTAAAATGACAATAACGGATCCGGAATGGAAAGACAAGATAATCACAGGCGATGAGACATGGGTCTATGGCTATGACCCTGAAACCAAGCGTCAATCTGCCAAGTGGAGAGGTCAGGGTGAGCCTAGACCCAAAAAATCCAGGATATTGAAATCCAGAAACAAGGTGTTGCTGGTCGCTTTTTTGGATAACAAGGGCATTGTTCATCACGAGTATCTTCCTGCAGGCCAAACAGTTATTAAGGAAATGTATTTGAGCATTCTTCGCCGTCTAAGGGAAGCGATTCGAAAAAAAAGGCCAGAAAAATGGACTAATGGTGACTGGATCCTACACCATGACAATGCCCGCCCTCACACAGCGCACTTGGTGACGAGTTTTTTGGCGAAAAACGGGACAGAAATCCTACCTCAACCACCCTATTCCCCAGACATCGCACCAAATGACTTTTTCCTGTTCCCCAAACTCAAAGCAGTTCTAAAAGGAAGACATTTTGACACCAGGGAAGACATAATAGAAAAATCGCTGCTGGCATTGAAGAGCATTCCAAAAGAGGCCTATAAAAACTGTTTCGACAATTGGGAGAAACGATGGCGCTGGTGCGTTGAAGCAAGGGGGGATTACTTTGAAAAGTTTTAATAAAAAATTTTTTAAAAAATCTTACCTTTTTTTTTATGGACCCAGTCCGGGAACTTATGGGACATACCTTGTATATAAATAAATAAATAAATAGTGTGTGATGTTTCAGCGTTGTTACCATCATCAGACAAAAGTACTGAATGAGAAAATATCATAGCAAGCTTTTAAATAGTTATCTGTTCACCACTTTTTATGTTTGATAATGGTAACAATGTTGTTAACTGAAATGTCACACACTATTTATTTGAATTTGATGTCTTGTTACCTTTTGTGTCAAACTACAGTGTTGTTGTTAGTGACTATCAAGTTGACTTTTGGTGACTATATGAACAAATATTCTCCAATTTGATCTATTAGTGACCATCAAGTTGACTTTTGGTGACTATATGGACAAATATTCTCCAATTTGATCTGTTAGTGACTATCAAGTTGACTTTTGGTGACTATATGGACAAATATTCTCCAATTTGATCTGTTAGTGACCATCAAGTTGACTTTTGGTGACTATATGAACAAATATTCTCCAATTTGATCTATCAGTGACCATCAAGTTGACTTTTGGTGACTATATGGACAAATATTCTCCAATTTGATCTATTAGTGACCATCAAGTTGACTTTTGGTGACTATATGAACAAATATTCTCCAATTTGATCTATTAGTGACCATCAAGTTGACTTTGGGTGACTATATAGACAAATATTCTCCAATTTGATCTATTAGTGACCATCAAGTTGACTTTTGGTGACTATATGGACAAATATTCTCCAATTTGATCTATCAGTGACCATCAAGTTGACTTTTGGTGACTATATGGACAAATATTCTCCAATTTGATCTATTAGTGACCATCAAGTTGACTTTTGGTGACTATATGGACAAATATTCTCCAATTTAATCTGTTAATTGTCCACACACACACTGTATTAAAAAGATGCAGGAGTTAGATAAGGATTCACTTTCCATGCAACATTTAATATTTTTAATATAATATAATGTGGCTTATGATTGTAAAATGACATTTGAAAATTATCCCGCATGTATTTCTTTTAAACGAAAAATCAAAATTTATTTTTTAAGGAGAAATAACGATTATTTCTAACCTTAGGGATGAAGAATGAAAGGATGAATTGTGAAGAGTAATGATAAACGGAAAAAGAAAAGTGTCCAGCAATTCATCCTTTCATACTTCATCCCTAAGGTTAGAAATAATCGTTATTTCTCCTTAAAATATAAATTTCGATTTTTCGTTCAAAAGAAACACATGCAGAATAATTTTCAAATGTCGTTTTAGTATTTTTAATTAGAAAAAAGTTCCCAAAGCGCACAGGATTCTACCATGTTTACTTAGGGATATATGTGGTATACAGAGAGGTAGTTGTACTGTACATCTGGCCCATGACACTGCTGCTGTGAACAGATACAAATGGGGCCAGTGAACCTATCTGCTCCCCTTCGCTGGGCCCAAGACCACCGCAAGGCCTACGAGCTGGTGATGGTGTGTACTGACAATCAGACCCAACCCAGCGCCGCTGGAGTACATCCGGCTCTGGCTCTCAGAGAGTACCGGGAAACTCAAGCCTTGCCTCAAGCCAGGTACCTGTCTTATCTCCTGTTGTTGTTGTTTCTTATCCCCTTGTGTAGACATTCCATGAGTCCATGCTTCTCCAGCTGTTTATAGACAGTGTTGTTGTTGTTTCTTATCCCCTTGTGTAAAGATTACACCAATTCCATGAGTCCATGCTCCTCCAGCTGTTTATAGACAGTGTTGTTGTTGTTTCTTATCCCCTTGTGTAAAGATTACACCAATTCCATGAGTCCATGCTCCTCCAGCTGTTTATAGACAGTGTTGTTGTTGTTTCTTATCCCCTTGTTTAAAGATTACACCAATTCCATGAGTCCATGCTCCTCCAGCTGTTTATAGACAGTGTTGTTGTTGTTTCTTATCCCCTTGTTTAAAGATTACACCAATTCCATGAGTCCATTCTCCTCCAGCTGTTTATAGACAGTGTTGTTGTTGTTTCTTATCCCCTTGTGTAAAGATTACACCAATTCCATGAGTCCATGCTCCTCCAGCTGTTTATAGACAGTGTTGTTGTTGTTTCTTATCCCCTTGTGTAAAGATTACACCAATTCCATGAGTCCCTGCTCCCCCAGCTGTTTATAGACTGTGTTGTTGTTGTTTCTTATCCCCTTGTGTAAAGATTACACCAATTCCATGAGTCCATGCTCCTCCAGCTGTTTATAGACAGTGTTGTTGTTGTTTCTTATCCCCGTGTGTAAAGATTACACCAATTCCATGAGTCCATGCTCCTCCAGCTGTTTATAGACAGTGTTGTTGTTGTTTCTTATCCCCTTGTGTAAAGATTACACCAATTCCATGAGTCCATGCTCCTCCAGCTGTTTATAGACAGTGTTGTTGTTGTTTCTTATCCCCGTGTGTAAAGATTACACCAATTCCATGAGTCCCTGCTCCCCCAGCTGTTTATAGACAGTGTTGTTGTTGTTTCTTATCCCCTTGTATAAAGATTACACGAATTCCATGAGTCCCTGCTCCCCCAGCTGTTTATAGACTGTGTTGTTGTTGTTTCTTATCCCCTTGTGTAAAGAATACACCAATTCCATGAGTCCATGCTCCTCCAGCTGTTTATAGACAGTGGTGTTGTTGTTTCTTATCCCCGTGTGTAAAGATTACACCAATTCCATGAGTCCCTGCTCCCCCAGCTGTTTATAGACAGTGTTGTTGTTGTTTCTTATCCCCTTGTGTAAAGATTACACCAATTCCATGAGTCCATGCTCCTCCAGCTGTTTATAAAGTGTTGTTGTTGTTTCTTATCCCCTTGTGTAAGGATTACACCAATTCCATGAGTCCATACTCCTCCAGCTGTTTATATACAGTGTTGTTGTTCCTTATCCCCTTGTGTAAAGATTACACCAATTCCATGAGTCCATGCTCCTCCAGCTGTTTATAGACAGTGTTGTTGTTTTTTCTTATCCCCATGTGTAAAGATTACACCAATTCCGTGAGTCCATACTCCTCCAGCTGTTTATATACAGTGTTGTTGTTTCTTATCCCCGTGTGTAAAGATTACACCAATTCCATGAGTCCATGCTCCTCCAGCTGTTTATAGACAGTGTTGTTGTTGTTTCTTATCCCCTTGTGTAAAGATTACACCAATTCCATGAGTCCATGCTCCTCCAGCTGTTTATAGACAGTGTTGTTGTTGTTTCTTATCCCCTTGTGTAAAGATTACACCAATTCCATGAGTCCATGCTCCTCCAGCTGTTTATAGACAGTGTTGTTGTTGTTTCTTATCCCCGTGTGTAAAGATTACACCAATTCCATGAGTCCATGCTCCTCCAGCTGTTTATAGACAGTGTTGTTGTTGTTTCTTATCCCCGTGTGTAAAGATTACACCAATTCCATGAGTCCATGCTCCTCCAGCTGTTTATAGACAGTGTTGTTGTTGTTTCTTATCCCCTTGTGTAAAGATTACACCAATTCCATGAGTCCATGCTCCTCCAGCTGTTTATAGACAGTGTTGTTGTTGTTTCTTATCCCCGTGTGTAAAGATTACACCAATTCCATGAGTCCCTGCTCCCCCAGCTGTTTATAGACAGTGTTGTTGTTGTTTCTTATCCCCTTGTATAAAGATTACACGAATTCCATGAGTCCCTGCTCCCCCAGCTGTTTATAGACTGTGTTGTTGTTGTTTCTTATCCCCTTGTGTAAAGATTACACCAATTCCATGAGTCCATGCTCCTCCAGCTGTTTATAGACAGTGTTGTTGTTGTTTCTTATCCCCGTGTGTAAAGATTACACCAATTCCATGAGTCCCTGCTCCCCCAGCTGTTTATAGACAGTGTTGTTGTTGTTTCTTATCCCCTTGTGTAAAGATTACACTAATTCCATGAGTCCATGCTCCTCCAGCTGTTTATAAAGTGTTGTTGTTGTTTCTTATCCCCTTGTGTAAGGAATACACCAATTACATGAGTCCATGCTCCTCCAGCTGTTTATAGACAGTGTTGTTGTTTCTTATCCCCTTGTGTAAAGATTACACCAATTCCATGAGTCCATACTCCTCCAGCTGTTTATATACAGTGTTGTTGTTTCTTATTCCCTTGTGTAAAGATTACACCAATTCCATGAGTCTATGCTCCTCCAGCTGTTTATAGACAGTGTTGTTGTTTTTTCTTATCCCCATGTGTAAAGATTACACCAATTCCGTGAGTCCATACTCCTCCAGCTGTTTATATACAGTGTTGTTGTTTCTTATCCCCTTGTGTAAAGATTACACCAATTCCATGAGTCCATGCTCCTCCAGCTGTTTATAGACAGTGTTGTTGTTGTTTCTTATCCCCTTGTGTAAAGATTACACAAATTCCATGAGTCCATTCTCCTCCAGCTGTTTATAGACAGTGTTGTTGTTGTTTCTTATCCCCTTGTGTAAAGATTACACCAATTCCATGAGTCCATGCTCCTCCAGCTGTTTATAGACAGTGTTGTTGTTGTTGTTTCTTATCCCCTTGTGTAAAGATTACACGAATTCCATGAGTTTATCCTCCTCGAGCTGTTTTATGATAAGCAGCGGCCTTACCCAAAGGTCCTGTTTAGTACATCTAATACAAGCCGTGTTCAGGAGCTGCAGGTGCCAAGCTACATTTAGGACAAGTGGGGTAGATTTTGTTGTTATTTTCTATCTTCAATGGCTTGAGATGGCCTGTTCTAAATCTCGTTGTTTGGTGCTGTCTGAAGTCAGGACTGGGTTCATTCCACTGTACCTACTATGCTTAGATGGGATCCTCCAGTTTTTGTTTACTTGATACCCTAATATGATTGAGTGGAGATAAGAAAGAAAAGAGAATATACTGCCATTGTGCTGAACTCCCGTCTGTGTGGCAGGTATTGTGTATGCGCCCTCGCAAGCAACCAGTTTTCCCTCGCACCACCCAACGAGCCAAACATGCTGGATCTCTGCGGATTCAGTCCCTCAATCCTGAGACTCATCCTGGACTTTATCCAAGCAAACTTCTGACCTTTCTCTTCTAGTCTCCCTTTGCTATGTTTGTATATACATTTATATCTCCTGGTTTCTTTCTCTCTTTTATCCCAGTAGTGGAGGTTTTTTCCTTCTTTGTTTAGATGATTTATTCTAACAAAATTTTGGAGATGGGCTTTGTTTTTTTTTTTGTTGTCTAACTCACATTGTGTTTTGTTTTTGTGGCAATCTCATTAATAACTTATTTTTATATGCATTATATATATATATTATATATTAAAAAGACATATATTGGATTTAATAAAGAGATATATTTGCTAATATTTCGGTTGGTGGCTGAATGCCAAACCTTTATCAAGGCATTATATTTTTGTATAAAAAATTCAGCACCGCAGAGTGTTATAATAAAGTTTGTTTATACAAAAATGTAATGCCTTGATAAAGGTTTGGCGTTTATCCAACTGAAATATTGGCAAATAAATCTTTTATTCAATCCAATATATGCCTTTTTTTTTTAATCTAATGATTTAAATATGGATTGCTCTATTTTCAAAATATATATATATTCAAATGCCTTTTTTTTTATAAATGTTTTTTTTTTTTTCTGTTGAATCATGGCTGTGTTTCTCTCCATATGGAAATGATTTCATGACAAACTTTTCTCTACCATCTTTATCTCTTGTGGTAGATGAACCTTAGTCTCTCCTTCTGTAAGGCCGTCCTGTTTGTCTGATTGGTAGATAGCTTGGACCAATTGTCTACCTCCATCTGTCTCCTTTGTTGCATATTGTACTTTGTGTTACATATGTGTCCATTCAGGTGATTGGCGTCCTCTTATGTGTTTCCTAGCAAGAATGTCTTTCCTTTAAATACTTTATATGCACATATGTAATTTCAGTTGGCTCTTCTGGAATCTATCCTACAGCTATGCAACTTTATATGCACATATGTAATTTTCTGTTGGCTCTGCTGGAATCTATCCTACAGCTATGCAACTTTATATGCACATATGTAATTTTCTGTTGGCTCTGCTGGAATCTATCCTACAGCTATGCAACTTTATATGCACATATGTAATTTTCTGTTGGCTCTGCTGGAATCTATCCTACAGCTATGCAACTTTATATGCACATATGTTATTCTTTATAAGCACACACAGGCTGTGCTGGACTGCTAACAAATGACAGAATGTTATCAATAACTCTATGATGTTAGACTATAATTTTCTGCACAGTTATTATTTTTTGACCAAAGCCCAACTCATGAAAATCATGGAACCAGGAATAATGGTAACAGCTTTGTAGCTGGGCCATCTTTCTCTTTTTTTTTAGGAAATGTCGTCCTTTCATTGCAGAAACTTAATCACTGAATCACCTTGATCACAGAAACACCTATCTATATAGCGACACACTTCACTCCCTCCCTTCCATTTTTAAAACTTTATAATCATTTTGAAATACATTTTATGATCACATCTCTTGGGGCTGGGAATCAACTAGCAAGTTAAGGTGATACATTCTGGGTTTTAAAGATGTAGAGTTATAATATTCGCCCCTTCTCTCTCCTTTGAGGGAGGTTTATAATCAACGAGATAGTATAATTCTCTCTGAGGAGAAGTGAAGCCAATTTGGCAGAAAGACAGTTGTCCTGCCTGCGAGAATGAATCCTACTGGAGCTACGCTCTACTATAATAATACAGAAGCCATCTGACTAGGTGTAGAGATATCTAGAACCTAGTTTTGTCTCTAGACATATTCTCTATAGCTCTGGTTGATTTGTTACTCTATTCTTCCTCACAGATGACTTTCACTCCTTCAATAATCCAAGCAACATCTTAAAACTGCTCATCAAATCCATGATGTGAATTCTATACCATCTGTTATATGCAACTTTTTGCATGATCCCTACAATTGATTTGCGGCTGCTTTTAGCATATTCATTGAGTAACCTGCTCTGAGAAAATTTTATCATTACCTCTTTGTGATGCTTTTTTTTTTTTCTCTTTGTCAGCAGTTTGTGGGAGATATGCAAAGTTGTGAACCACCTGTTCTATGCAACTTTTTGCTTAATCCCTACAAATTGGATGATTTGTGGATGTTGTTAGCATATACATTGAGTAACTTGTTCTATGCAAATTCTATCTTTATATCTCTGTGGCGCTTATCTCTTTTTGTCAGCAGTTTGTGGGAGATATGCAAAGTTTCTCCACTCTGTGGTGAGAGTCTTGCACTAATTGAATATGTTTATTATCACATGCTATCTATAAAATGGTAGTTTCCTTCTTACGGTTTCTTATCGCCACCAGGTTTTCAGAAATGAGCAGCTTTTATTGGTTCTCTCTTGGTTAGTAAATTAGATAATTTTATTATTATAGCCAGCGATAACCACCTATAAGTTGAGCTGCTCTGGAGGTGAAAGAAATCTGCCCTGGGGTGATTTTTAAATTACTCTACTGTCTGTGTTGGTATATCGACTTCAAAGTATAAATTCCAGATAAAACATCATTATAGCTGATGATCCATTTCTGTGAATCTTTATTGCGCGTCTTGTTTGGTGTCACAAGTAAGTCCACAAAAATTATAAACTGCCTTCAAAAATATCTCTCTATATATTTTTTTTATAAAATCAGCCTCATTCTTCATCCACTTTCTTTCTTTTTTTACATATACAGTAGAACCTCTTTGTAACAGAGACAACACCTAGTTACAGAGCTAAAGTGTCCTTTAGGGAGAGGTGTCCTCTTACTGGAGAGTTGCTAAATACAGTAGAACTACCTCTCTGTAAAGGACAACACCTAGTTACAGAGTCAAAGTGTCCTTTAGGGAGAGATGTCCTCTTACTGGAGAGTTGCTAAATACAGTAGAACTACCTCTCTGACAACACCTAGTTACAGAGCTAAAGTGTCCTTTAGGGAGAGGTGTCCTCTTACTGGAGAGTTGCTAAATACAGTAGAACTACCTCTCTGTAAAGGACAACACCTAGTTACAGAGTCAAAGTGTCCTTTAGGGAGAGATGTCCTCTTACTGGAGAGTTTCTAAATACAGTAGAACTACCTATCTGACAACATCTATTTGCAGAGCTAAAGTGTACTTTAGGGAGAGGTGTCCTCTTACTGGAGAGTTACTGATTAGTAATAATGGTAATTTTGGCAATGAAAAAACTGTCCTTTGTAGAGAGGTGTCCTTCTAGCAGGAGTGTCCTCTCATGGAGGTTGTTCTACTGTATTGGTGATTGGAACTGTCCTTTCTAGAGAGGTGCCCTCTAGCAGGAGTGGTGTCTCTTCATGGAGGTTCTACTGTATTATTTTGTTATAAAAAATCAGCTTCGTCCTTCATTCCTCTTTTTTATATTTATATATCTAAAAAGATAGTGATGAATGTTCTCCCTCCAGAAAATATGTAAATATGTAACTGACCTCTAAGCACCACCCCACTATTGTGTTTGCTAGAAGTGTGGCACGAAGAGAGTATATGAAGGAGTGTGCCAAACTGTTACAACCACTTAGCTGTGCCTTGCTGACCCTCTCTATATATAGACTTTCTGTGATAATAGCTTCTCCTTTCCTTGCATCACTTTCAATAAATGAATAACTGTTGCCCACTCTCTGTCTATCTTATCTATAACAACAGACTAGTATTGGATGTGAGTGAAGAGACTGATGTTGAGGATTGTAAGCTCAAAACCTTTATACTAAATTTGGCTGATATGAATTTCTGCAATGTAAGCCAATATCAATAGAACTACCTCTCTGACAACACCTAGTTACAGTGTCCTCTTACTGGAGAGTTGCTAAATACAGTAGAACTACCTCTCTGTAAAGGACAACACCTAGTTACAGAGTCAAAGTGTCCTTTAGGGAGAGATGTCCTCTTACTGGAGAGTTGCTAAATACAGTAGAACTACCTCTCTGACAACACATAGTTACAGAGTCAAAGTGTCCTTTAAGGAGAGATGTCCTCTTACTGGAGAGTTGCTAAATACAGTAGAACTACCTCTCTGTAAAGGGCAACACCTAGTTACAGAGTCAAAGTGTCCTTTAGGGAGAGATGTCCTCTTACTGGAGAGTTGCTAAATACAGTAGAACTACCTCTCTGACAACACCTAGTTACAGAGTCAAAGTGTCCTTTAAGGAGAGATGTCCTCTTACTGGAGAGTTGCTAAATACAGTAGAACTACCTCTCTGTAAAGGGCAACACCTAGTTACAGAGTCAAAGTGTCCTTTAGGGAGAGATGTCCTCTTACTGGAGAGTTACTAAATACAGTAGAACTACCTCTCTGACAACACCTAGTTACAGAGTGTCCTTTAAGGAGAGATGTCCTCTAACTGGAGAGTTGCTAAATACAGTAGAACTACCTCTCTGTAAAGGACAACACCTAGTTACAGAGCCAAAGTGTCCTTTAGGGAGAGATGTCCTCTTACTGGAGAGTTGCTAAATACAGTAGAACTACCTCTCTGACAACACATAGTTACAGAGTCAAAGTGTCCTTTAAGGAGAGATGTCCTCTTACTGGAGAGTTGCTAAATACAGTAGAACTACCTCTCTGTAAAGGGCAACACCTAGTTACAGAGTCAAAGTGTCCTTTAGGGAGAGATGTCCTCTTACTGGAGAGTTGCTAAATACAGTAGAACTACCTCTCTGACAACACCTAGTTACAGAGTCAAAGTGTCCTTTAAGGAGAGATGTCCTCTTACTGGAGAGTTGCTAAATACAGTAGAACTACCTCTCTGTAAAGGGCAACACCTAGTTACAGAGTCAAAGTGTCCTTTAGGGAGAGATGTCCTCTTACTGGAGAGTTACTAAATACAGTAGAACTACCTCTCTGACAACACCTAGTTACAGAGTGTCCTTTAAGGAGAGATGTCCTCTAACTGGAGAGTTGCTAAATACAGTAGAACTACCTCTCTGTAAAGGACAACACCTAGTTACAGAGCCAAAGTGTCCTTTAGGGAGAGGTGTCTTCTTACTGGAAATTAAAAGGGGTAATCAAAACTGTCCTTTGTAGAGAGGTGTCCTCTAGCTGGAGTGTCTTCTCATGGAGGTTTTTCCTACTGCATTATCCCTAGTCAAAAACTGTGCTTTATACATGTGTAGACGTGTGGTACACTGGCAGTAAAATGCAATCACAAACTACTCACCATGATTATCATGGTCTATACCACATGTACTAGGGATAATAATAGAAAAAAATGCACAGTTATCTAAGGTTTACCCTCATGGACAGAACTTAAGGAAATTGTACCTTTCAGCATGTATATCGGGATTGAGACAATAACTCTCGGATATAGTGTGACCTTTATCAAAGACACGTGATAACCAAGTGTGAATAAAATTGCCTCTGTCTCCTTAAAAAAATAGACAACTGGCGACAACAAAGACTTTCCACTTACTTAAGTGTTGTCCATCGGTGTACACCCAACACCAGCTGGGACTGTATCTACCAACTACCATGGGAGACTACATAATCTGTAGGTTTATTAAATGCCAAACTTATAGGAACATACTTTTAAGGTTGGAGCGGACCTTGAGCATCTGCCCTTGTTGGAAGATGGCCGTGACCTTGTTCTGTAGCTGGGCCAGCTGCTGATGGAGTTCAGTTTTCAGGGCGGTGTCATCGTCGTGGTCTTCCAGCGCTCTGGTTCCCTGTGGATCCATACAGTAATTATGGTGGGGGGATTGAAAACATTGAACACACAAGTCAATAGTAGGAGAGAGAAAAAATACTTTATCTCTCTATAATTTCTTAATTATAAACACAAGGTAATAAGTCACCAAATGAATAAATAGTGTGTGACGTTTCTGTAACAGCGTTGTTACCATCTTCAGACAAAAGTACTGAATGATAAGGTACAATTTGGATTATAGATTATAAACACAAGGTAATAAGACACCAAATGAATAAATAGTGTGTGACGTTTCTGTAACAGCGTTGTTACCATCTTCAGACAAAAGTACTGAATGATTAGGTACAATTTGGATTATAGATTATAAACACAAGGTAATAAGACACCAAATAAATAGAAAGTGTGTGACGTTTCTGTAACAACGTTGTTACCATCTTCAGACAAAAGTACTGAATGATAAGGTACAATTTGGATTATAGATTATAAACACAAGGTAATAAGACACCAAATAAATAAATAGTGTGTGACGTTTCTGTAACAGCATTGTTACCATCTTCAGACAAAAGTACTGAATGATAAGGTACAATTTGGATTATAGATTATAAACACAAGGTAAAAAGACCAAATCCAAATTAATAAATAGTGTGTGATGTTTCAGTAACAGCGTTGTTACCATCTTCAGACAAAAGTACTGAATGATAAGGTACAATTTGGATTATTCTATATACAGTTACGAGCGTCATTCTTCATCAGTCATCTCTGTCACCGTTTGCTTTTTTTTTTGGAATGGCGCCCTCCTATTGGTCGGCTATGATCACGCCACCTTTGCCCCCCCTCCCCCACTCGCTTTTTCGTTTTTGTAACCATTGTGTTGGAGCGGGTCGCTCCTTAAATAAATGCATATATTAGTTAATAACCAAATGGAATCCTCTCTTTCTTTTTCCCAGTAAGAGACGCCTACGAAAGCCAACAGTACATAGACAGATAAAGCACATAGGCTATAGTTATTAACTAACATATGCATTTATATAAGGCGCCAATTTATAATTGTAACAAATAGTATTTGAATCAAAACATTCAATCGGGTAAAACACGGGCGTTGCCCGGGTCATTCGCCTAGTAGATTATAAACACAAGGTAATAAGACACCAAATAAATAAATAGTGTGTGATGTTTCAGTAACAGCGTTGTTACCATCTTCAGACAAAAGTACTGAATGAGAAATTTTACCACAGCATGTTTTAAATAGTTAATGTTATCAAGTATTAAAAACATGCTGTGGTAAAATTCCTAATTCAGTACTTTGGTCTGAAGATGGTAACATTGCTGTTACCGAAACATCACACACTATTTATTTATTTGGATTTGGTGTCTTATTACCTTTTGTTTATAATCTATAATCCAAATTGTACCTTATCATTCAGTACTTTTGTCTGAAGATGGTAACAACACTGTTACTGAAACATCACAAACTATTTATTTATTTGGTGTCTTATTACCTTGTGTTTATAATCTATAATCCAAATTGTACCTTATCATTCAGTACTTTTGTCTGAAGATGGTAACAACACTGTTACTGAAACATCACACACTATTTATTTATTTGGTGTCTTATTACCTTGTGTTTATAATCTACTAGACGGGTGACCCGGGCTTCGCCCCGGGATTAACCCGTGTGCATATCTACCCGAGTGATATATATTTAGATAAGATATTTTAAAAATAATTGTTTGTTATTAGCATCACCTATTTGTTTGCATCAGCATAATGTATGTATACATAAAGTATGTGTATATATATACACCTTAATAGTACAAAAGCTACATACCTATACTTTCGATATTCGCGGACCTATAATGAGGTATTGTTAACAATAGATTATTTAAGGAGCGACCCGCTCCAACACAATAGTTACAAAAATAACAAAGTGAGGGGGGGGGGGCAATGGTGGCGTGATCGTAGCCAACCAATAGGAGAGCGCCATTCCAAAAAAAAAAAGCAAACGGTGACAGAGATGAAAAAGAATTGATGACGCTCGTAACTGCATATAGAATGATCCAAATTGTACCTTATCATTCAATACTTTTGTCTGAAGATGGTAACATCACTGTTACTGAAACATCACATACTATTTATTTATTTGGTGTCTTATTACCTTGTGTTTATAATCTATAATCCAAATTGTACCTTATCATTCAGTACTTTTGTCTGAAGATGGTAACAACACTGTTACTGAAACATCACACACTATTTATTTATTTGGTGTCTTATTACCTTGTGTTTATAATCCATAATCCAAATTGTACCATATCAATAAAAATAATGGTAATATTTAAGAGAGTTTACTAATTAGGTATTATAATAAAAATATTAAAGAAGGTGAAAATCTACAATTAGGTTACATCGAGGAAGCTCTCCCAATGATAAAGAGGTGGAGAAAACTTCGACGTGTACAGTGATACTTCAGACCATTTGCGAGACCTTCTAAAATTCCCTTTATAATCCTGACAGCTTATAATTTTTGTCTTCTGAAGGTACTGGAAAGTTTTGAAATGAAATATGGTCTTGTTGGAATATTATACAGAATATAAATGAGTATAGATGAGCTCTCGTGTTTGAAAAAGATCTCTTGTATATAAAAATTGTTGTTCTTTGTTTCACATTTTTTCCTTCCCGGAATGAGAACTTTCTTTGCCTACGGCCATACCACATTGAAAACACCGGTCCGATCACCGAAGTTAAGCAATGTCGGACTCGGTCAGTACTTGGGAGGCTGACCACCTGGGAACACCGGGTGGAACTGTAGGCTGTTACCTTTCTCCCACGTGGCCTAGTGGCTAGGATACCTGGCTTTCACCCAGGAGGCCCGGGTTCGATTCCCGGCGTGGGAACATTTTCGGGGCTCAAAAATCATTCATTTTGGTTAGCAGCCCCGTAAATAAAGATATTTCCGTTTCACATTTTTATAAAATCATACACCTTGTTTAGTAGCCCGTAAAACCATATTTTCTCTCTCTGTTTCACATATATACTAAGTTTGTTTTTGCATATCTCTCTCTCCTTGCTATTAATAATAAATAATACGCATAATTAAAATGTTATTAATTCATCCTTCATACTATATTTAATAAGTGATTTTAATAATAACAGGTCTTAATCCTTCCTAGCATTAAAAAAATCACTTTATTAGGTACCGCTCAACAAGAACAACCCAGTTTATGATATTTACAACAATAAATATGAAGGTTATTCACATATTAAAACAAAATGTTAACGCGGGATTCAATCCTGGTTCATGACTGTCGGGAATCGAGGGTTTTGCCCACTCGAGTAGAGGGTGGGAAACATCATAATGGAATGGATAACACCAAAGAATGAAAGCTAGTGATAAACTTTCAACTTGGTTCTTGTAATGAAGAAGCACACTCTCATTGAGGGAATAAATCTCCTCAAAAGGCGGTAGAGCCAAATTTATTTGATCAACAGCATAGATGGAAGAAGGCAATGACAAACCTCTTTTGTATCGGGTACTGTTGAGAAAAGATAGTTTTAATTTGTACGGCAAGAATATATGTTGCATAAAAATAAAAGATCACCTCTCCCTTCAAAGTAGACGCTGAGATTTGGCCTAGCAACTCTACAAGCTATAAAAACATCTCTTCGATGATTTCTGAAAATTGTATTCGATCCCTTGTGGATCTCATGAAATCCAATCTCGCCCTGGATTTACGAAAGTCATTACTTCGAAACCATGGTCTCCTGGTGGAAATTCTGAAAGCTGGTGTTGTGGCTTTGTCACCGACCTAAGGACCTTGTTTGCGGAGACGGTTAATAGATGACGCTTGGTTTTAGAGTCTATTTTGATGGGAGAGGTTACCTTTATTTTTATGGATTATGATTGTAATTATGGACACTTATGGACAAAACTTAGAAAGTGGGAAGTCTTTAATGTCTCCGTTCACTATCTATTTGAAGGAGACAGGATGTTCACACTTGGTTATCTCGTGTGTCTTCAATAAAGGTCACTGTAATATCTTTCAGAGTTATTGTCTCAATCCCGATATACATGCTGAAGGTACAACTTCCTTAAGCCCATGAGCGTACTCTGCAATGTTCCAACAGCTAAGGTCACCATCGTCTATATTGTACAAAGATCTTACCTTGAAGACAAAATCACAGAGTTCTTTGATTTTCTTGTTCTGCTGAGAACCAATGACTTGTGCTTGCTGAAGGAGCTTGGACTGTTGGAGTACCGCTTTCTGGAACATCGAACAGTCTCGGTGAACGCCCTTACCCGCACGGAGATGTTTTGAATATTCCCTATTCTTTTTAGGGAAAATTGAAGGAAGAGAGAAATACCTCCAATGATCTGGCTAGAAGAGGTCAAGAAAGCTACCAGAAGGTCACTAGATGAGCTATGAGTGATGGTTACTAATATATCACTGTGTATCAAAGATCTTTCAGAGTTATTGTCTCAATCCCGATATACATGCTAAAAGGTACAACTTCCTTAAGTTTTGTCCATGAGTGTATACACACTTGGTTTTCTCGTGTGTCTTCAATAAAGGTCACTGTAATATCTTTCAGAGTTATTGTCTCAATCCCGATATATATCCTAAAAGTACAACTTCCTTAAGTTTTGTCCATGAGTGTATACACACTTGGTTTTCTCGTGTGTCTTCAATAAAGGTCACTGTAATATCTTTCAGAGTTATTGTCTCAATCCCGATATATATCCTAAAAGTACAACTTCCTTAAGTTTTGTCCATGAGTGTATACACACTTGGTTTTCTCGTGTGTCTTCAATAAAGGTCACTGTAATATCTTTCAGAGTTATTGTCTCAATCCCGATATATATCCTAAAAGTACAACTTCCTTAAGTTTTGTCCATGAGTGTATACACACTTGGTTTTCTCGTGTGTCTTCAATAAAGGTCACTGTAATATCTTTCAGAGTTATTGTCTCAATCCCGATATATATCCTAAAAGTACAACTTCCTTAAGTTTTGTCCATGAGTGTATACACACTTGGTTTTCTCGTGTGTCTTCAATAAAGGTCACTGTAATATCTTTCAGAGTTATTGTCTCAATCCCGATATATATCCTAAAAGTACAACTTCCTTAAGTTTTGTCCATGAGTGTATACACACTTGGTTATCTCGTGTGTCTTCAATAAAGGTCACTGTAATATCTTTCAGAGTTATTGTCTCAATCCCGATATACTTGCTGAAAGGTACAACTTCCTTAAGTACTGTCCATGAGTGTATACACACTTGGTTATCTCGTGTGTCTTCAATAAAGGTCACTGTAATATCTTTCAGAGTTATTGTCTCAATCCCGATATACTTGCTGAAAGGTACAACTTCCTTAAGTACTGTCCATGAGTGTATACACACTTGGTTATCTCGTGTGTCTTCAATAAAGGTCACTGTAATATCTTTCAGAGTTATTGTCTCAATTCCGATATACATGCTGAAAGGTACAACTTCCTTAAGTTTTGTCCATGAGTGTATAGGTTTTTTAAAAGGGGAGAACATATGTTGTTTGTTTTTCCTAGTACACGTGGCACAGACCATGATAATCATGGTAGGTAGTTAGCGACTGTCTTTTACTGTAAGTACACCGCATGTCTACACATGTAGAAAACAGCTAGAATTTTACACTTACAAGTCTGCCAGAGCGCCTTGTTTGTTTACCTGCACTCACTTGTAGGGTTGTAATTTTTGAAAGAATCAGGGCAATTGAAGTAATTATTTCTTTATAAAAAGTATCAATTGCGGAATTCGATCCCGTTTCGTGGCTGTCGGAAATCGACAGTTAATTCCACTCCTACGCCAACCTCCTTTGGGAACAAATATTAGTATTCAGTCTTAGGAACATATCTATGTCTTTCATAAAGACAAAAATTGTGTGGAATAATGAAGATTCACTTTGGACGTCGGCCAAACAACGGACCTGGGTACAGCAAACAAACAAAAGCCGCCTTCCGCCAACGGCGCCACCCGGCGAGAGGGTTTAGCGCGCAGCATGGTCTGCTGACCAGTTGTCTCTTTTCCTCCGTCCTCTTAACATGTTTAAATAAAGTTAGTTTAAAGGAGACTTTACCTTCTCTTTTCTGCTATTTAGTGATCTAACTAAAATCCATGAAACAGCCTACAAACGAATCATCACTGCGAATTCTTATACCGAACTTCGCATAATTTTTTTTTTTTGCTTATCCCTAGTACACATGGTACAGGCCATTATAGTCATGGTGGGTAGTTAGCGACTGCTTTTACTGCAAGTGCATCACATGTCTACACATGTGAAAAGCAGTTCGACTTTTCACTTACAAATGTGCCAGAGCCTCGTTTGGTTACTTGCACTCGCTGGTGGGGTTGGACTTTCGCAAGAATCGGGGGCCATTGGAGCTTTTTTTTTTTATCAGAAAAAAGTGCCCAATGCGGGAATCGAACCCGGGGTAGTAGCGGTCGAAAACCAACGGTTTAGACCATCCTTCCACCGACACCCCATATGAAACGTTTTCCTGACTTTTCTTCACGAATATAACAATTGTGATGCTATTGAAGTTTCATCTACTAATCTAGTATCTAACGTGGTGTTGGTATAAAATGACATTTCTGATAGTATGTCTCGTACGGAAATATCATTGCATGGATCATTTTACTAGTAGTCTTGCGGTCTTATGCCGCGAAAAGAGATTGGATCAACTTACGGGTCTCTCGCCTGAGCAGGGGAGTACCCTCGCGGGCTTCCTTGACGCTGCTTCCGAGCGAACTCGGAACAACCATCCCACCATTCGCAGGGGAATTCACAAGCTAAGGATAGCCTTGCCCTCCTCATAGGCCCCCCTCGGTGAGGGCTCCGCCCAATGTACATAGTTTGCCCCTACTTAGAAGAGATAGAAACACGATGTTATGAGCATCATTGTTGATAATATACTCTCCTAATGCAGCCCGTCAAGATTCATCGCGTTAAGATGAAGCTGAATTCAAAATGGTATTTCAACGTCAACACGCATACAGCTTTATTAAGACCACTGGTCTTATACAGATTCACCACAGGAAGAAAGGAAGCATAGATGGAGTTCCACTACTCAAGGCGACACAGAACCCAACAAGAGCCTCCAGGTTCGACACATGTCCAGTGGCCACACCGTGTCAAGGTTAACGTATCACTGAAAAGACGAGTGTGGAATCAGCCACGTTCTAGTCTTCACTTTCCGCATCCAAATGGACCACGACATTCGGCGATTCTATTAATCTCCTCCGAACTGCGACCTTGTAGAATTTATATAAACCAAATAGAAGACGTCAACAAACAAGGAAGAATGGAATGATCATTACGCTCAACTAATTTGCCGAAGTAAATAGGAATGCGGCAACTTGGGAACTATTATATTATGATGCATTAGCGCGCCATCTGTTATGAAAATTCGAAACCATTTTTGACTGTGGTTCTGTGTCAAGGGTAGACGAAGCAATGGACGTCTTGCGGACAGACCACTCTGCTGTAAACGGCGTCGAATGGTACGCGTAAACACTGGGTGATACGTTACAGACTGAATGTGCTGTGCTACGGTTCGTGATGTGACGAGCGATCTGTCACTGCCATGCGCACAATTTGCCTGTCAGCACGTGAAGTGGTGTACTGAGGTGGATGCGATCGAACACGTCGGTCCGTCGTACCTTCCTGCATCCAACGATCACATATCCACATTACAGTTGTTTGGTTTCGTCCAACACGACTACCGATTTCCCTGAATGATAATACACAATCTCGGTAGGCCACTATCCTTCCTCTGTCATACTCGGATACTTGATCAAAAGATGATCGCTGTTTTCTACGAGGCATAATTGATCGTTTTTTTTTTTAAAACACAAATGCCGAACTTGAAATCGTCGAAATCTCCAAGCCTTTGAAATGGAGCCACAGACGCGCGTGATGTGCGTCTGCGCCGAAATTCTAATCATTTGCATATCTCACTTCCACTAATGCATGTTGTAAATTTCATGTTATTTGCATGATTCTTTCAGGGTGTTGAATTTACGGTGGCCAGCAGTTAATGATACGTCTTGAAGATTAAATACTCTTCAAAGATATGTGTTTTACGGTTAGTAAAACGACATGTATGCTGGAGGTATATTCCCAATTATTCAAGTTGATACACTGGAATGTATTAATATGTTCTTACGAAGTACTTCCCCTGAACTACCAAGTGACTGATATAGTGGTAAGTGAAAATAGTTCTTACTTTATTACGTGAAACATCACATAAACACTGGTGGACAAAATTTAAGGAAGTAGTACCTTTTAGCATGTATATGGTGGTGGTCAACGGTTTATACCAGTTTTCCACCGATCCCTTCAGCTTTAGCTGCTTCAGATTATGGTCTCAATCCCGATATACATGCTGAAAGGTACAACTTCCTTAAGTTTTGTCCATGAGTGTTTACACACTTGGTTATCTCGTGTGTCTTCAATAAAGGTCACTGTAATATCTTTTAGAATATTGTCTCAATCCCGATATACATGCTAAAAGGTACAACTTCCTTAAGTTTTGTCCATGAATGTATACACACTTGGTTATCTCGCGTGTCTTCAATAAAGGTCACTGTAATATCTTTCAGAGTTATTGTCTCAATCCCGATATACATGCTGAAAGGTACAACTTCCTTAAGTTTTGTCCATGAGTTTATACACACTTGGTTATCTCGTGTGTCTTCAATAAAGGTCACTGTAATATCTTTCAGAGTTATAGTCTCAAACCCAATATACACGTTAGAAGTTACAACTTCCTTGTCCATGAATGTATATCGTCAAAAAATAGATTCAACAATGGAGTTTACCGCTACAATTGCGAACAACTATTGGGTTATCTGACGTGTAAAATGAAGGAAATTGTTACCATCAGCTTGTCTTCCGTCTTCCTCATGGCTTCCAGTTCTTGGTCTGTACGTTCTACCATTTTGGTCAATTGGTGCCGGAACTCTTCTAACAACGCTTGTCTCTCTCCGGCTTGGTCACGTGGTGCAGCAAGAATGGCTTGACTGAGACCGGCGAACGTATCCTGCACTTCCCCTTCGTAAGTTTTCCTTTATCAGAATAAATACAATACGCTATTATAATTCTTATCTATGGAAAAATTCCGAGTTCTCTCTAAAGTATTATATTCTTCTATTGGTTATAGAGAGATGTATCAGGGTTATTCCTTGTTCCAAAATCACTAGGTTCTCAACAAGAACAACCCAGTTTATGATAATTACAACAATGAATACTATGTGAAGTTTATTTTATGATGCATAGCACGCCATCTGTTATGAATATTAAAAAATATATGTAATTCCACTGTCCTAAAATCTTATGTCCATAGTTCATCTAAAATACCCATTCCAAGAGTCTAGCATCAGTATCACTATCAAAGGAAGTTCCAAAAATGCAATATAACAGCGGTATGGTAGATTAATATGGCGAAACCGCAGGGAGGGTTCACCACTGGTGAGTCAGGCCCTCCCATTAATTTTTCCATTGCAGTAATGGCAGTAGAAATTGTTTAATTTTCAAAAGAATCATACGTGTCTACGAGTATAATAGTTTCGAATTTTCATATGTGAAAGTTATTCACATATAAAACAAAATGTTAACGAGGGATTCAACCCGGTTCATGACTGTCGGGAATCGAGGATGTTACCCACTTGTCCACCGACTCTTTATACATTAAGGTTACATACAGGGTTATAAAAATATAATATTTTTCATTTCAGTGTAATGGCAATAGAGAGATATTAAGATTCAAACTACTTTATTTCAATGTTCATATAAGATTATATAAGGTTAAATTCAGAATAAATATGATTATATAAGGATATAAATATAGATAAATAAATGGAAAATATAAAATTGAGAGAAAGAGATTTTTTAAATATTAAATACCATTAGATAATAAAAAGGCATATATTGGATTGAATAAAAGATTTATTTGTCAATATTTCGGTTGGCTGAACGCCAACTTTTATCAAGGCATTACATTTTTGTTGCATATGTGTAATAACTTGCAAAATGTGTAAAATAAATCTTTTTTTCAATCCATGTCTTTTTTTTTTTTGCTTATCCCTAGTACACATGGTACAAGCCATGATAATCATGGTGGGTAGAAGTAGACTTTTACCGTAAATACACCACATGTGAAAAGCAGTTCGACTTTGCACTTAAAAATGTGCCAGAGCCCTGTTTGGTTACTTGCACTCACTGGTGGGGTTGGACTTTTGTAAGAATCGGGGGCCATTGGAGCATTTATTTTTTAAAATAAGAAAAAAGTGCCAAATGCGGGAATCGAACCCGGGTTGTAGTGGTCGAAAACCAACGGTTTAGACCATCCCTCCACCGACATCCTGTCTTTTTTACTATCTAATGATTTAAGTATGGATTGCTCTATTTTCAGAATCATTAAAAATATATATAAACGCGTCAAAAATAGTTTCATTTTCCTATAACAGATGGCGCGCTAATGCAATCATGTTATAGGCTTTTAGGAGAGTAGAATTACATATTTATCAAAATACGAAACTATTATAGACGCGTATGATTCTTTTTAAAATAATACAATTTCTACTGCCCTTACTGCAATGGAAAAATTAATGGCAGGGCCTTGCTCATCAGTGGTGAACCCTCCCAGCGGTTTCGCCAGTTTAATCTACCGCTGTTATATTGCATTTTTGGAACTTCCTTTTATAGTGATACTGATGCTAGACTCTTGGAATGGGTATTTTAGATGAACTATGGACATAAGCTTTTAGGACAGCAGAATTACATATAATTATAAATATATAATTTTTTCCCATTGTAGTAAGGGCAGTAGAAATTGTTTTATTTTAAAAAGAATCATACGCGTCTAAAATAGTTTCGTATTTTGATAACAGATGGCGCGCTAGTGCATCGTAATATACATATTTGCATCGAGCAATTCTCTTCGGCAAACAATAAATACAAGGTCAGTTAAGTATAAACTGATTATAAGGAAATAAAAACGCGCCATCTATATGAAGGAATAGAAACTATTAAACACGGATAAAAGAAAAATAAGACACCTAATCCAAATAATTTTTCAGTGTGTGACGTTTCAGCAACAACATTGTTTTTTTTTTTTTCACATTTTTTTTATTCTTTCGTCTGATGATGGTGACAATGTTGTTGTCGAAACGTCACACACAAATAAATTATTTGGATTAGGTGTCTTATTTTCTTTTAATATAATCTATAATCCAAATTGTGCTTTATCATATTAAACATGGATGTTTTTTTATTATTTAATTGCCATCTAGTTAAAATTTGGTACAAATAAATTTACTGGCAATCTGTTTCTTTTATATATCATCAAATTTTATATCTACAGACCTTACTGCAATAAGTTATTGAATGAGAGGGCTTGGCTCACCAGTAGTGAACTCTCTCAGCGGTTTCGCCAAATTAATCTCTAAACCGCTCTACTATTGTATTGGATTGGTTTAGGATATACCCTTCTTCTTATATCCATAGGTTCACTAAACACCCCTAAGCTGTCTTCCATAGAAAATACAGGGTATATTCCAAACCAATCCAATGGGAGAGTTCACTACTGATGAGCCAAGCCCTCTCATTCAATAATTTATATCATTGCAGTAAGGTCTCTAGAGATAATATTTGATGATATTTAAAAGAAACACATTGCCAGTAAATTTATTTGTATCAAATTTTAACGGATGTTTATTTTAGACATAAAACGCATTCCTATTCTGCTTATATATATGGGAATTTTAAGTAATTCTTGGTAAACGCTTTTATTGAACTTTATGGACATAGTGTAATATCATTTTATTCACGATCGAACGTTGTACTGTACGTATTACATCCCAAACACGACACCAGCTATCTCTGTCTTGAGCTCGATGTACCATCTCGGCGACCGTTAAACCAGTGAGTTCCTTTAATTGGTCATCATTTTATTCGCGATCGAACGTTGTACTGTACGTATTACATCCCAAACACGACGTCAGTCATCTCTGTCTTGAGCTCGATGTACCATCTCGGCGACCGTTAAACCAGTGAGTTCCTTTAATTGGTCATCATTTTATTCGCGATCGAACGTTGTACTGTACGTATTACATCCCAAACACGACGCCAGCCATCTCTGTCTTGAGCTCGATGTGCCATCTCGGTGACCGTTAAACCAGTGAGTTCCTTTAATTGGTCATCATTTTATTCGCGATCGAACGTTGTACTGTACGTATTACATCCCAAACACGACGCCAGCCATCTCTGTATTGAGCTCGATGTACCATCTCGGCGACCGTTAAACCAGTGAGTTCCTTTAATTGGTCATCATTTTATTCGCGATCGAACGTTGTACTGTACGTATTACATCCCAAACACGACGCCAGCCATCTCTGTATTGAGCTCGATGTACCATCTCGGCGACCGTTAAACCAGTGAGTTCCTTTAATTGGTCATCATTTTATTCGCGATCGAACGTTGTACTGTACGTATTACATCCCAAACACGACGCCAGCTATCTCTGTCTTGAGCTCGATGTACCATTTCGGCGACCGTTAAACCAGTGAGTTCCTTTAATTGGTCCACGAAGCGGCGGGCGTCCAGGTATGTGTCGCCCAGACGTCTTTCCAGTCATAATTTATGGACATAAGATTTTAGAAAAACCGTCGATTTTCGACAGAAACGATCTAGGATCGAATCCCGCATCGGAACTTTTTTCTGACGAATATAATTACTCCAATGAGATCTCCGCGATTCATGAAAAAGCTTAACTCTACAATAAGTGCAGGTAAACAAACGAGGCTTCGGTACACTTGTAAGTGTAAAAGTCAAACTGCTTCTACATTTGTAGACATGTGGTGTACTTGCACTAAAATACACTATAAATGTACCAACATTTCGCCCTACGTATTGCTTTCAAAAATATCAGCAAACTAAGGTAATAGCTTACTATAAGTTTTTTTAGATCATCATTATGTAAGGACCAGTCAACAAGTGAATGACTTTGAGACGAAGAGTAAAGCCAGTTCAATGTCTATGTAAATAACACAATTATTACCTTACCCAATTGGGAGAATCTGTATGGAGCAAGTCCCTAATAAAGGCTTTTGTGTGTGTGTGTGTGCACTAAAAGACAATAGAAACTACTACCCACAATGATTATCATGGCTTATACCACATATACTAAGGATAATAATATTGTCACATAGAAAATTAGGAACGACAAACTACCAGGATGACATAACAATTAATTAAAGATAAGAACAAAACACATAATAAAATGCTTTTTAAGACATTGACAAATGTGGAAGCTGTTCGACATTGGAACATACAAGGTGCCAGAGCCCCATTTGGTTACTTACACTCAATTATGAGGTTACACTTGTGCAAAACTCGGATAACAGAATAAATTTAGTTTTATTTACAAAACTACTTTAATGCGGACCTCAAACATAGGTACCGATCCCTCCATAATAGCTTGTTAATGCTATATAAAGGATTTAGATAATTGTTTTTGTTTTTATATACGATACTATTTCTATAGCAATGGAATTGTATAATAACAATTAGGCCTAACAATTAAGTGTTGTTTTGGTTGTTTATATATATACAGTCGAACTTGGATAATTCGAACCCCAAGGGACCATAAAAAAATTCGAATTATCCATACAAGAGTAGTCGTCTGCGTTATAAGTAAGACTACTTCTGTAGAAAGGCGATAAAGCCCAAAAGCTATAGATAATAAAATTATTTTAAAGAAACTTAAAAAAAAAAAAGTCAAATAATATAGCGCAAAGGAGTCTAATTTTTTAATCATGATGCGTAGTTAGCGACTGCTTTTACTGTAAGCGCACCACATGTCTACACATGTGAAAAGCAGTTCGACTTTGCACTTAGAAATGCCAGAGCCCCGTTTGGTTACTTGCACTCGCTGGTGGGGTTGGACTTTTGCAAGAATCGGGGGCCATTGCAGCATTTTTTTTTTTTTAACAGAAAAAAAGTGTCCAATGCGGGAATCGAACCCGGGTCCTAGTGGTCTAAAACCAAACGGTTTAACCAGCCTTCCACCGACCCCTATGATATAATATATAATATAATAAATAATATATATAATATAAAAATATTAAAGCAAATAAATTTTATATCCCAATAAAAGTATGAGAAATATTCAAATAAAAGGCCTACGTTAAAATTGAAATTTATTGGGAGGGAAGCCATGTAAGAGAATACTCTTTTATCAAAACAGAAGATTAAATAATGTCATCTTGCGCGATTTACAAAGGATGCTAAAAGGGTTAAATATATAGATGGGAAAAATAGAACTTTTAATTTATTATTCTATACTATTTTTTGATATATTTTTTAACATTTATTTAGTTTATTTTGGCAAATAATTAATATATTCATATTTAAAAAAAAAAATACAATATATTATTAAGCGTAATGTGTGTTAAATCCAGTTTATGTTCATATTTAGTTCAAATATTTTTCTATATATAAAATATATAATTGAATTAATATATTTAAAGCATATTTTATATTTTAAATAAATATTTTATATATGCATTTTATAATCAAATATATAAGGCATATTATAAATTATCAGAAGATGAAAACATTATATAAAATTCTGAAACTTTAAAATGTTACCTTCAGTATATTTTCTAATCGTTGATTTTTTTCGGCCATCTTTTTGTTAAAAGTTTTTCCAAATCCTTGTAAAATATTGGATAAATCTACATTTTCGTCGCGATTAAGCAGTTCTGGCTCGACATCTGAATCAACCGCTTCATTTATTGGTTGAGAAATGGACGAAGACATATCATCTTTGATATCATCATCGCTTTCTAAACTGATATTTTTTTCATCATCTTGACTTGATTTCATTTTTTTAGAAGGTATTTCTTTTTTAGTAGCAGTAGATTTTCTTCCACCTCTCCTTGACATTTTGCGGATAACTTTACACAGCAGACGATATTTCCAAATATATATCCAATGTAGTCAATTTGTTATTATTTTAGTTGTAAGTGTTATAAAACTATAAATTAATTGTATAATTATAGTAAATAAAATATATACAAATATATTTAAGTTTGAAAATATATTAATTACTTTAAAATAAATATTAATATATACTTTTTCATTTTTTTTTAAATATTTAAACACAAAATTTATATTTTTTATATTGGTAAAATAAATGATATTTTGTTCCAATATATGCCTTTTTAATTAAACTTTATATTATTAAACAATTTTATTATGAATGAAAATATATTTATTTGGATGTGATAGTGGGTAGTTTTTTTAAACCTATTAAATCGATTGCATTTATAATGTGCGATGAAGGTATTAAAATGCCATTTTATTATGGCGCAACCAGAAAAAAATAATAATGAAAAAAAGGTATAGACGTAAATATAAGTTTTTAACTTTTAATTAGACATTTTAAATTTATATTTTGGCATTTTTCATTTTAATTTAGACACTTTCATTTTTATTTAGACATTTTCAATTTTAATTTAGAAATTTTAAATTTAATTTAGACACATTGACTTTTTATATAATATTTATTTAAGACACTTTAAAGCGCAACTATGACAACACTAAATATAATATTAAAATATTATCGTCTGATATCTACTTATTTTTAAATGAATAGAGGCTCATATCAAGCAATATCAAAAGGAAAATTTAAACAATTTGATATGCTTTCAATGCTATTCAAACGCTTCTAAGATATTGAACATCAAAATGTTCTTTCGCGTACTAATTTATCTGATCTGTTTTGTTTAAAGATAATATATCAGTGATATATTATTACTTTACTCTGTTTTGATTAGAAGCAAATCGAACGTTTATTAAGATTAGATATAGAAGATTCTTCTTAGTAACATATACAGCGATTTAATAAAATGAAAGAAGACACGTTTCTTTAATCATTTAACGACGCAAGCTTTCAGGTAAAAACCCTTCAACAGGCAAGCTAAAGCATAAATACGACACTATGAACTTAGATACTGTAACGTCATCGTATTTGTTGACGTTAATCAGCAAGAAGTATTTGGAAGTTTAAAAGAAAAGTATTTATTTCTTTTAGGCAAACATCGGATATAATATATTAATCAATAGACATAAGTTTACATATGTGGATATATATTACAATCCGTCAAAAAGACAACTCCACAGAGTACCATCAGTGATGTGCTCACTGATAATTTACTATATAGGCATGCCAGCTGCCGTTACAGATACTAATGGCTGAAGTGAATATACATACACATTATTTACATATCTATAGCAAAGTAATATGCAAATGCAAACATGCAACTTGTCTTCTTTCATTTTATTAAATCGCTACATTTTTGTAATAGTTTAGTATCAGGCGATATTTTATTCTTTTATTTATGTTGTCCTGTAGAAGGCAGAGATGCTAAAAGCTTGAGACTACGTTAATAAAAACAATAATAAACTCAGTGTATGAAAAAGTGAAAGTTGTATAAACTTATTTTTTGCTTTTTTAAAAAATGAATCGATGTTGGTTCCATATGCTTGAATTAAATATTACACCTTAGTTCTACATATTTTATTGTTTAAAAAGGAACACAACAAAAAAGAAACTACAATATCAAATGATAAGGTACAATTTGGATTATAGATTATAAACACAAGGTAATAAGACACCAAATAAATAAATAGGGTGTAATGTTACTGAAACGTCGCACACTAATTATTTATTTGAATTTGGTGTCTTATTACCTTGTGTTTACAATTGCAAATAATTTGATAATTAAATTTTTAAAAAATATCAAAATGATGATGATAAAAATTGAATGTCTCCCAGAAAAATGCTTCTATGAATTAAAAAATAAGAATAATTAAATAATTAACATATAAACTTCAAACACTCATCTTCAGAAACCTGTGGTATTGTTTAATTTATATCTAGTAGATTTAAATCTATTAATTTAAATAAGTTTTCTTGTGACCATTGTTACATTTACACACCACTCACAGGTTTAACTGAAGAAATAATAACTCCACCTTTGCCAGTCCCAAGCCTGGATAAAAAAGGAGGAGCAGTAACAAGCTCACTAAACAATCTGGGTTCAGCTGGCCATGCTGATAGTACCAGCTGTAAGGTCTCCAGGGATACAGGATGAATTTGTACTCCATGTTAGGAGCGGCTGTACATGGCGTCTGTTCCTCATGTCAGAGGCGGCCATTTCTTTTAGAGCTAAGTCAGTGGCCTGCCACTGAGTAGTGCTCCCAGTCTTAATGACAAAGGTAGAAGCATTATACTTCACCCAGTCATGATGGTTGTCAAAGTTTGATACCCTAATATGATTGAGTGGAGATAAGAAAGAAGAAGACTGAAGAAATTAAACTTAATATATGTGTTACTTAGCCTAAATCTGTTCTACTTTGTTTTGAATGAAATCATAAAAGAAACAACAACATTTTAAAAATATATTTACTTTAATATAAAAATATCAAATATATTAGGTACACAAATATAAATATATTCATAAAGGCAAGATATTTCGATTATTATAAGGCATAGAGACATCAGCTGAGTGTACTACATATATATAATACATATATGCATATTTACCAATGCCCTTAATACATTAAACACAGTATGTAACAATCTCAATCAAACATCTAAAGAAGATTTATTCTTAAAACCACATGAGTGAGATAAGTCTTAATAAAGGAATTTTCAAGTTATATTTAACAATATATATATTTTGATTATTATGGTATTTTTCTATGATAAAGTACAATTTAAATTATATTGAATTAAAATATAAATTCTTCAATATAAACATAAAATATATTAGGTACACAAATATAACGTCAATATATTATTTTTATTATTATTATAAGACAGAGAGACATCAGCTGAGTGTACTACATATATACACATACATATATGCATATTTACCAATGCTCTTAATACATTACACACAGTATGTAAAAATTTCAATCAAACATCTAAAGAAGTTTTATTCTTAAAACCAAATGAGTGAAATAAGTCTTAATAAAGGAATTTTCAAGTTATATTTAACAAAATATATATTTTGATTATTATGGTATTTTTTCTATGGTAAGGTACAATTTGAAATATATAGATTAGAATTAAAAAGAAAAAGGACTAAACCAAATTGTAAAGATTTTTGTAACGTGTCGTTCATTTAGTATTTTGTCTGGTGATAAGGTACAATTAGGATTATAGATTATAAACACAAAGTAATAAGACACAAAATCCAAATAAATAGTGTGTGATGTTTTGGTAACACCTAACAAAGTTATTACTGAAACATCACACACTATTTATTTATTTAGATTTGATGTCTTATTACCTTGTGTTTATTTTTCTAGTTCTCAATGGTGCCACCTCAGTAATTGTACTTCCACATTGTAATAAAATCCAAGAAGACTTCGGTGTCAGGCTTCTGTACGTGGCTCCAGTGGTCACTTGAATAAATAATAATTCTCTCTCTTTATCAATATAAGTCATATATATTTTTCTCTAATAAATATTAATTCATCAACAAGATAAACATAAAATAAAATCAATAAACATCTTTATAAAAATTCATCTCAAAAACACTGTATACACAATATACACTAATGAACAAAACTCACCGTTCATCTATTTTTTTGAAGGAGGTTGTTCACACTTGGTTATCTCGTGTGTCTTCAATAAAGGTCACTGTAATATCTTTCAGAGTTATTGTCCCGATATACATGCTGAAAGGTACAACTTCCTTAAGTTTTGTCCATGAGTATATATATATATAACACAATATAAAATATAGGAGTATTAGATATATAAATTCTACATATATATAAAAGTCAAAAACATCAACAAAATTCATATAATATAAATAACATATTCTAAGTCAGTCTATGTAAATATATATTCTACATGATAGCTATAGCTTTCTGACAACACACATACATCTTTATATAAACTGTTTATATTGAATTTAATATAACTTTGTATTATCCCAATGGGAGATTCGATTTCTGGAAAGCTAACCATGTACACATTTCGGGTTTTCGGCCCTCATCAGCGTGGTGCAAGCTGTACTTCAACGCTCAAAAAAAAAAAAGGGCATTCAGGCATACTGAAAAATAGTTAAACGAGTAGTTAAGGCCAGAATTGTGTGAGAACATCAATGTAAAAAATATATATATATAATAGAAAAAAAAAAGATTTTTCTGTTTGATTTTTGATAATTAGTTATATAGAATTAATACTTGATGCTGATTATTTTGAGAATAGAGATATTTGTTGAGCAGTCGTGGCAATGATAAATAAAATCAGTTATCAAAATAGATTTAATTCAGCTAAAGGAATATATAACAAACATAATTTGATTTAAGTACTGCCTGGCTTAAGGCGAGTAGAATAAGGTAAACAAAAGATTATTTACATAATGTACAAAAGTTTTGAGCCGGCCAACGAGAAAGAACAACAACGAGTTTTTATATGCAAAGCGTGACCTCTGGCGGTCGATTTAACAATATTTGCATCTATGATATATATTTTAAATAAAATAATATTTTTATATAACATATACTAGCGGACGTACCCGGCTTCGCCCGGGTTTTACCCGAGTAAAGGTTTGTCTAACGAATCTCTCGATAAAGTGAACATTTTTTCCCGGTCCCTTGAAAAATACTCGATAAGTTGACTAAAATCAATATTAATTGGTTCCCTCGGTAATTGGAAGTTAAAGGAATAGTATCTTGCCTTGGAATTGTATCATTATTCTTGTATGGATGTACCCGGTTTCGCCCGGGTTTTACCCGAGTAAAGGTTTGTCTAACGAATCTCTCAATAAAGTGAACATTTTTTCCCGGTCCCTTGATAAATACTCGATAAGTTGAATAAAATCAATATTAATTGGTTCCCTCGGTAATTGGAAGTTAAAGGAATAGTATCTTGCCTTGGAATTGTATCATTATTCTTGTCTCAAATAAATTGCCGTGTCATCCTGAATTTTGTCTTTCCTAATTTTCTACATTACAAAATCATCGTATCATCATGATAATATTTAGAGCAGATTGTTGAATTATAACAGATAAATTAGAATATTTATCTTGATTATTTTAAAGCGAAAAGTTATTTCAAAAATTTTATTTGCTAGAAACCTTCCCAGTACTATACTAAATAACTTCCCAAAGTTTCATGGCGCTCCAATGAGTGGTTTGGTCAGGCATAAAGGACAAACAGACACACATACATTCATTTTTATATATATAGATATGTGGTATAATAAGGTGGGAAGAGAAATAAACACACCACAAGTTGAAAGAGGAACCCAGGCAACCAGAGAGAGAGACGGGCGGCCGTTCCTGTTGCACACAATCCCCAACTGTCTTAAAAGTCCCGAGGTTCCAAGTAACGGGTCCCAGTAATCGCCCCTTGGAATGTCACTGCTGTCTAAAGTGACCGGACTATACATTCCCGTCTCTGTCTGGGTTGTCTGTAGGTTGGCTTTATTATTCCTGGAAGAGTGTATATTATGACATATATACAGTAAAACCCCTCTATAGCAAACCCAAACCTAACTTCTTGTAAATATGTAAATACATTATCTTTTATTTTCTTTCTCTCTCTTCTTCACACCTCAAGTCTGATTTTCTTCCTCAAATTACTATCAGCTCAATTAAAGAAAACAGTGACCTAAAATTAATATATTTTTTAAAAGGTTCGCATCTGCATACCATTAGCATAATAATTTCTACCTCAAATATTTTATATAACATATATATGTTATATTAAAATTATATTTCATAGATACAAATAATCTGTTAAATTGACCACCAGAGGTCGTGCTTCCCTTATAAAAACTCATTGTTATTGTTTCCTGATGGCCTGGCTACGGCCACAAAGCCGATAGGTGCACCAAGGCTACGGTCACCTGCTTCCACTGCACTTCTGGTGACCACCAAGGCCGAAGCTGTCCAACTCTTGCCAACCCACGCACAGCCAAGTGCGCCAACTGCTCAGCCAAGGGCCTCTCTGCCGACCACGAGGAAAGATCAATGTCTTGCCCAACTGCCAGAGCTGCAAAGTTCTCTCTTCCTGACCTCCGCGGACCCAATCCTGCCTAACCTGCCTCTTCCCAAACAGAGATCCTGTCCCTAGCCTGGTCATAGTGGTTTTATATATTCCGCTTTACGCAGCCATTGGGGCTCAAAAATCATTTATTTTGGTTAGCAGCCCCATAAATAAAGATATTTCCTTTCCCGATGGCTGGCTCAAACTTTTGTACATTATGTAAATAAGTTTTATTTTTCCTTGTATACTCGCCTTAAGACAGGCAGAACTTTTCTCTAATTATGTTTATATTAATAAGCAAAATTAAAGCAATAATGATCTGAACTATTTTTAGCATTATTACCACGACTGCAAAACAATATCGTAAAATACTCATGGATACCAAAATCAAGCAACAGCTAATAATTCTGTATACACCAATACCTCGCTTTGCGTCGTTTCGCGTTTTTTTCGAAGTTGCGTCGCTGCTTAATTTTTACTGATTTTCACTGTGCGTCGTTAGATTTTCGAAGTTGCGTTGTTTTGGATTCGAGTCTTTAATTTTTTTTTTGAATTTTTTTCCTAAAATATGGCAACACCTTTGTTTTTGATTGCGCCTTCACATATTTTCACTTTGCGTCGTGTTTTTTTTGGAACGTAACCCCGACACAAAGCGAGGTATGGGTGTATTTCAAAATATTCCAAAATCAGCAGAAAATCTTTTTATACAACATATATATATAGCATATGCAAATATGTAAAAAAAAATAGTACAAAGGTAAAATTGTACTGAGAAAGGTGGATAAATTAAGAAAAAGGTATTTCCTTATCGTTAAACTGAATGGGTATTTGGCCAATTCTGGAATAATTAGAAATCAACAAAGAGTTGATATTTATTCTTACATATGGCGAAAGCCATCAGCAATTTTCAGTTGCACGATAAGGAGAAGTCTTTTTCTTAATATGCAAATATTTTAAAGTTGCATATAGATAAATAATAACAATAGAAATCAACATTTTACTAATACAAGTTGACTATCAGGTTTTTATGTTTAAACTTTGTACATGAGGGTGGAGGTTTACATTTGAAATTTGAACCAAAGAGAAATATGTTATCATGATGCTCATATCTCACACAATAACAATAAGAATCTCAATATAAACACAAGGTAATATGAACAAAGTAGAATAACATCTTAGGTCCATTGGAGTCCATTAAAAATTATAAGGTACAATTTGGATTAGAGAAACACAAAGTAATAAGCCGACTTTGCAGTTCACCTTTGCACTTACAAAGTTATAAATAATAATCCAAATTGGTACATTATTATCAAAATGTGTAAAATCATATCTTAACGTGAAAAAATAATAAAAAAATAAAATAATTTAAAAATAATAAAAAAGGTTAGGTGTTGGTGTTGAAATCAAAAAAGGCATATCCTGACCACAAGCACATGACCTTTTTAGATGGCAGAGTGCCATCTAGTGGAACAGAAATCAACTAAACATTGATATCCCTGATATCAGGGAACAGGCTAAATCAATGTTTAGTTGATTTCTGCTCCACTAGATGGCGCTCTGCTATCTAAAAAGTTCATGTGCTTGTGGTCAGGATATGCCTTTTTTTTTTGTTAATTATCCCTAGTACAGGCCATGATATCATGGTGGGTAGTTAGCGACTGCTTTTGTATAGGATATGCCTAATTTATTTTAATATCTTAATATATTTAAAAACAAAAAAGGCATATTCTGACCAGGCTTACATAAGCTTTTTTAGATGGCAGAGCGCCATTTAGTGGAACAGAAATCAACTAAACGTTGAGTTAGCCTGTTCCCTGATATTTGGCTAAACCATGTTCTTGATAAATCAAGAAAAATCGACCACGAACGCGTTTCGGGCTGTTGGCCCTCGTCAGCGTGGTGTAGACTGTACCTCTAAAACCAAAATTTGGTCCCAGAGGCTTCCTGAGAAATCAAGAAATGGATATTTAAGGCCAAATTTGTGTAAAGATGCTTTTTATATGAAAAAATATATATATATAAAAAGGACAGGAGTTGATATTAAAGACAAAAGAGGCATATACAAACCAGGCTCACATGAGCTTTCTTAATATATGTAAAGTGGAATGACATTTGAAAATTATCCCGCATGTGTTTCTTTTGAACGAAAAATCTAAATTTATTTTAAGGAGAAATAACGATTATTTCTAACCTTAGGGATGAAGTATGAAAGGATGAATTGTGAAGAGTTATTGATAAATTCCCATCCCTGGACACTTTTTATTTTTCCATTTATCATTACTCTTCACAATCCATCCTTTCATACTTCATCCCTAAGGTTAGAAATAATCGTTATTTATCTTTAAAATAAATTTAGATTTTTCGTTTAAAAGAAACACATGCAGGATAATTTTCAAATGTCGTTCTACAATCATAAGCTGCATTATATTGTATAATATGTAAAGTGGTTATATAAAATATATATTCCCATATGATCAATATTAACATATACAATATTGTAGGAAAACATATCTCAACAAATACTTATTTAGGTAAAAACTTGTTAATGATATTATATATATATATATCTAATTTGAAACAATGGCAATGAGTATTCTTTTAAGTGTAAAAAAAAGAGAGCTTTCAAGCAAAAATGTTCTTTTACTGGCTTGTTATTGTTATTAGTGACCATCAAGTCAACTTTTAATGACTATATGGACAAATATTCTCCAATTTGATCTTTTAGTGACCATCAAGTCAACTTTTGGTGACTATATGGTGACAAATTTTCTCCAATTTGATCTTTTAGTGACCATCAAGTCAACTTTTGGTGACTATATGGTGACAAATTTTCTCCAATTTGATCTGTTAGTGACCATCACTCACATCTAGTGACCTTCTGGTAGCTTCACCTTCCAGCCAGGTCATTGGAGGTCTTCCTTCAATGTTCCCAACATCTTTTATAATCCATTTGTTCTGAAGTAGGTCAGTTTACATATTCATAGGGATCTACCCCAGGATTGATGTCATTTAAGATTGAAATATTTGTCTCAAGGAGCATGAACTCATGGAATTGGTGTAATCTTTACACAAGGGGATAAGAAACAACAACAACACTGTCTATAAACAGCTGGAGGAGCATGGACTCATGGAATTGGTGTAATCTTTACACAAGGGGATAAGAAACAACAACAACACTGTCTATAAACAGCTGGAGGAGCATGGACTCATGGAATTGATGTAATCTTTACACAAGGGGATAAGAAACAACAACACTGTCTATAAACAGCTGGAGGAGCATGGACTCATGGAATTGGTGTAATCTTTACACAAGGGGATGAGAAACAACACTGTCTATAAACAGCTGGAGGAGCATGAACTCATGGAATTGGTGTAATCTTTACACAAGGGGATAAGAAACAACAACAACACTGTCTATAAACAGCTGGAGGAGCATGGACTCATGGAATTGATGTAATCTTTACACAAGGGGATAAGAAACAACAACACTGTCTATAAACAGCTGGAGGAGCATGGACTCATGGAATTGGTGTAATCTTTACACAAGGGGATAAGAAACAACAACAACACTGTCTATAAACAGCTGGAGGAGCATGGACTCATGGAATTGATGTAATCTTTACACAAGGGGATAAGAAACAACATTTGACTTACCACAAATGTTGTTGTTGTTTCTTCTAATAACTTTGATAAAAACCAGTAAAATTTCATCTTTTCTCGAAAGCTTGCTTATATTTGCATAATAAAATATTATTCTCAATGTTAAATGCTCTAAATATATGAGTTTCTAGATTCAAGGCAAATAATTGTTCAAAGGAATGATAGAAGATATGCAACACAGTTTACATATACAAAGTAGATATGCAAAGTTGTTTATCTAAGTACATAGGTTAATCTAACATTGAGATATGCAAATTATTTCTGATAAGGTACAATTTGGGTTTTGGGGCATGGAGAGAGATTTATTTCAAAGTTATAAACACAAGGTAATAAGACACCAAATACAAATAAATAGTGTGTGATGTTTCAGTAACAGTGTTGTTACCATCTTCAGACAAAAGTACTGAATGATAAGGTACAATTTGTGAATTATAGATTATAAACACAAGGTAATAAGACACCAAATACAAATAAATAGTGTGTGATGTTTCAGTAACAGTGTTGTTACCATCTTCAGACAAAAGCACTGAATGATAAGGTACAATTTGTGAATTATAGATTATAAACACAAGGTAATAAGACACCAAATACAAATAAATAGTGTGTGATGTTTCAGTAACAGTGTTGTTACCAAAACATCACACACTATTTATTTATTTGGTGTCTTATTACTTTGTGTTTATAATCTATAATACAAATTGTACCTTATCACTCTTGGAATAGATTCTTTCATCTGCTCATAAGTACAAAACTATTGAAATTTGCATATTTGAGCAGATAAAGGTAATATTCCGAAAGCTCATGATATAAATATAAATAAATAGCATATCTATACATTGTAAATATGATATAAATGCCTTAATCTTATTTTATAACAAAGGTTTCCCAACATGGGTGTAAATATATTGAAGGTATGCAAATAAAGAAATTTGAATAAGCTCAGTTATATATTGTTTTGAAAATAGAGCAGTCCATAAATACATTTTTAATTAAAAAGACATATATTGGATCAAAATATCATTTATTTTACCCATATTTCAGTTGGCTGAACACCAACCTTTATCAAGGTAACATATTAATGTGTTCTACCAGGCCATCTGTTATCAAAATTCCAAACTATTTCAAAGGCGTAAGATTCTTTTTGATATTAAACAATTTCTACTGCCTTTACTGAAATGGAAAATACCCATTCCAAAAGTCTAGCATCAGTATCACTATAAAAGGAAGTTCCAAAAATGCGATATAACAGCGGTATGGTAGATTAAACTGGCGAAACCGCTGGGAGGGTTCACCACGGATGAGCCAGGCCCTCCCATTAATTTTTCCATTGCAGTAAGGGTAGTAGAAATTGTTTATTATCAAAAAGAATCTTACGCCTTTAAAATAGTTTCAAATTTTGATATTAATGTGTGTCAACAACAAACTCAGCCCCTTAATAATATATGCATTTTTAATTAAAAATCAGTTATATGTGTAAATAGGAGAAATATAAGATACAAAATAGAAATAGAGATTCAAGGATATTGTGTAAGCTGCCAATAATGGACATTTAACATGATGGACTCATTGGTGGGAAAAAAAATGAGATTTCAACAGGAGAGCATTGTCGCTGAGTCCAATCTTATACCTGAGTATTATGAAGCGAAAGTTTTGGACAATTACTTGTCAACTAGCACAATTTCTTCATCGTTTACGGCCAATTACAGGTCAGTTATATCAATACAAGAAAATAATGGAAAACTGGTTAACGGATTTACAGTAGAACAACCTCATGAGAGGACATATCTCTACAAAGGACAGTTTTCATTACCAAAATTAGAATTTTTACTATTTAGTAACTCTCTAGTAAGAGGACACTTCTCCCTAAAGGACAGATTGGCTCTGTAACTAGGTGTTGTCAGAGAGGTAGTTCTACTGTATTTAGCAACTCTCCAGTAAGAAGATACCTCTCCCTAAAGGACATTATGGCTCTGTAACTAGGTGTTGTCAGAGAGGTAGTTCTACTGTATTTAGCAACTCTCCAGTAAGAGGACACCTCTCCCTAAAGGACATTATGGCTCTGTAACTAGGTGTTATCCTTTATAGAGAGGTAGTTCTACTGTATTTAGCAACTCTCCAGTAAAAGGACATCTCTCCCTAAAGGATACTTTGACTCTGTAACTAGGTGTTGTCCTTTACAGAGAGGTAGTTCTTCTACTGTATTTAGCAACTCTCCAGTAAGAGGACACCTCCCTCTAAAGGAAATTTTAGCGATGAAACCTGTACTTTGTAGAGAGGTGTCTTCTAGCGGGAGTGTCCTCTCATGGAGGTTGTTCTACTGTATTGGTGATGGAAACAGTCCTTTGTAGAGAGGTGTCCTCTAGCGGGAGTGTCCTCTCATGGAGGTAGTTCTACTGTATTGTAGATGGAAACTGTCCTTTGTAGAGAGATGTCCTCTCATGGAGGTAGTTCTACTGTATTGGTGATGGAAACTGTCCTTTGTAAAGAGGTGTCCTCTAGTGGGAGTGTCCTCTCATGGAGGTTGTCCTACTTTATTGGTGATGGAAACTGTCCTTTGTAGAGAGGTGTCCTCTAGTGGGAGTGTCCTCTCATGGAGGTTGTTCTACTGTAATGGTGATGGAAACTGTCCTTTGTAGAGAGGTGTCCTCTAGCGGGAGTGTCCTCTCATGGAGGTAGTTCTACTGTATTGGTGATGGAAACTGTCCTTTGTAGAGAGGTGTCCTCTAGTGGGAGTGTCCTCTCATGGAGGTTGTCCTACTGTATTGGTGATGGAAACTGTCCTTTGTAGAGAGGTGTCCTCTAGTGGGAGTGTCCTCTCATGGAGGTTGTTCTACTGTATTGGTGATTGAAACTGTCCTTTGTAGAGAGGTGTCCTCTAGCGGGAGTGTCATCTCATGGGGGTTGTTCTACTGTATTGGTGATGGAAACTGTCCTTTGTAGAGAGGTGTCCTCTAGCGGGAGTGTCATCTCATGGGGGTTGTTCTACTGTATTGGTGATGGAAACTGTCCTTTGTAGAGAGGTGTCCTCTAGCGGGAGTGTCATCTCATGGAGGTTGTTCTACTGTATTGGTGATGGAAACTGTCCTTTGTAGAGAGGTATCTTCTCATGGAGGTTGTTCTACTGTATTTACGGGTACATCTCCAGAGAGAAAATCTGTTATATTATTTTGAATTATATCTAGCAGATTCAAATCAATTGCTACATAAACATGCAATATATTTTGCGAACAAAAAGTGTCAACAAAGGAGAAGCTGTGATTTAATTGGTCAGTGTAGAGGGACGAGGAGTGGGTGTAGGAAGTACTCCTGGCACGTGATTGGCTGAGAGGAGTTGTCGCAGAGCTTTCACTTCTTCTTCCAGTTGCTGGGTGTAAGCCTGGTACTCTTGGACCATTTTTCTTTCCTTGTGAAGATCCATGTCAGCTTGGGTCTTCACTGAAGCTACAATACCTGGATAACATACACAGAGTCAATTTCTCTCATGATGTAAATTACCTTTTTTCTCTTATCTCTAGTACACGTGGTACAGGCCATGATAATCATGGTGGGTAAAAGTTGGCTACTGCTTTTACTGTAAGTACACCACATGTCTACACATGTGAAAAGCAGTTCGACTTTGCACTTACAAATGTGCCAGAGCCCCATTTGGTTACTTGCACTCGCTGGTGGGGTTGGACTTTTGCAAGAAACGGGGGCCATTGGAGCATTTTTTTTAATCAGAAAAAAGTGTCCAATGCGGGATTCGATCCCGGGTCATAGCGGTCGAAAACCAACGGTTAAGACCATCCTTCTACCGACCCATCTCTCATGATATATATAACTTAAATGTATTTATATCAAGTACGAACACTTATTAGAAGAGAATTATAGAGGCATTTCCTGTAGTCACTTATAGATGTGTCACTCCACCTTTTCCGGTCCCAAGCCCAGATGACAAAGGAGGAGCAGTAACAAACTTGCTAAAAAACCTTGGTTCACCTGGCTATCAACTAGATATGCATATAGGGTATAAATATATATCAATTGTGCAACTATAAAGGCATATATCCAATATACAGTTACGAGCGTCATGCGTTCTTCATCTCTTAATTCTTCAGTTTTCATCTCTGTCACCGTTTGCTTTTTATTTGGAATGGTGCTCTCCTATTGGTTGGCTACGATCACGCCACCTTTGCCCCCCCCACTCGCTTTTTCGTTTTTGTAACTATTGTGTTGGAGCGGGTCGCTCCTTAAATAAATGCATATATTAGTTAATAACTAAATGGAATCCTCTCTTTCTTTTTCCCAGTAAGAGACGCCTATGGAAGCTAAAAGTACATAGACAGATAAAGCACATAGGCTATAGTTATTAACTAATATATGCATTTATTTAAGGCGCCAATTTATAATTGTAACAAATAGTATTTGAATAAAAACATTCAATCGGGTAAAACACGGGCGTTGCCCTGGTCATTCGGCTAGTGAGTATATATATATGGACTATGCAACTAGATATGCATATACAGCATATAAATACATGAATGTCCACTTCATTGGACAAGAGACAACAACAAATATAGGAATTATGCAGCTAAATATGCATATAGAGTATAAATATATATATAAACTATGCAACTAGATATGCATATGGGGTATATATATTGATTATGCAACTAGATATGCATATAGGGTATATATGTGAACTATGCAATTATATAATTATGCAACTAAATATGCAACTATATAATTATGCAACTAAATTATAAAAATATGCAACTAAATGCAACTATATATGTGAATTATGCAACTATATATGAATATAGAGGATATACAGTTAAACCTGTCTATAACGCCCCCTCTAAATAGCGCCCAATTTTAAATACGTAGTACGATACGATTTACATTAAAAGTGACCTGTCTATAGCACCCCCTCTCTATAGCACCCTATTTTGGTGAGTTCCAAGAGGGGGCGCTATAGACAGGTTTTACTTTATATGAATTATGCAACTATATATGCATATAGGGTATAAATATATTTATGTAACTAGATATATATATAGAGGTATATATATGAAAAAACAATAGAAAAAATAAAAAGGTCAGGTGTTGATATTAAAAATAAAAAACGCATATCCTGACCAGGAGCACATGTGCTTTATAGAAGGCAGAGCACCATCTGGTGGAACAGAAATCAACTAAACATTGATTTAGCCAGTTCCCTGATATTTGGCCAACCCAATTTCTTGATAAATCAAGAAAAGCCATCCACGAACGCATTTCACGCTGTTGGCACTCATCAGCGTGGCGTAGGCTGAAAAAATTTTGGTCCCAGAGGTTTTCTTGAGAAACCAAGAAATGGGTATTTATGTAACTAGATATATATAGAGGTATATATATATGAATTAAGAAACTATATATGAATATAGGGTGTATATATATGTTATATAAAGGTATTATTAAAAATGTTATATTAAAATATTTTATTTAGAATTATGTTATATTAGGGTGTTATTTTATTTAAAATTATATTTCATCGATTCAAATAATCTGTTTAAATTGACCGCCAGAGGTCAAGCTTTCTCTATAAATATTCATTGTTGTTGTTCCCCGTTGGTTCGGCTCAAAACATTTGTACATTATGTAAATAAGCTTTTCATTTTTTTACTCTTATGCCTTAAGCCAGGCAGTTCTTTAATCAAATTACATTCTTATATATTACTTTAGCTCAAATAAAACAATCTCTGATCAAAACCAATTTTATTATTATACTTTCAAGATTTTAGCCACGACTGCATCACAGATACCATTTAGTACTAAAAGGGACCGGCGGATAACTCCATGGCATAATCCTCAACATAATCTAAATTCAAGCAGAAAAATCATCTCTTTCTTTATATAAGATATATATATATATATGAACTATGCAACTAGATATGCATATAGGGTGTATATCCTACCGTTGATAATGCGCACGACCCGCCAGAGCCGGAGGACAATGATGAGGCCAAAGTAAGGATTGCCCAGCATGACAATCTCCAGGATGAGGGAGATGATGATCACAAAGGAATCCAGGACCTCAAACTTGCGACGGAAGAAGTGGAGCCGGAAGACGTAGATTTTTAGAAATATTTCCAGGCAGAAGACAGAGAGGATAACCAGGCTGGAGTAGCGGAGCACCTGGACAACAGAAGGTGACAGGTTTCTTTTATATATTATTTGAACTATTTTGACGCGTATGATTCTTTTAAAAAATAAATCAATTTTCTACTGCCCTTACTGCAATGTTAAAATAATGGAAGGGCCTGGCTCATCAGTGGTGAACCCTCTCAACAGTTTCTCCAGTTTAATCTAGCATACCGCTGTACTACAGGCAAAGTCAGACTTTCACCAAAGTGTGCCTGGATCATAGTGCCATGATCAATGAAAGCTACATCCCATTCCATGAGATCCTCATGGGATTCATGTAATCTTTACACAGGGGGGATAAGAAACCATACCGCTGTAATATTGTATTTTGATTTTATACTGATGCCCAGCAATGGCCGCAGCCTTGCAGAAAATTGACTTAGACCCAGAGCAGCAGCTTTACACACCCAAGATAGTGGATATTGATGCTGCTGTGATAGAGATGTATGGAGACATCTGAGGCTCTTCTTTGGACACGACAACAACAACATTTTATACTGATACGGAAGATTAACTGCTAGGAGGGTTCACCACTGATGAGCCAGCCCTCTCATTATTTTATCATTGAAGTAAGGGCAGTAGAAAATTGATTTATTTAAAAAAGAATCCTACATATCAAAAATAGTTCAAATTTCTTCTAACAGATGGCGCAATAAAGCATTGTATTGATATAGCGTACACAGAAGTTTCTGTCATCTACTTTGGTAGTTCAGCTATGATAATTTGGATGTTGGGAAAAATTGAAGTAAAAGAGGCAGATTGGCAATGAACTGATTTGATAGGGTCAAGAAGGCTGTCGGAAGATACAAATATTAATATATAATTGTACTGTCCTAAAAGCTTGTGGCGACCACACTTTGCTTCAGCAGGCGCGAACTGGGACAAAGTTCCAATACACATACTACGGGTAATAAAGTGGCGGCCCCACTTTGCCTCGGCAAGCACGTGCTGGGAGAACATGTCACTACGCATGCGCGGGCGTCATCTGGAACTTTCTAGCCACTGGCGCGGTAAACAAAAAGGCCTGCTCCCAACGGCCGTTACTTCTTTTCTCTCTATATATTTCTGGCTTTAAATAAATTAATTTTAATTATAATTTTATCAGCAGCCTTTCCACAAGCCACACCAACACATCACACAAACACCACCACAAGCTTATGTCCATAGTTTACTTAAATACCATTTCTAAGATTCCACCCTTCAGTGTAACATATATAAACAGAATGATCCAATACAGTATTATAGTTCTAAAGAAGCGGTCTGGTAGATTAAATTGGTGAAACTGCTGGGAGGGTTCACCACTGATAAGCCAAGCACACTCCGACAATTTTATAATCACAATAAGGACAGTAGAAGTTTGATTTATTTGTGAAAAGAAACATTCGTGTCTTAATGTTTTCATTTGGTATATATAGATGGGGTGTTATTTCTGTGTATTACTTTAAGATAAATTCTATGGAAGGTAATGATAAAGCACAATTTGGATTATAGATTATAAACACAAGGTAATAAGACACCAAATAAATAAATAGGGTGTGATGTTTCAGTAACAGTGTTGTTACCATCTTCAGACAAAAGTACTGAATGATAAGGTACAATTTGGATTATAGATTATAAACACAAGGTAATAAGACACCAAATAAATAAATAGTGTGTGACGTTTCGGTAACAGCGTTTTTACCGAAACATCACACACTATTTATTTATTTGGATTTGGTGTCTTATTACCTTGTGTTTACATTATAGAAAAATAAGATTAGAACAAAGAGGGAAACTAAGAGACTAGGTGGTCAAATTAAAGGGAAAGATATGTAACTACTGGTTATGCAAATGCCAGGAAGAACACTACGGGACAACTATGGAACTACTTACATGACCCAGGACACTCAGATAAGTAAGATGGGGATGCTCAGCTTTACGTAGGTCTACCAGGAGCTCCGTCACTACCAGAAATATGTCAAAAATCACCATTACGATGATGGCAAGCTGAAACACACCACTTCATTCTACATCCTGATTACATACATAGGTTACTCTGAAAGTACGGGGCTCTGGCACATTTGTAAGTCAAACTGCTTTTCACATGTGTAGACATGTGGTGTACTTACAGTAAAAGCAGTCGCTAATACCCACCATGATTATCATGGAGTGTACCATGTGTAGATATGTGTACTTACAGTAAGAGGACACCTCTCCCTAAAGGACACTCTGTAACTAGGTGTTGTCCTTTACAGAGAGGTAGTTCTACTGTATTTAGCAACTGTCCAGTAAGAGGACACCTCTCCCTAAAGGACACTCTGTAACTAGGTGTTTTCCTTTACAGAGAGGTAGTTTTACTGTATTTAGCAACTCTCCAGTAAGAGGACACCTCTCCCTAAAGGACACTGTGTAACTAGGTGTTGTCCTTTACAGAGAGGTAGTTCTACTGTATTTAGCAACTCTCCAGTAAGAGGACACCTCTCCCTAAAGGGCACACTGTAATTAGGTGTTGTCCTTTACAGAGAGGTAGTTCTACTGTATTTAGTAACTCTCCAGTAAGAGGACACCTCTCCCTAAAGGACACTTTGGCTCTGTAACTAGGTGTTGTCAGAGAGGTAGTTCTACTGTATTTAGTAACTCTCCAGTAAGAGGACACCTCTCCCTAAAGAACACTCTGTAACTAGATGTTGTCCTTTACAGAGAGGTAGTTCTACTGTATTTAGCAACTGTCCAGTAAGAGGACACCTCTCCCTAAAGGACACTCTGTAACTAGGTGTTTTCCTTTACAGAGAGGTAGTTTTACTGTATTTAGCAACTCTCCAGTAAGAGGACACCTCTCCCTAAAGGGCACACTGTAATTAGGTGTTGTCCTTTACAGAGAGGTAGTTCTACTGTATTTAGTAACTCTCCAGTAAGAGGACACCTCTCCCTAAAGGACACTTTGGCTCTGTAACTAGGTGTTGTCAGAGAGGTAGTTCTACTGTATTTAGTAACTCTCCAGTAAGAGGACACCTCTCCCTAAAGAACACTCTGTAACTAGATGTTGTCCTTTACAGAGAGGTAGTTCTACTGTATTTAGCAACTCTCCAGTAAGAGGACACCTCTCCCTAAAGAACACTCTGTAATTAGGTGTTGTCCTTTACAGAGAGGTAGTTCTACTGTATTTAGCAACTCTCCAGTAAGAGGACACCTCTCTCTAAAGGACACTGTGTAACTAGGTGTTGCCAGAGAGGTAGTTCTACTGTATTTAGCAACTGTCCAGTAAGAGGACACCTCTCCCTAAAGGACACTCTGTAACTAGGTGTTTTCCTTTACAGAGAGGTAGTTCTACTGTATTTAGCAACTGTCCAGTAAGAGGACACCTCTCCCTAAAGGACACTCTGTAACTAGGTGTTTTCCTTTACAGAGAGGTAGTTCTACTGTATTTAGCAACTCTCCAGTAAGAGGACACCTCTCTCTAAAGGACACTGTGTAACTAGGTGTTGCCAGAGAGGTAGTTCTACTGTACCATGGAGAAAACATACTTACATGGAATTTATGGGATTCCATAATGGCCTCCATCTTCTCCCTAAAGGTCCGGTAAGTCTTCATTCCCGATGGTTTGTCGAGGTAGTCGAAGAACGAAGGTTCTTGAGTTACATCAATCATATGGGAGTCCCTCGTTGTGTTCATCTGTGGACACACAACATCTGTTAGATATCTGATCAAACAAAGGAAGAACATATTTCTCTATATTCTTTCTAAACACAAGGTAATAAGACCAAATCCAAATAAATAAATAGTGTGTGATGTTTCAGTAACAGCGTTGTTACCATCTTCAGACAAAAGTACTGAATGATAAGGTACAAATTGGATTATAGATAATAAACACAAGGTAATAAGACACCAAATAAATAAGTAGTGTGTGATGTTTCAGTAACAGTGTTGTTACCATCTTCAGACAAAAGTACTGTGGACCTGTGGCGCAACAGATAACGCGTCTGACTACGGATAAGAAGATTCCAGGTTTGAATCCTGGCAGGCTCGCCTTTTTTCATTCAGTACTTTTGTCTGAAGATGGTAACAACACTGTTACTGAAACATTACACACTATTTATTTGGATTTGGTGTCTGATGACCTTGTGTTTATAATCTTCGTTTTGTTTGGATTTCGACCTGGAGATTTAGAAATGTCACAGCTCCATCCCCTCCTACAACTGGTCTGACAAGACTCCAAACATCATGACCTTCCTGGACTGGGCCATGAGCCCAGCACTGCATCAAATAAACCATCTGAGCATCACATCCCTGCCTTATCTATATTTAATAAATACCTAATCCAAAAATAAACACACTATTTATTTATTTTTAGTCTTATTACCTTGTATTATGTCTAACTGGCCTTGTCCTTATTGTTTGTGGAATATCATTGCTCGATGCAAATGTTTATATGTAATTCTACTGTCCTAAAAGCTTATAGCCTTTGTTGTTGTTTCTTATCCCCTTGTGTAGAGATTACACCAATTCCATGAGTCCATGCTCCTCCAGCTGTTTATAGACAGTGTTGTTGTTGTTTCTTATCCCCTCGTGTAAAGATTACACGAATTCCATGAGTTCATGCTCCTCCAGTTGTTTTATGATAAGCAGTGGCCTCTCCCAAAGGTCCTGTTTAGTACATCTAATACAAGCTGTGTTCTGGAGCTGCAGGTGCCAAGCTACATTTAGGACAAGTGGGGTAGATTTTGTTGTTATTTTTTATCTTCAATGGTTTGAGATGGCCTGTTCTAAATCTTGTTGTTTGATGCTGTCTGAGGTTCAGAGCTCTTCCTGGGTCCACTCCACTGTACCAACTGTGCTTAGGTGGGATCCTCCAGTTCTTGTTTATTTTTGATTTGGCTACTGTTTCTATTTATTTAAAAGTAAGTTTATTTTTCCGTGACAAGGGTTCTTTTGTGTGCCTTTTTTCACTAGCGACTTATGTCCATAGTTTACTTAAATACCATTTCTAAGATTCCATCCTTCAGTTGTTGTTGTGTCCAAAGAAGAGTCTCAGATATCTCCATACATCTCTATCACAGCAGTTGCAATGTTCTTGGGTGTGTAAAGCTGCTGTTCTGGGTCAATTTTCTGTTGTTGTCGTGTCCAATGAAGAGCCTAGATGTCTCCATACATCTCTATCACAGCAGTCGAAATGTTCTTGGGTGTGTAAAGCTGCTGTTTTGGGTCAATTTTCTGTTGTTGTTGTGTCCAATGAAGAACCTCAGATGTCTCCATACATCTCTATCACAGCAGCAGCAATGTCCACTATCTTGGGTGTGTAAAGCTGCTGTTCTGGGTCAATTTTCTGTTGTTGTTGTGTCCAATGAAGAGCCTCAGATGTCTCCATACATCTCTATCACAGCAGCAGCAATGTTCTTGGGTGTGTAAAGCTGCTGTTCTGGGTCAATTTTCTGTTGATGTTGTGTCCAATGAAGAGCCTCAGATGTCTCCATACATCTCTATCACAGCAGCAGAAATGTTCTTAGGTGTGTAAAGCTGCTGTTCTGGGTCAATTTTCTGTTGATGTTGTGTCCAATGAATAGCCTCAGATGTCTCCATACATCTCTATCACAGCAGCAGCAATGTCCACTATCTTGGGTGTGTAAAGCTGCTGCTCTGGGTCCATGTCAATTTTCTGCAAGGCTGCGGCCATTGCTGGGCATAAGCCCTTCAGTGTAACATATATAAACAGAATGATTCAATACAGTATTAGAGCTATAAAGAAGCGGTCTGGTGGATTAAATTGGTGAAACTGCTGGGAGGGTTCACCACTGATTAGCCTGTCTCCTTCAAATAGATGAGTTGCAATATAAAGATTTTCCACTTCCTCAAGTTTTGTTCATGAGTCTAGGTTCTAGATGGCTATGATAATCACAAGTTATCTATCCATGTAATGATACATCCATTCTATCTTATCAGAACTTATCTCAACATGTCAGCGACCACAATGAACATATCATAATGACTCTTCCTCTTTTATCTGGTAAACAACAGTTTTAGCACTTTTATAACTCCGCCTTTGCCGGTCCTAATCCCGGATGACAAAGGAGGAGCAGTAACAAGCTCACTAAACAACCTGGGCTCAGCTGGCCATGCTGATAGTACCAGCTGTAAGGACTCCAGGGATACAGGATGTACTCCATGTTGGCTGTACATGGTGTCTGTTCCTCATGTCATATTGGAGCTAAGTCAGTGCCTGCTACTGAGTAGTGCTCCCAGTCTTAATGACAAAGGGGATACAGGATGTACTCCATGTTGGCTGTACATGGTATCTGTTCCTCATGTCATATTGGAGCTAAGTCAGTGCCTGCTACTGAGTAGTGCTCCCAGTCTTAATGACAAAGGAGATACAGGATGTACTCCATGTTGGCTGTACATGGTATCTGTTCCTCATGTCATATAGGAGCTAAGTCAGTGCCTGCTACTGAGTAGTGCTCCCAGTCTTAATGACAAAGGGGATACAGGATGTACTCCATGTTGGCTGTACATGGTATCTGTTCCTCATGTCATATTGGAGCTAAGTCAGTGCCTGCTACTGAGTTATAAATGTTAAGAACGGGGTAATTAAAAAAGCTCGTGGAGGAAAAGAAAAATTCGGAACGCTCCACAAACCCCCTTTTTAACAAAATAAAAACTTTAACCTAAAGTTTGATATTGTTTTGGGCTGCCTTGGGTGTTCAAGCAAGAAAAAAGGAAGACAACAAAAGGTTACACATATAAAGATTTGTTTAATGTTAGCTATAAAATGAAGGATAAAAAAGTATATGAAAAAAAAACTTATTATTTTTGTGTATTCCAAAATTTTGCATGCAACTTAAATGTTTTTTAACAAAAGAAAATATATAAAATGATGATATTGACGAAATATAAAAAACTTAGTAAAAATAAGAAAAGAAAAAAATACAAAAAATATGCTAGATTAACATAAAAAATATATCAATTTTAGGAAATAAAAGCATGTGAGTGCTCACCAAAAACAGTTCCTCTCAGTTGTTAGGTCGGCTTGCCCGAGCCCCCCTGCCTTGGAAGCACAATTCGTCTGTCCTCGATGAACTTCCTGGTATCTTCAGACGAAGCACAATTCGTCGCTCTCGACGTACTCCAACCACTATGCGAATCTCTCAACGATTCGTCTCGGCTTCACCTTTCTTTTAGATGTCAGCTACCCTGTCCCTTCTCAGACCGCTTGTATGGTCGTTTATGGAAGATGGACGAAGTTCCCGGAGCTCATCTAGGGCAAGCCGCCGCGAGGCTTTTTCCTTGTCTGCTCGGCACAGCTGTGACACCAACTCTGGCCGCGCGCCCCTGACCTTTTTGACCCCTCTGCCCCTCCGATTGGTCGGTGGGTACTTGGGACTGTCCATCCGGCCGGTGGGCGCCTACATTCTCTCGGCAGGGGGGGGGCCGGTGTGTGAAAAGAGGAGAAGAAACAGCAAAAAATAGATTCCCCTTCGCTGAGGGGTCAGACACACAAAAAAAAAACAAAAATATGAAAAAATAGTTGTAATATTTACATATATACATACAATATTCCATGAGTTCTAACATGAGTAGTGCTCCCAGTCTTAATGACAAAGGGGATACAGGATGTACTCCATGTAGGCTGTACATGGTGTCTGTTCCTCATGTCATATTGGAGCTAAGTCAGTGCCTGCTACTGAGTAGTGCTCCCAGTCTTAATGACAAAGGGGATACAGGATGTACTCCATGTTGGCTGTACATGGTATCTGTTCCTCATGTCATATTGGAGCTAAGACAGTGGCCTGCTACTGAGTAGTGCTCCCAGTCTTGATGACATTCTACTTCACCCAGTCATGATGGTTGTTAGCTATACAAGCTTGATACCCTAATATAATTAAGTGGAGATAAGAAAGAAGAAGAGATAACAACAATATTTTGAAGTTGGATTGAAAGAAACAAGTGAAGGGATGCTGGTGAGAACAGGAAACAGGTCAGCTCTTACAAAGGATGTAGAAACATGGCTTGCACAGCTTCCTTCAGGTCTACGTATTGGCTGAGTCATAAGTTCTATCATAGCATCTACAATACTGTAGATGTGCTCTTTTTTTTCTCTCTGTGTATGTACGGATTGTACATTTTGACTTTGGTATTGACAAGATGTCAATAAAATTGTGTTGTCTATTGTCTCTGTTAGTATATCTACATCTCGACAAGGTACAATTTGGATTATAGATTATAAACACAAGGTAATAAGACACCAAATAAATAGTGTGTGATGTTTCCATAACAGTGTTGTTACCATCTTCAGATAAAAGTACTAATGGATAAAGGTCACTGTAATATCTTTCAGAGTTATTGTCTCAATCCCGATATACATGCTAAAAGGTACAACTTCCTTAAGTTTTGTCCATGAGTGTATACACACTTGGTTATCTCTTGTGTCTTCAATAAAGGTCACTGTAATATCTTTCAGAGTTATTGTCTCAATCCCGATATACATGCTGAAAGGTACAACTTCCTTAAGTTTTGTCCATGAGTGTATACACACTTGGTTATCTCGTGTGTCTTCAATAAAGGTCACTGTAATATCTTTCAGAGTTATTGTCTCAATCCCGATATACATGCTGAAAGGTACAACTTCCTTAAGTTTTGTCCATGAGTGTATACACACTTGGTTATCTTGGTTATTTCATTTTATAAGTTTTGAATATTTATGTTAATGTACTAGGTTTACTCTACTATCCTGCAGTATTTCTATCAAAAATGCTATTACAATTAATACTTTAGAATAAGACTAAAATTTGAAGTAACTTGTTTCAAGTTTAGCTCATTTTAAATTATTTGTATTAAATAAAATAAAAGAAATCTAGGAATTTTTGACATTTTTACTGAAAGAATTTTGAAATTTTTAAAAAGCAGACGGAACTAAGTGCTATATGATGACATGTGGTAGGCTTAAGCAATAGAAGAAATTCTTAGTTGTCAACCATCACAATTTTTCACTTCAATAAATTTGGAATAATTTTGATCATTTAAAAGTATATCTGTTGAAATTTATTTCTGAATTGCAATGTATATCGATTTTATACACTTATAAATATATATATTTATATATAAGAACACCCCTCAACAATATATTCCGAATTATTTTTGCAAAAACTAAAAAAAAAAAATTGTCAGAAAATTATTTAAAGTTATTAATAATATTTTTATTCACACACACACAAATATTAATTGAGAACATATGCATTTTTTAATAAAATATCTTTTGAAACTCAAAATATCTTAAACATAAAACTGGTCTAATTTTAAATGGATGTGAATGGAAATATTTATTTATTATATCGATATTTTATGAAAATTTCAAATAAAAATAAATGCCAATTACCTTTATATCGAGTGTTTTTGAATACAGAAAATAAATATTTAGGCAAAAATTCTATAAAAACGAGCAGAAACGTCGACCTAGTAAAGACGACAAATTGTAGCTGACGATATAAACAATAATAAACATAACGCCTGATTCTTGGTCAAAGAATATATATTTTTAAAATTAGGAAGAATATAAACATTTTATTAAAAAATATATAAAGCGTAAAAATTATTATAAAAATAGAGATTTAAATAACGATAAATTTGATAATAAATGAAAATATAACAACAATTTCAATAAAATTTATGACAAGAATATTTGACAATCTGTTTTTCTCTTTTCGCATATAAGTTTTGCAATTTTAAGGCCACATTCAGCACTTTACTGACAACATTTAACACTTTAATAACAATATTAATTTTTAAGCGGTATGTTTTGATTTTATTTGTAACTTTAACAGAAAGGTAACAATTGATTAGAAGAATCAATAAAATTGTTTAAATTATCAATTTAACAGAAATGTGTTTTCAAAAATATATTAAATGATTTCGATAGCTGGAATATCCGAGAGAATTAAACTTTTGTATATTTAATCTTAGCGAAGTGAAAACATTTTTATGCATTGAACTTCCAAATATTTCATGAAAAACGGAGAGAGTTGATCCTATCGCCATTGTATATGATGATTAAGTATTTCTATCCCTTGGATTATTTATATTTGAAAAATAAATACCTATAGAATTAAAGTATTTGAATTTATCTTGAACATAAGAATCCCAAGAGTCCATTTGCTCAAGGTATCGGATAATGGCGATAAAAAATCCTTCTTCTTATCAATTTGAAATCTCCTTGATAACAGAAAGCGATCATATTTAGTAGAAAAAAATTTCAAATTCTCCCGATAATTGTTAGTGATAAAAAATTTAGGAGAAATTTTTAAAAATGTTTAAATGGTTTCTAAGCACTTGAGTGATTTGATGTCTTCGTCACATTTTCTATAACAAGATTTAAATGTTTTTCAAATTAAAGATACTCGGCCAGTAAATATTTTTTATTGTCTCTAAAAAGATTTACTGGCAGAAGTATATTTAATTTGAAGAACTATGAATGCTGGCCAGGCAGCCTCTATCTTTACGAAGATTTAAATGAATGTCTCTTTCTACAGTGATATATCTGCTGATATAAACAGTATTCTATGGTTGAGAATAATTATTTCAATCTCCATCACACAAGATAATATTGTCACATAGAAAATTAGGAAAGACAAACTTCATAATGTAATATAGTTAATATCGTACTCGGCAACACAGTTGAGTTCAATATAGAATGTAAATAAAAAGAACTAACGCTATCTAATACTAACAACAATCCTGTAAGCAAATAAATATATCTAATACCCCAATAAATAAATCTTATAATAGTTTGCTAATTATATTACGTAAACAAAGATTTTACAGTTGAGAATAATTATTTCAATCTCCATCACACAAGATAATATTGTCACATAGAAAATTAGGAAAGACAAACTTCATAATGACAAGGCAACTTATTTAAGGCAAAAACAACATTAACATTTAAAAGACGCAAGATAAAGCTATGAGGGATTCGAAAAATCGAAAAAAAAATCTCTCTATAAAATATAATAAATACTTTGCGACAATATCATGGAATTTTTTTTTGTTTCAATAGACATAGGCATAACCTTTGGTCATATAATGAAAAGAGTTTTTTTTTTTGCTTATCCCTAGTACATGTGGTACAGGCCATGATAATCATGGTGGGTAGAAGTAAGCGACTGCTTTTACTGTATGTGCACTACATGTCTACACATGTGAAAAGCAGTTCGACTTTGCACTTACAAATGTGCCAGAGCCCCGTTTGGTTACTTGCACTCGCTGGTGGGGTTGGACTTTTGCAAGAATCGGGGCCCATTGGAGCATTATTTTTTTTAAACATAAAAGAGTGCCCAATGCGGGAATCGGAACGGGGTCGGGGTCGTAGCGGTCAAAAACCAACGGTTTAGACCATCCTTCCACGACCCCCCAAGAAAAGAATTAATTCAAGTAGTTAAATTTCTGTAAGTTTTTCAATTCACTAATTCGTTATTATAATGATATATTGATAAATATCGAGAAAATTATTTGACAAAATATCAGGGGATGGGTTAAATCAATATTTTGTTGATTTATGTTCCACTAAATGGCGCTCTGCCATCTAAAATTGCTTATTTCAACATGATCAGGATACGCCTATTTTTGTTTTTAATACCAACACCTGACTTTTTTTTTTACCATTTTATTATTATTTTCTCAAAAGAGAGAGAGAGAAAGAGAAAGAGAGATGTAATTTTATTCCGAAAGATGGCGCTCTGATATCAGCAACGTTTAGTCGCTGCCTCCCAATGAAAGCAGTAATTGGTTGATCCTCACGAGAGGGAGTTACTGATATTTTCCAAAATTATTCCCTAAATTTCCTCGCTGGCGGGAAGTTCTGGGGAATACAGAATGGATCACCGCTATCTACCTTTTATGAAGTAACTCTTAGTAAGATTTTTGTAGAGATTTTAAGAAAGTTATAAAACTTTGCGAGGGTCGACAAACGCGTTCGGAACTCAAGCATCCTCCGGGGCCAACAAAGGATGGAATTGCTTTTGTGTTTCTGAGAGAGAGAGAGACAAAAATAACAGATATCACCCCAGAAATGATATAGAAGAAAGAATAAAAAAGCAGAAAAATGTTGGACTTCCCATATCTCAGAGGAATTATAATGCAGACGATAGTAAAAAGTCAGCAGAAGATAATGTCAAGCTCATTCAACTCTGATATAAGGGGTATTCTCTGGTCTTTCTCTGAGTGAAATGTCTTTGAATGACAATATATAGATCTAGAAATATATAACAAATGAAAACATAAAGACGCGAGGGTTTCTTCCACAAATAAATCAAATTTCTACTGTTCTCACTGCGATGAAAAAATATATCAGTAGGGCTTGGTTCACCAGTGGCCCAACCCTTTCAGCAGTTTCGCCAATTTAATCAACCAGACCGCTTTCTTTAGAGCTCTAATACTGTATTGGATGATTCTGCTTATATATGTTACACTGAAGGGTGTTAAAATCGTGATTTTATAGGTTTTTACGTTGTTGTTGTCTTTAAATAACTATTTCCAAATCTCTACATGTCCAAATATTCGGGCGCCAGTGGCTGCAGAAAAGCAGACCACAAATATATTCATCTATGGCACATGTAGAGACCTAAAGCTGTGTCGGCTAGCAATAAATGTTGAAGGTGAAATTAACCAATCATTTTTGGCTAAACATATTTTATTTCAAACCAATAAAATAATCTTTCAATGTAGGTCAGAGGATAGATAAAAACAAAAAATACCTAAATAATATTACGCGTATATAAGATTAAAAAACTATATAAGGTTAAAATAGGGAGGAGTTTAATATATATATATATATATGTTTGAAAATAGAGCAATCCATTTATTATATTATTTAAAAATGCCTATTTTGGATCAAAAGGTTTTATTTCCGATATTTCGTGTGGCAACTCGCCAAACTTCTTCGGGGAACAAGATTGTTTTGAATAAGCTCGCGTATCAATTCACGCGTATGTACAACTGCTATAAAATTTTTTTTTTTTTAAATATCTAAAATCTACAATATGCATGTTTATAAATATAATTAATAATAATAAAATGATATATAAAATATTAATATATAGAGAATAAATAAATATATATACATTTAAAATAAAAGAATTGAAAATCAGTAATTTGTTATATATATATGTGTATAGTGAGTGGGCTATATGGTTTTAAATTGTAAGTATAATTGAGGAATGTCTATTTTTCGATTGATACTGTTTTTATCTTCTTTTGAGGTCCAGCTTTCTAGAAAAAGTCTTGAATGTTTGTCCTTGATATTTTGATATACTATTTCAGTTGAGTCAAAATTTGGTATGTGGTCCTGTTTCAGTGCGTGGTCTACTAAAAGGGAAAGAGGGCTATAGTTTTGAAGGGCTGTCCGGTGTTGATTGGTTCTTTCTTCTAGAGTTTTCCCTGTCTCTCCTATGTATGTAGCTGGGCAAGATCGGCACGGGATTCTGTAAATGAGGTTGGATTTTTGACTGTTGTTTGTGTTATGTTTGGTATCAGGATGGCGGAGAAGTGTTTTTAAGTTGGATGGTGTCTGGTATATCGTCTTGATGTTGTACTTCTTGAGGGCTCTACTGATTCTTTCGATGCCGTAGCTGTACGGAAGCGTGCAATATGATTTATGAGATTGGCTATTGGAAGGAGGGATGAATGTTGATCTGTAGAATTGTCTTTTGATAAATTCTGTGGGATAACTATTGCTTTGTAATTCATTCATTAGTATTATTCTTTCTTGTTGTACTTTTTCTAGATTATTAGAGCAATGAGTAGATATTCTTTTTGATAGGGTTTTTATGACAGATATTTTATGGTTAATAGGGCCGAATGAGCTGAAATTCAAGTAACCACCTGTGTGAGTTGGCTTGCGGTAAATGCCTGTTTCTATTTTAGAGCTGTTTCTGGTGAGAATTATATCTAAGAATGATAAAGAGTTTTTTTCTTCTATTTCATGTGTAAATGTGAGAAATGGTTTTATATTGTTCAAGAAATTCAGAATGCTTATTGTATTGTTGTTTTCGGTTATGCAAAGAATATCGTAATATATCTTTTCCAGAATGTTATTTTTAGCTGCTTATTATCTATTATTAATTGGTCAATATTATTCATGAAAATGTTTGCCAGAGCTGAAGATATTGGGTTGCCCATCGGGAGGCCTTTGATCTGTTTGTAGTATTGATTCTTGTAGTTAAAGTAGTTGAATGATAGGCACAGTTTGAGTAAGTCTATGAGGGATTCCTTTGGTATAGATAATGGTAGGTTGGGGTGGGCATTTAAGAATTCTGAAATTTCTGTAATAGCTTCATCATGTGGGATTGAAGTATATAGCGATTCAACATCAAAGGAGACCAGGCGACTGTTTTCTGTTATTTGAGTTCTTGAAATTATTTCTATTGCTGCTGTGGAGTTGGGAATAGTATGAGGTAATTCTTTCTGAAAAGGTGAAATTACTGAGGAAAGTCATTCAACTACTTTAACTACAAGAATCAATACTACAAACAGATCAAAGGCCTCCCGATGGGCAACCCAATATCTTCAGCTCTGGCAAACATTTTCATGAATAATATTGACCAATTAATAATAGATAATAAGCAGCTAAAAATAACATTCTGGAAAAGATATATTGACGATATTCTTTGCATAACCGAAAACAACAATACAATAAGCATTCTGAATTTCTTGAACAATATAAAACCATTTCTCACATTTACACATGAAATAGAAGAAAAAAACTCTTTATCATTCTTAGATATAATTCTCACCAGAAACAGCTCTAAAATAGAAACAGGCATTTACCGCAAGCCAACTCACACAGGTGGTTACTTGAATTTCAGCTCATTCGGCCCTATTAACCATAAAATATCTGTCATAAAAACCCTATCAAAAAGAATATCTACTCATTGCTCTAATAATCTAGAAAAAGTACAACAAGAAAGAATAATACTAATGAATGAATTACAAAGCAATAGTTATCCCACAGAATTTATCAAAAGACAATTCTACAGATCAACATTCATCCCTCCTTCCAATAGCCAATCTCATAAATCATATTGCACGCTTCCGTACAGCTACGGCATCGAAAGAATCAGTAGAGCCCTCAAGAAGTACAACATCAAGACGATATACCAGACACCATCCAACTTAAAAACACTTCTCCGCCATCCTGATACCAAACATAACACAAACAACAGTCAAAAATCCAACCTCATTTACAGAATCCCGTGCCGATCTTGCCCAGCTACATACATAGGAGAGACAGGGAAAACTCTAGAAGAAAGAACCAATCAACACCGGACAGCCCTTCAAAACTATAGCCCTCTTTCCCTTTTAGTAGACCACGCACTGAAACAGGACCACATACCAAATTTTGACTCAACTGAAATAGTATATCAAAATATCAAGGACAAACATTCAAGACTTTTTCTAGAAAGCTGGACCTCAAAAGAAGATAAAAACAGTATCAATCGAAAAATAGACATTCCTCAATTATACTTACAATTTAAAACCATATAGCCCACTCACTATACACATATATATATAACAAATTACTGATTTTCAATTCTTTTATTTTAAATGTATATATATTTATTTATTCTCTATATATTAATATTTTATATATCATTTTATTATTATTAATTATATTTATAAACATGCATATTGTAGATTTTAGATATTTAAAAAAAAAAAAATTTTATAGCAGTTGTACATACGCGTGAATTGATACGCGAGCTTATTCAAAACAATCTTGTTCCCCGAAGAAGTTTGGCGAGTTGCCACACGAAATATCGGAAATAAAACCTTTTGATCCAAAATAGGCATTTTTAAATAATATATATATATATATATATATTAATAGTAATTTTTTTATATTAGGAAAATAGAGGAAAAATAAACTATTAAGAACAACAGATTTTGAATCAATTTTGAGTCAGAACAGCAAGCTAATTCTGTATCAAATAGTATAGTTATGAAAAATTTTAAGATTAATAATTTTTTTTAAAATTTAATTTAAATGTGTGAGGTTTGTTTTTTTAATTTTTTGTAATAAATAATTAGTTAGATTATATTTAAAAAATGACGCGTAACTGCCGATGCTTTGCTGGTGTTACTTTTTTTTTTTTAAATATAATCTAACTAATTATTTATTACAAAAAATTAAAAAAACAAACCTCACACATTTAAATTAAATAAAAAAAAATTATTAATCTTAAAATTTTTCATAACTATATATATATATATATGATAATTTAAACCAATAACCCTATATTATGTAATACGTATAACAAGCTTGTCATGTTGTATATAGAACTAATTATAAACTAACTAATTATACGCATAATTGACATGTCTCCTTGCACCACCATATGTAATGTACTGAGGATGAATAAATAAAATATAATAGATTAAAAGCCAAGTTAAAAGCAAGATTGAGAGATCCCAAAGTAACTTCTAAAGATAGATTGTTAGCCGACAGGTAGGCGCCAGACTCGAATATCATCGACACGTGCATGACCCAATTCTCTTAGTCAGAGCGGTCGTATAAAAAGGCCGCGTAGCAACAGCCAGTTCAGTCCAGTTCCCCATCAGCGCGTCGCCGGTTGTCTCCAAGTTCACCCTCATTCACCATGTAAAACAGTAAGGAATCTTCTATCTCCATCTTTGCTCTTGGCTCGCTTTTTATCTATTCAAGGAACCTTCTACAACGTGTCGCTTCGTTTTGTGTGTGTGGACATCCCCAGTTTTCCACTCTGCCTCGAACACGACTGCCTGTACTTTGTGAGAACTGTTAAAGGTCCTACAAGGTGCAGAGAGGCTACTGGAAAACTCTCCACCCCTGACTGTCCCTCGCGGTTACTACAGGTTTGACCCTCGGTTGCCACAACTTATAGTGAGAGTCGACGAGGTGCTACAACAGGCTTACCAAACCCCAACGTATTATTACAGAGAGTCGTCAGGATCTCAACACAATATTACAGCTAGTCGACAGGATCCCTAATCACAGACAGGATCCAACCCAATATCACATATATATATATAAACTTGAAAAAAAGGGCCTATCATGCCAAAATCCGATATTTCCCCACCTACCTCTGCATCCAGCCACCCAAGTCTAGGATACGAAAAAGGGCGGCTAAGGCCGCAGCCAGCGGCCTGAGCTTTGAGCAACTCCCAGTCCTCAGCTTCCCCCCTGGGGGAAACAAAATCAAACTAATCTCAATGTAATTATCCCACTTCCTTGCCCCCAGTGTTGCTGGACTCCCCCCCGTAAAGGCTATCATCACCCTTCTTTCTGAGAAGAAAAGTATCTTTAAAAATAAAAATAAATAAAAAATTATAAATTATTTAAAACAATTCACAAAAAAAGATTAGAAAATATTGAATAAAAATATATAATTAATATTGTAGGATCTGGGCATCTTGTGGTCAGCCTGGGAAAGGTTCAGGGCTCGTGGTGGAGCTGGTGTTCTGCCTGAAGATGATGACTTCAACACCCACCATGGGATTGTGGCTTGCCCAGAGGCATGCTGGAGTCTGGCTTGGTACTGGTGGAGTCAAATCAAGCACCATAGGTCAGTGGCTTGACTACAGGGAAGGGGCGTCTGAGTCTATCTTGGATTCTGGCTTGGGTTCAAGTCAGCCACAATGGGACATGTGGCTCGACCATCAGGAAGGGGTGTCTGAGTCCATCTCAGACTAGCCTAGCAGGGCCAAGTCATCCACCACAGGTCAGGTAGCTTGACCACAGGGAAGGGGTGTCTGAGTCTATCTTGGACTCTGGCTTGTTGTTGTCAAGGCCGAAGGTGGCCTCCGGCTCCATCTCTACACCTCAAAATCACTGAGGTTTGCAGCTTAGATGGACAAAGGTGGGACATGGCTAGGTTAGGTGGGTTTCTGGGTGATTTTGGCATACTATGGTCACGAGGTGTCCTAGCAAGGGTAGAATCTTAGAAATGGTATTTGAGTAAACTATGGACATAAGCTTTTAAGAGACAGTAGAATTACATTTAAATTTAGATCTAGAATATAAAAACACACTTTCACCAAAATTACAAACATTTATGATATATAAATTCTCAAATCAAGGAGTAAAAAAAATCCTCAAAGACCAGCTTATTTTGGTCGTTGAGGTACATCCTACTCTAAACTGATGAGGACCCACAGCCTGAAACACGTATTTCTTCATTAATCAAGAAAGGATATTTGAAAAACAAATTTAAATAATTGAAAAAAAAAAAACAACAACAATTTGTTGATATTTATTCTGACAGATGGCGATTGCGATCAAGAAGATGCATGTCTTTTATTTATCAATCTTATCCCAGTGCCATTTCTTTACCTCTTTGTTATTTTCTATATGAGTGAAAATAGAAATTTAGTAAATTTTAATATTATCATTTGCACATCCCACATTAATAAACCCATTAAATTTATTTTACTACACTCATGGACAAAACCTAAGGAAGTAGAAAGTCTTTGATATCGCCCGTCGTCTATTTTTTTTTTGAGGGAGACAGAGGTTGTTCACACTTGGTTATCTCGCGTATCTTCAATTAAGGTCACTGTAATATCTTTCAGAGTTATTGTCTCAATCCCGATATACATGCTGAAAGGTACAACTTCCTTAAGTTTAGTCCATGAGTGTATACACACTTGGTTATCTCGCGTATCTTCAATTAAGGTCACTGTAATATCTTTCAGAGTTATTGTCTCAATCCCGATATACATGCTGAAAGGTACAACTTCCTTAAGTTTAGTCCATGAGTGTATACACACTTGGTTATCTCGTGTGTCTTCAATTAAGGTCACTGTAATATCTTTCAGAGTTATTGTCTCAATCCCGATATACATGCTGAAAGGTACAACTTCCTTAAGTTTTGTCCATGAGTGTATACACACTTGGTTATCTCGTGTGTCTTCAATAAAGGTCACTGTAATATCTTTCAGAGTTATTGTCTCAATCCTGATATACATGCTGAAAGGTACAACTTCCATAAGTTTTGTCCATGAGTGTATACACACTTGGTTATCTCGTGTTTAGAATACATTCTGGGTAAATTAGGGAATACAAACTGAAGATAGTCGAGAAAAACTTGAGGCCATGGGTGCTGTGATCTACATTTTAAGAGACTGGCTCCAGGATTCCACCGCCGTGTCAAAGCCAAGACTTCCCTCCAAGATGACGATGTCCCTATAGACGATACGACGACAAAGCCGCTCTTCACGCCGCAAGAAAGAGGACATCAAAGTACGAGGGACAAAGTTCCAAGACTTCGATGGAATCCTTGGCAGAAGCACGTCAGATCCATGTCAGTATCTACAATAATTGCAAGCTGTGGGTCACAGCTCCCATAGAGAAGAAGCTATGTAACAAAGTATTTATTATTTTATTAACAGATTATTGATTTTGATATTTATATTTTTCTACTCTGATTCATATCTTTTTTCTCTTCTTGTATTTTACCGAATATAATTTGTGCTTGCCATAAATAAATTGCAGTGTCATCCTGAAGTTTGCTTTCCCTAATTTCCCACGCAGCAAAATATATTAGGTCATCTATTGTCCTTTTTATTGATATCGTCTGATAGCCATATCAGATTTGCACAAACGCGACGTAATCTAGAACTGACTATTTATCTTTATTTGCATCCTGGCTAGCATTCATGAAACATGAGGATTCCAACCCTCGTCTGCTTTTTTTTCTCTTTTTATATTCTTTGTGGAGCGAATTTTTATCCTGGTATGTATTATTAGATTCTTTCTTTGAATATATTTCTATCTTGCCATTTTTTGAAAAAAAAAAATATATATATGTCGTATCCGTCGAGGTCAAATGGAAGGGCGCAGCCGTTGTGCATGTAAGCTTCGAAAATTAATTTGTTCCACACTGGTGAGCGCGCTGGCTCCCACGTTTATTTTTGTACAGATTTATAAATGGATGAATTTGTATTTACATTTTAACATTCTAATTATGGCGAAAATCTTGGACATTAGGCATATATATATATATATTAAGAAAAAGGCATCTACTTATCGTGCAACTGAAAGTTGCTGCTGGCTTGCGCCATCTATCGGAATAAATATCAACTATTCTCGTTGATTTTTATTTATTCCAGAATTGCCCAAAAACCCATTATTGATTAATCAAGAAAAGCTAACCACGGACGCGTTTCGAGCTGTTGGCCCTCATCAGCGTGGTGCAAGCTGTACCTCAACGACAAAAAAAAAAAAAAAAAAAAAAAAATTGGTCATTAAGGCATCCTGAAAAATCATGAAACGGGTAGTTAAGGCCAGAATTGCGTGAGAACGCTACAAAATGTGAAAAAATAGTACAAATGTAATATTGTACTGGGATAAGGTGCATAAATTAAGAAAAAGGCATCTCCTTATCGTGCAACTGAAAGTTGCTGATGGCTTGCGCCATCTATCGGAATAAATATCAACTATTCTCGTTGATTTTTATTTATTCCAGAATTGGCCAAATACCAATTTTGTAGCGTTCTCACGCAATTCTGGCCTTAACTACCCGTTTCATGATTTTTCAGGATGCCTTAATGACCATTTTTTTTGGTCGTTGAGGTACAGCTTGCACCACGCTGATGAGGGCCAACAGCCCCGAAACGCGTCCGTGGTTAGCTTTTCTTGATTAATCAAGAATGGGTATTTGGCCAATTCTGGAATAAATAAAAATCAACGAGAATAGTTGATATTTATTCCGATAGATGGCGCAGGCCATCAGCAACTTTCAGTTGCACGATAAGTAGATGCCTTTTTCTTAATTTATGCACCTTATCCCAGTACAATATTACATTATATATATATATACTACTCTGATCAAAAAGTTTCGACACTTTGCTCATAAGTTAAAAAAACTTTATTATTCTACCAAATTCAAATTGTCCCCTTCAAGTAGTCCCCGTTGGCCGCGTTTTCCAGTCGGCAAAACACCTCTGGTAGTCTGTTTTCGGGATCGCCTTGATGGCCTTCTTCGATTCCACTTTGATCTCTTCTATATGCTCTGAAATATTTTCGACCCTTTAACTTTTTTTAGCTTTCCAAAAAGGAAGAAGTCGCAGGAGGCCAAATCGGAACTGTAGGGGGTTGGGGGAACACTGAGGTTGAGTGGTCCTGCAGGAACTTCAAGATTTTGAGGGCTGTGTGCGCCGGCGCGTTATCGTGGTGGAGGATCCACGACTTGCTCCTCCAAAGCTCCGGCCGTTTCTGCCTGATCGCTTCCCTCAATCGCCTCAAAACTCCCAGGTAGGAGTCAGCAGTTATTGTAGAGCCTTGTTGTTGAAATTCATGATGAACGATGCCCTGGTAGTCGAAGAACACCGTCAACATGACCTTGACTTTGCTGGGAGCCTTCCTCGCTTTCTTTGGTCTCGGCTCATTTTTAAAGCGCCACTCCGATGCCTGTTGGGTAGTTTCCGAATCAAAGCCGTAAATCCATATTTCGTCTCCAGTAATGACCCTCTTCAGCAATTCGGGGTCGTCGGTTGTCGTTTCGAGATTGAGACTGGCCGTTTCTTTCCGGGCGTTCTTTTGATCAAAAGTCAAATCTTTGGGAACAAGAACGGCGTTGAGTCTTCTCACTTCCAAAATGTCCTTCATTATCGATTGAGTCGACCCGAATGATATCCCTGCTTCTTCGGCGAACTCCCTGGCAGTTATTCGTTGGTCTTCACGCACCAGTTCCAACACCTTGTCCACTTTTTCAGGCGTGGTTGATGTGGACGGTCTCCCGGAACGCTCGTTGTCGGCGGTCTCTTCCCGACCCTCCTTGAAGCGCTTGTACCACTCGAAAACTCGTCTTCGGCTCATGACGGCATCCCCCGTAGGGTGTTTGCAACATCCAAAAAATATCGGCATCCTTGAATCCGTTTTTCACACAGAACTTGATGCAAATTCGTTGATCCTCCATTTCGGTGACTAACGAAATCGAAGCACGGGCAAAATGACTTTACTTCGAACAGCCGCTACTCGCGCTGTTTTGGCGCGTGATTTTTGAAAATTGGCAGGCCTCCAAGCCAAGGGCGACGCTTGCGTTTGCCACAAACCAAGAGAAAATATATTGAGTTTTCAGGATTTTATGAGCAAAGTGTCGAAACTTTTTGATCAGAGTAGTATATTGATGGAAATTTTGCCGGGAGGATATTGATATAAAGAGACAAAGGTCGCCTCTCCCGTCAAAATAGACGTCAAAACTAGACGCCATCTATTGACCGTCGCCGCAACTAGCGTCCTCGGGTCGGTGACAAAGCCTCTAGGTGGGCGCTTTTCAGTTTGCCAAAGCTGGTGTTGTGGCTTTGTCACTGACCCGAGGCCGCTAGTTGCGGTGACGGTCAATAGATGGCGTCTAGTTTTGACGTCTATTTTGACGGGAGAGGCGACCTTTGTCTCTTTATATATATATATATCTTATATAAGTAAAAGATTTGAAAGAAACGCAACCTCGTACGCTTCAAATCTTTTACTTATACTCATCAGAGGTTTCCAACTTTCTATATATATCTTATATAAAGAAAGAAATTTTCTGCTTGAATTTAGATTATGTTGAGGATTATGCCATGGAGTTATTTGCTGGTTCTTTTTAGTACTAAATGGTATTAGTGATGCAGTCGTGGCAAGAATCTTGAAAGTAAAATAATAAAAATAGTAAAGATTAGAAATTGCTTTAATTGAGCTTATAAGATATATAAAACATAATTTGATAAAAGTACTGCCTGGCTTAAGGCGTAAGAATAAAAAGAAAAGCTTATTTACATAATGTACAAAAGTTTTGAGCCGGCCATTGGGATAAAACAACAACGAGTTTTTATAGGGGAAGCGGGACCTCTGGCGGTCGATTTAGCAGAGTATTTTTATCTATGAAATATAATTTTTTAAATAAAACAATACCTTAATATAACATTTTAAATAATACCTTTATATAACATATATATATGTTGTAATTTATTCCAATATATACTTATATTCCCATATGCAATTTAGTTTTAGTGTAATCCGGCCTAACCTGCCTCTTCTTTGAAGGAGATCCTGTCCCTAGCTTCCCCAGCTTGGTAATAGTGCTTTGTATATATTCCGCTTTACGCGGCCAATGGGGCTCAAAAATCATTCATTTTGGTTAGCAGCCCCGTGAATGAAGATGTTTCCGTTATAGTGTAACAACAAAAACTGTAAAAACGATTTAAATCGCCAGTTTTGCCATCATATAATGCAAAACAAAATAATAGAATTAGATTGAGTCAAAGCCGGCGCCAGGACAGGAAAAAGGTCCGAAAAACATGTCGGGTTTCTAGGTGTGCCCCCTTCTTACTCAAACAGATCAGTCTGCTCTGAGACACGATGATTGACAGACCCTTTATAGATCTGTCCTGACCGGTGTCAGCTTCACTTACTCTCTCGCCATCTCTGTGGTGACATCCAATATGTCTTTTGTGTAATCCCAATCACACCTGGACCTACTCTGTACATTGTGGCCACCACGACTGTAACCAACATGCCACAGTCATCCTACAGGATAAACTACATTACAACAAACAGTTAAACCTGTCTATAGCGCCCCCTCTTGGGACTCACCAAAATAGGGTGCTATAGAGAGGTGGTGCTATAGACAGGTCACTTTTAATATAAAATGTTTACATTTTAATGTTTAAAACCGGGCGCTATAGAGAGGAAGGCGCTATTTAGAGGGGGCGCTATAGTCAGGTTTAACTGTATATATATATTTTTAGATAATAAAAAACATATATTGGATTGAATAAAATATTTATTTGCCAATATTTCGGTTGGATGAACGCCAACCTTTATCAAGGCATTATATATTTGTATAAACAAACTTAGCGCCGTATAGTGTTATAATATCACAGTTGAAATAATAATAAAAAAGATACAAAGGATGTGAGAGAGGTACGAATTTGTACATGAAAAAACTATTATAAAAATTACAATAAGTTTTATATGAAATACAATTAATATCATGTTTGTTTTGAACAGAATGCATTAGATCGCTATATGTTATTAGAAATGGAAACAGGGGTCGGTGGAAGGATGGTCTAAACCATTGTTTTTCGACCGCTATGACCCGGGTTCGTTTCTCGCGTTTGGAACTTATTTTCTGATTTAAAAAATATTCCAATGGCCTCCGATTCTTGTTAAAGTCCAACCCCACCAGCGAGTGTAAGTAACCAAATTGGGATTCTGGCACATTTGTAAGTGTAAAGTCGAACTGCTTTTCACATGTGTAGATATGTGCTGTACTTACAGTAATAGCAATCGTCAACTTCTACCCACCATGATTATCATGGCCTGTACCACGTGTTCTAAGGATGAGCAAAAAAAAAAAAGATTTTTTTTCAGGATACCTGAATGACCTGTTTATGGTCGTTGAGAGAGATGACCCTTTTTTCTTTCTTAAAAAATAATTTATTAACAAAATCTATAGAATACAAAACTTGATAACAATTTTACAAGTGATAATCTACAAGAATGTGGTAAGAGACGTAGTCAAATATTTTAGTTGGTAAACTAACAACAGAGTGTTTACAATATAATTATTCTGTGACGATATATTTATATGTTGAGAAAAAGGATATTTTCTGATCGTGCAACTAAGAGTTGCTGATGATTTGCGCCTTCTATCGGAATAAATATAAACTAATCGTTGATTTTTGTAATTATTACAGAATTGACCAAATACGGTTTTTTGATTAATCAAGAAAAGCTAACCACGGACGTGTTTCGAGCTGTTGGCCCTCATCAGCGTGGTGCAAGCTGTACCTCAACGACCAAAAAAGCTGGTTTTTGGGGCATCCTGAAAAACCATGAAACAGGTATTTAGGACGGAAGGATGTAATAGCGCCAACCAATGTGAAAATAGTACAAAAGTGAATTTGTACTGTTTTTCATATTTATATGCGTTTCTTCACTGTCCTTAAAGCATATATCTAGAGTTTGTTTGTAGAGAATACCCTTAACAAGAGATCAGCTTCAGTATCAGGTATAAATTCAATACTGTCTAATACAATTTTACAGCGGTCTGGTAGGTTAAACTGGTAAAACTACTGGAAGGGTTCCCCACTGATGAGCCAGGCCTTCTTTTACTTTTATAATTGCAGTAAAGATAATATAGAAAATTGTTTCATTTGAAAAAAGAAAGACACGCGTTATAAAGGAGGTACATTTCCAATAACATGGTGGATAGATTATGAAAAAGGCATCTCCTTATCGTGCAACTGAAATTTGCTGATGACTTGCGCCAACTATCGGAATAAATATAAACTATTCTCGTTGATTTATAATTATTCTAGAATTGGCCAATTACCCATTCCTTATCAATCAAGAAAAGCTAAACACGTATGATATTTATTCCGATAGATGACGCAAGCCATCATCAACTTTCAGTTGCACGATAAGGAGATGCCTTTTTCATAATTTATACACCTTATCCCAGTACAATATCACGTTTGTACTATTTTTTTCACATGGTGGATATAGTTTGTTTGACTGTGTTACTTTAAGTTAAATCTAATTCTACTTATATACCACCTGTTATACTTCTATATTGTGGGTCGGTGGGGTAGTGGTTTAAACTGTTGATTCTCGACAGACACGACCTGGGTTCGAATCATTGGACACCTTTTTTTTCAGAATAAAATAATACTTCAATGGTCACCCATTCTTGCATTATGTAATAAATATGCACTTTATGCTTAGCGTGCAGACTTTAAGGAAGTTGTACGTTTCAGCATTTATATCGGGATTGAGACAATAACTCTGAAAGATATTACAGTGACCTTTATTGAAGACACACGAGATAACCAAGTGTGTATACACTCATGGACAAAACTTAAGGAACTTGTACCTTTTAGCATGTATATCGGGAATGAGACAATAACTCTGAAAGATATTACAGTGGCCTTTATTGAAGACACACGAGATAACCAAGTGTATATACACTCATAGACAAAACTTAAGGAAGTTGTACATTTTAGCATGTATATCCGGATTGAGGCAATAACTCTGAAAGATATTACAGTGGCCTTTATTGAAGACACACGAGATAACCAAGTGTATATACACTCATAGACAAAACTTAAGGAAGTTGTACCTTTCAGCATGTATATCCGGATTGAGACAATAACTCTGAAAGATATTACAGTGGCCTTTATTGAAGACACACGAGATAACCAAGTGTATATACACTCATAGACAAAACTTAAGGAAGTTGTACCTTTCAGCATGTATATCGGGATTGAGACAATAACTCTGAAAGATATTACAGTGACCTTTATTGAAGACACACGAGATAACCAAGTGTATATACACTCATAGACAAAACTTAAGGAAGTTGTACCTTTCAGCATGTATATCCGGATTGAGACAATAACTCTGAAAGATATTACAGTGGCCTTTATTGAAGACACACGAGATAACCAAGTGTATATACACTCATAGACAAAACTTAAGGAAGTTGTACCTTTCAGCATGTATATCCGGATTGAGACAATAACTCTGAAAGATATTACAGTGGCCTTTATTGAAGACATACGAGATAACCAAGTGTGTATACACTCATAGACAAAACTTAAGGAAGTTGTACCTTTCAGCATGTATATCCGGATTGAGACAATAACTCTGAAAGATATTACAGTGGCCTTTATTGAAGACATACGTGATAACCAAGTGTATATACACTCATAGACAAAACTTAAGGAAGTTGTACCTTTCAGCATGTATATCCGGATTGAGACAATAACTCTGAAAGATATTACAGTGGCCTTTATTGAAGACATACGAGATAACCAAGTGTGTATACACTCATAGACAAAACTTAAGGAAGTTGTACCTTTCAGCATGTATATCCGGATTGAGACAATAACTCTGAAAGATATTACAGTGGCCTTTATTGAAGACACACGAGATAACCAAGTGTATATACACTCATAGACAAAACTTAAGGAAGTTGTACCTTTCAGCATGTATATCCGGATTGAGACAATAACTCTGAAAGATATTACAGTGGCCTTTATTGAAGACATACGAGATAACCAAGTGTATATACACTCATAGACAAAACTTAAGGAAGTTGTACCTTTCAGCATGTATATCCGGATTGAGACAATAACTCTGAAAGATATTACAGTGGCCTTTATTGAAGACATACGAGATAACCAAGTGTGTATGCACTCATAGACAAAACTTAAGGAAGTTGTACCTTTCAGCATGTATATCCGGATTGAGACAATAACTCTGAAAGATATTACAGTGGCCTTTATTGAAGACACACGAGATAACCAAGTGTATATACACTCATAGACAAAACTTAAGGAAGTTGTACCTTTCAGCATGTATATCCGGATTGAGACAATAACTCTGAAAGATATTACACTGACCTTTTGTTGTGTATTTAGGGTTACCTCGTCTTAGTTTACAATTATTGCAACTCACATTTAATGCTTTTATTATTGTATTTATTTATACAACATTTCATAGGATTTATTATATATTATTTACTATAGTATTACATTTAATACAGCAGTTAATAATAACTAATTTAATTATAAAGTCTAACAAAACAAGCGGTCGTTGTTTACCGCAAGCCAGAAAAGAACAAAGAATATCAGGAGATGATGATAAATAAAATAATTATTTTGACCGGTCATTATTTAAAATTAAATATAATATTGACCAGTCATATGAAATATATATCATCCTCTCCTCTTCGAAAGAGCGGAACTCTTCATAGGTCCAATCTTGTAGGTGGTTTCCGAATCCTACTAGATCTCCGGAGGGGATTCACTGGATCCGGTGGTGTAATAGTCTGGGGACTCTGGGCTGGTTCAGTAGAAGACTGCGGCTCCGATGTCACTTCCTGGTGTTGTGGAATCAGTTCTTCTGGTTCGGTGTTTATAACCGGCTCGGAGACTCCGGCGTGGACTTCAGTAGATTCACTTCTCTTGTCAGGAATGTGAGATCTCCGTATTTGGTTCCAATGTCTTCTAACTTGTCCTTTGGCTGTTTGTAATGTAACTAGACGGTTTCCCGTAGGGCCTTGAATGCTAGTTTGGTCCCATTTTGGTCCTGATTTGTAGGTTCGATACCATACAGACTCTCCTACCTTAAAACCTGGTTCCTCTGATTTACCAGGATTTGGTAAGATCAAATCCAAACGACTCCGAATGTTATGGCCAAACATCATTTCGGAAGGAGACTTTCCAATGCTGGCTATGGGGGTCCTTCTATAGCCCAAAAGTATCTCAGAGATATGCTCCCTTGTTGTACTTTCTTAAGACCAGTTTTAATCGTTTGCACGGCACGTTCAGCTAACCCATTGGAACTTGGGTGAAAGGGTGCAGTGCGTAGGTGACGGATACCATTTCTTGTCATGAACTGTCTGAATTCTTCGGAAGTGAACCCGGTACCATTATCAGATACTAGTGTTCTTGGAATGCCAAACCTGGCAAATAGACTGCGTAGTTGTTCGATGGTTTCTTTTGTAGAAGTGTTAGGAACAGGAATGGCTTCTATCCACTTGGTACAAGCGTCCACTACAATCAGGTACAGGTTTTGTTCAAATGGCCCCAGATGATCAATATGAACTCTATCACAGGGTTGGTTGGTGGGCGGCCAATTGACTGGTGTAGTTCGGGGTGGCATGCTGGCATGGCTTTGGCAGCAGTTACACCGTCTAACGGTCTCTTCAATATCCTTGTCCAAACCAGGCCACCAAAACAAAGTTCGGGCGACACTTTTTAAACCAACAATGCCTTGATGACTATTGTGTAATTCATCCAACATTTTGGCTCTCAAATTTGTAGGAATGATGACACGATTTCCCCAGAATAGCAGACCTTCACAGGCTCCTAGTTCATATCTACGGCTCCAGTAAGGCATGAGTTCCATTTCCTTCGGTGTTTCTTCACTCCAACCTTGAAGAGTATGATCCAAGGCTTGTCTTAAAGCAGGATCTCCTGGTAAGCTTGCCCGAATATCATCAGATGTAACTGGAGAACTGTCTAAAGCGTCCATCAGTAATACCATTTCCACAGGTTCTGAATCATGTTCCTTTGGATTTTGTTCAGGAGTGAACATGGGAAGTCGGCTTAAGACATCAGCTTCTGTGTTGGAGGTGCCCTTGATGTACTCAATCTTGTACTGATAAGCAGATAAAATGATGGCCCATATTTGAATACGGTTTGCTGCAATAGTTGGAATCCCCTTATTCTCTGAAAACAGGGTTACCAATGGTTTGTGATCTGTACGAAGAGTAAAACTATTTCCTAACAAGTAGTTGCGAAACCTTGTCACTCCAAATACAATTCCTAAGGCTTCCCGCTCCAGTTGTGAGTATTTTTTTCCGCTGGAGTGAGTGTACGAGATGCAAATGCCACCGGTCGTATATCATTGTTCCCTTGTACTTGGGACAGCACAGCACCAATACCTACTCCGGAAGCATCACAAGATAGAATTTGTCTCTTTCGAGGATCGAAATGTACTAGTAAGGTTGACTGGACTAATTTTTCTTTAATGTCCTTGAATGCTCTTTCTTCTGGGGTTTCCCATTTCCACCTTTGTTCCTTTTTTAGCAAGTTGTATAATGGTGCTAAAGTGGAAGACATGTTAGGAATAAATCTTGAATAATACGTAAGTAAATCCAAGAATGATCGTAACTCCGTCAGGTTGGTTGGACTTGGAGCGGCTTGTATAGCTTCAACTTTAGAGGGCAATGGTTGGAGACCGTCCTTTGCAATTTTATGACCTAGATACTCTAGTGATGGTGCCAGAAATGAACATTTATCCTTTTTCAGCTTTAACCCGGCCTCTTGAATTCTTTGAAGTACGCACTCCAAATTTTTCAAATGATCTTGATCATTCTTCCCAGTAATTAGGATGTCATCTAGTGCACAGAAAACCATGGGAATTCCTTTTAGAAGTATGTCCATCTGTTTTTGGAACAATGCTGGAGCTGAAGATATTCCAAACGGAAGTCGTGTGTACTTGTATAAACCCTGATGCGTATTGATGACTGTATAAAGCTGAGATTCATCATCAAGTTCTAATTGGTTGTAGGCATCTCTGAGGTCTATTTTGCTGAATTTCTCACCACCAGCTAAAGCTGCAAAAATATCCTCGGCTTTATGCAGGGGGTATTGATCCACTTTAAGGGCTTGGTTCGCAGTAATCTTGAAATCTCCACAAATTCGAATAGTCTGGTCAGACTTCAGAACTGGAACAATCGGAGCGGCCCATTCAGCGTGTCGCACGGGTTTCAAAATTCCCGCCTTGACTAATCTATCAAGCTCTCTAGAAATCTTCTCCTTGAGCGCATAAGGAATAGGACGGGACTTGAAAAATCTTGGTTTCATTTCAGGATCAACTAGCAATCTAGCTCTTACACCCTTGAACACACCGTAGCCAGGGTTGAACAGTTCTCTAAATCTATGTAGCTGTGTTGGCAGGTTGTTTTCTGTTACTTTAATCATGTCAACCTTGTATGGCTGGGTTGGTAGTATTCCCAATGCTTCCATCCAATTCCGACCACAAAGGCTAGGACCTTCACCTCCAACAACCATCAGTGGTAGGGTCTGAGTACTATTCTGGTATTGTACAGGTACATCCAATGTACCTAACACTTGCAAGGGTTGGCCACTGTAGGTTGCCAACTTAACTCTTAATGGATCGGCAGGACATGGATTAGGTAGTTTAAAGAACCTTCGAGTGGAGTCGGATATGAGGCTGTAGGCAGAACCAGTATCATATTCCAATGACAGTATCTTATCATTGATTTGTACCTCAATCTTAATTGGATCGGTTGTTCTCCATAAATTTATAATTTTGAAGATTTGACTGCTGATTTCCGTCTCTGCGATGGCGTGTACTTTATTTCCATCCTTATTTGCAGTAGCATTGCGTTGTGGCTTTCTTTTTAGACAACTCCTCCCCAAATGTCCAATTTTACCACAGTTGAAACATTTGGCTTTCAAATGAGGGCATTTATCTTGCTTATGATCCTTAGATCCACATCTTATGCAGGTGTAGTTTTCTGACTTGGTAATCTTTCCTGTAGTAGATGGCTTTAATCTCCAATTACCTTGCTTAATTTTCTTAACAACCTCTGGGTTTCTTTGACTTTGTAAATCTTTTGCATCTTGTGCTGCTGCTTCCAAAGCAAGAGCAATTTCTATAGCTTTATGCAAGGTCAAACTATCACCTTCCCCTAACAGTTTTCTTTGAATGCTGTCATCCTCGATTCCAGCTATTAGTCTATCACGGATAGCTTCATCTATTGTAGACCCAAATTTGCAATATTCTGCCATCTTCTTTAATTCAGCAATGTATGTTGAAATTTTTTCACCTGGCATCCTTGCTCTATTTGTAAACTTTGAACGTTCAACGATAGCAGATGGGGTGGGGTTGAAATGTTTTTTTAATTTGCTCACTAGAACTGGGTAAGTATTTTCTACATCAGATAATTTTTTGGAATGCAAAGATCATATAAAAGGTTGTACACCGTTGGGGTTAGCAAGGTCAAGAAAATAGCTTTCTTTTTATTTTGATCAATGTTATTTGCCTCAAAGAAATATTCCAATCTTTCTGTGTATCTCTCCCAACTTTCTGTAGACTCATCAAATTTTTCAATTGTAAAAATAGACATTTTGAAAATAAAAATGTTTACTTATCTTTAATTGGAAGATCCCGTGCTCGTCGCCAATTTACTGTTGTGTATTTAGGGTTACCTCGTCTTAGTTTACAATTATTGCAACTCACATTTAATGCTTTTATTATTGCATTTATTTATACAACATTTCATAGGATTTAATATATATTATTTACTATAGTATTACATTTAATACAGCAGTTAATAATAACTAATTTAATTATAAAGTCTAACAAAACAAGCGGTCGTTGTTTACCGCAAGCCAGAAAAGAACAAAGAATATCAGGAGATGATGATAAATAAAATAATTATTTTGACCGGTCATTATTTAAAATTAAATATAATATTGACCAGTCATATGAAATATATATCACCTTTATTGAAGACACACGAGATAACCAAGTGTATATACACTCATAGACAAAACTAAAGAAGTTGTACATTTTAGCATTTATATCCGGATTGAGACAATAACTCTGAAAGATATTACAGTGACCTTTATTGCATGATGTTGTGCAATAAATTGATAAAGAGGGAGCATTTATATATAAATATAAAAGTCTCTGTATGTAGTATATGTGTTTGTCGTCTATACACGTCCACAATACGTAACTAATCTGGCTTAAATTTTTAGCAGTATATAGAAGTGAATCTGAAAAAACTTAGAGGCAGATTATCAGGCTTCAATCTCGAATATCCTTGGATTTATTAACAAATTTCCCTATTTTATTCGTAACCAGCGCCTCACTGCGGTAACTGACTAAAGTTGGTGAAGATAAGTGGGATTCAGCTGCGAGAGGATGGCTCACGTGGGGCTTCCCCACGGCGCAACGGGGATTGGTTGTGAGGAATGTGGAGCGGGAAGTTTCACAAGAATAACATAAGACTTAATGACAGCGTAAGGGCAAGAAATCACTTGCTGGTTACATCTGCAGCGTATGTAGTCCAGGCTGATCGTATACAGTTTGGAGCGAGACATTTCACAAAAGTGACATACACGGTGACAATTTATAATTGTAACGAATAGTATTTGAATAAAAACATTTTAAAAATATTTATGGACTCGGGTAAAACTCATGCGTTGCCCAGTTCATCATTCGCCTAGTATATTGTATCGTAGAAAATGAGTAAATACAGACTTCAGGATAACACAGCAATTTATTTAAGACACAAAGATTAACTAAAATTTATAAAATACAAGATAAGCAATAAGGTAGGTTTCCAGAGTATTACAAATATATAAATAAAATTTTATTGCCATCTATCGTTAAAATTTTACACAAATAAATTTACTGGCAATGCGTTTCTTTTAAATATCATCAAATTATATCTCTACAGACCTTACTGCAATGGTATGAGTTATTGAATGAGAGGGCTTGGCTCATCAGTAGTGAACCCTCTCAGTGAGTTCGCCAAATTAATCTCTAGACCGCTCTACTATTGTATTGGACTGGTTTTGTTATATACCCTGCATTTTCTATGGAAGGCAGCTTAGGAGTGTTTAAGGAACTATGGACATAAGCTTATAGGTCTGTAGAGGTACATACATATAATTTCAAGGTGTTGCATCGAGCACAGCTCTTCCGCAAAATATGTTTTCCTAACCAATATATATTAGTAAATTAAATTTTATTGCCATCTATCGTTAAAATTTTACACAAATAAATTTACTGGCAATGCGTTTCTTTTAAACATCATCAAATTATATCTCTACAGACCTTACTGCAATGGTATGAGTTATTGAATGAGAGGGCTTGGCTCATCAGTAGTGAACCCTCTCAGCGATTTCGCCAAATTAATCTCTAGACCGCTCTACTATTGTATTGGACTGGTTTTGTTATATACCCTGCATTTTCTATGGAAGGCAGCTTAGGGGTGTTTAAGGAACTATGGACATAAGCTTATAGGTCTGTAGAGATATAATTTGATGATATTTAAAAGAAACGCATTGCCAGTAAATTTATTTGTGTAAAATTTTAACGATAGATGGCAATAAAATTTAATTTACTAATATATATTGGTTAGGAAAACCTATTTTTGCGGAAGAGCTGTGCTCGATGCAACACCTTGAAATTATATGTATGTACCTCTACAGACCTATAAGCTTATGTCCATAGTTCCTTAAACACCCCTAAGCTGCCTTCCATAGAAAATGCAGGGTATATAACAAAACCAGTCCAATACAATAAAGTCGTAGGACGAGTGGGTAACCCCCTCGATTCCCGACAGTCATGAACCGGGATTGAATCCCGCGTTAAAATTTGTTTAATATGTGATAACCTTCACATATTACACAATGTTCAATTATCATGAACTAGGTTGCTCTTGCTGAGCGGTACCTATTTATGTGAATTTGAACCAACCAGTCCAATACAATAGTAGAGCGGTCTAGAGATTAATTTGGCGAAATCGCTGAGAGGGTTCACTACTGATGAGCCAAGCCCTCTCATTCAATAACTCATACCATTGCAGTAAGGTCTGTAGAGATATAATTTGATGATATTTAAAAGAAACGCATTGCCAGTAAATTTATTTGTGTAAAATTTTAAATATATAAATAATATAAATATTAAAAAAATAAAAATCTGTATGTAAAAATAATAAATACCGTGCTGAAATATTGTAACAAAATCTTTATAATACAATATAATGCGGCTTATGATTGTAGAACGAAAATTGAAAATTATCCCGCATGTGTTTTTCTTGAAGGAAAAATCGAAATTTATTTGAAGGTGAAATAACGATTGTTCAAATGTCGTTCTACAACAAAATATTTATTATTTTATTAACAGAGTATCATTTTTTATGTTTATATTTTACTACTCTGTAAACTTCCCTCATTGCTTATCTTTTGTTTACCATTCATAGTTTGTTATTGCCTGAAATAAATTGCTGTCCTCTCCTGAAGTTTGTCTTTTATAATTTTCCAAATGGCAATATAATAAAATTAAAGATATTGCCACGTGGAAAATTAGGAAAGACAAAAATTCAGGAGAGGACAGCAATTTATTTCAGGCAAGAACAAACTATGAATGGTAAACAAAAGATAAGCCACGAGGGAAATTTATAGAGTAGCAAAATATAAACATAAAAATGTCCACTCTGTTAATAATAATAATAAAATATAATAAATAATTTGCTACAATATAATAAAATTTAAGATATTTTTGTAAAATCGCATATATAGAGCGCAAAGTAACCTGAAATAGAATGTTTCAAAGTTTATCTCACAACAATTTATCTCACAACAATGATAGGCGATAAAGGTTATGATTAGAAATGTGCATTGTTATTTTGACAATAAACAATCATAGTTTTATCTTCTTTCATAGGAGAAAAAAGGGCATCCCTGTTGCATGCCTGAATCATACTTCTAACACCTCAATAAAAATCGGAATCATTCTTGATTTTAATAAATCAAAAACATTTTTAGCACTAAATTTCTTTTTAAATATAAACTATTTATACAGATTTATACGGCACAATGATTAAAAATAGAAAAGGAGAAGTAATGGCTCATCAATGGTGAACCCTTCCAGAGTTTCGCCTTTTTAATCTTCATGGTGAAACCAGTTATTGAGATATTTCCAGAATCCCGATATACATGCTAAAAGGTACAACTTTCTTAAGTTTTGTCCATGAGTGTATACACACTCGGTTATCTCGTGTGTCTTCAATAAAGGTCACTGTAATATCTTTCAGAGTTATTGTCTCAATCCCGATATACATGCTGAAAGGTACAACTTTCTTAAGTTTTGTCCATGAGTGTATACACACTCGGTTATCTCGTGTGTCTTCAATAAAGGTCACTGTAATATCTTTCAGAGTTATTGTCTCAATCCCGTTATACATGCTGAAAGATACAACTTTCTTAAGTTTTGTCCATGAGTGCAAACACACTTGGTTATCTCGTGTGTCTTCAATAAAGGTCAATATAATATCTTTCAGAGTTATTGTCTCAATCCCGATATACATGCTAAAAGTACAAATTCCTTAAGTTTTGTCCATGAGTGTATGTTTTTCCCTGAGAAGTTTTATTTTGAATTATCTTAGAAAGAATATATATGTAGTAGATGTTTTTTCTCTCGTTTTATATTTTTATGACCTTCTGTTCTTGCAGAATCCAGCAAGGTATGGAAGAAATCAAGTCATTGGCAGGAATTGTTTAAGTTTGAAGAGATGCTGAATGGTAAGTTTTAATTTATAAGATATAATAAAAAACATATTTTTTTCCAACATCAACATCTTTTCCAATCCAATAGTTTTCAAGTATGGGTCTGAATTAGGTGAGTCTTTATTTACATATTTTGTATTCGAGAGTTCAACCAAAATTAATTTCATTTAAAATTAAAATATTTATCATTTTTTCTTTCCATGGCACTCATGGGTAACTATACATTGTTGCATAGTTATGTATAACAATGATTTTACTATTATAAATATATTCCAAGTATATATTAGATGAACTCAGTGTAAAATAATAGTTGCATATGGGACAAGACTTACGGTAATGTTAATGGTTAACTGGCTAGCAAGTCTGACAGCCAATCATCTGCAATGTTTATTTTAATTTCTAAGAAACGTATTGAATATGTAAAAAAGGTATCTCCTTATCGTGCAAATGAAATATTGCTAATGGTTTCGCCATCTGTCGGAATAAATATATACTAATCGTTGATTTTTATAAAAATTTATTCCAGAATTCGCTTAATACTCCTTCTTGGTTAATCAAGAAAGGTTAACCAAGTACGTTATCTTGATTAATAAAGAAAGGGTATTTAGTCAATTCTGGAATAATTAAAAAAATCAACGATTAGTTGATATTTATTCCAGCAGATGGCGTAAGCTTTCAGCAACTTTTAGTTGGACGATCAAGAGATTACAATTCCAATTATTTTATTTCCAAAGCGCTATATCCCGCAAGGGATACTTGCGCCAAACAAGGAGAAAAGTTTATTTACATAAGGTATTTACATTATTCAACGCATGAAAACATTAGAGAGCCAGATTTTGTAGAAAGTTTAGAATGTATTTACAAAATGAATTGAACTTTAAATATGATTTTTTATTGGAAATCAAATCGTTAAGTTCACAAACTCTAGTTCATTCTTCATTCTATAATTTTGAAATGCTGGGCAATCGATCAGTAGATGTCTTGAGGTTTGTTCCTTAATACCACAAAAGCAGCTTGAATCCTCCACTGCCTTTATTCTATTTAAAAAACTTTAGAAATTTTCGTGGTTTGTAACAAATTGAGAATTATATAGAGATGCCTTTTTTTTCTTAATTTATCTACCAGATCTTAGTACAATTTTACTTTTTTTACTATTTTTTACTTTTTAAATATGGTTTATTGTTTGGTATCTGTTAAGTTTTTTATGTTATTAGAAGGAATTGTTTGCTCGTTAGTCCTATATTAAAGATTTTATTATCGTTCCAATTTGCATAAACTCTCCTATTTACATATCCATGATGCTATAATGAATACTATAATCAGTGATGATGTTACTCTGCATATTTACATAATTAAATTAAGAATATTTATATTAACTTTATGAATACACATAACATTATATCTGTGATATATATGCAAATTTGACTTAATTTTCGACACTTTGTTAGTATTGATTGTTTACATTGAGTTTATTTACATATCCATGATATTATAATGAATACTATAATCAGTGATGATGTTACTCTGCATATTTACATGATTAAATTAAGAATATTTATATTAACTTTATGAATACATAACATTATATCTGTGATATATATGCAAATTTGACTTAATTTTAGACACTTTGTTAGTATTGATTGTTTACATTGAGTTTATTTACATATCCATGATATTATAATGAATACTATAATCAGTGATGATGTTACTCTGCATATTTACATAATTAAATTAAGAATATTTATATTAACTTTATGAACACATAACATTATCTCTGTGATATGTATGCAAATTTGACTTAATATTAGACACATTGTTAGTATTGATTGTTTACATTGAGTTTATTTACATATCCATGATATTATAATGAATACTATAATCAGTGATGATGTTACTCTGCATATTAACATAATTAAATTAAGAATATTTATATTAACTTTATGAATACATAACATTATATCTGTGATATGTATGCAAATTTGACTTAATTTTCGACACTTTGTTAGTATTGATTGTTTACATCGAGTTTATTTACATATCCATGATATTATAATGAATACTATAATCAGTGATGATGTTACTCTGCATATTTACATAATTAAATTAAGAATATTTATATTAACTTTATGAATACATAACATTATATCTGTGATATGTATGCAAATTTGACTTAATTTTCGACACTTTGTTAGTATTGATTGTTTACATTGAGTTTATTTACATATATAATGTGAAAATGTTTTATATTGCAGAAGATGATATATTCCTGTTGGGAATCGAAAGTGGAAACCACGAACTGAGATATAAGAACGACGAGATACTGGAAGAAATTACCTTCGACTACTACACTGACGAAGGCACCACATTGAAGCTGAATGGCCACAATATCGAACCGAGTGGCAAAATATGGAAATCCTACATAATGGAAAATATAAACTCTACCGAGGTGAGAAATTAAACCTTATTTTATAATTTTTAGATATTTAAATATCGCTTTCAGTAAAATAAGAGAAAAACATTCTATTATTCATAAAGAATAATTTGAATTTTAAATTTTATGAAATATACATTTGTAATATACATTTATAAATTGGTCTTATAGTCAAATGTTTTGGTCGTAAACTGTTGACAGGTTGATTTTCAACGAGACCTGGCCTGGAGTCGATATTTATAAACTCCCAATTGAATCATTAAGGTTACCATCATTCAACATAATGTCGGAATAAAATTCCTGTTAAGATTTTGATTTGTTGGAATTCCGACCCAGTCTAAAAATAAAAACACTCATGGACATAACTTAAGGAGGTGAAGAGTCTCTGATGACGCCAACTGTCTGTTTTTCTTGAAATATAATTGCAATTTTGTTCACACTTGGTTATCTCATGTGTCTTCAATAAATGTCACTGTAATATCTTTTAGAGTTATTGTTTGAATACTGATATACATGCTAAAAGGTACAACTTCCTTAAGTTTTGTCCATGAGTGTATACACACTTGGTTATCTCATGTGTCTTCAATAAAGGTCACTATAATATCTTTTAGAGTTATTGTTTGAATCCCGATATACATGCTGAAAGTAAAACTTCCTTAAGTTTTGTCCATGAGTGTATACATGTGTCTCTTCAATAAAGGTCACTGTAATATCTTTTAGAGTTATTGTTTGAATACTGATATACATGCTAAAAGGTACAACTTCCTTAAGTTTTGTCCATGAGTGTATACACACTTGGTTATCTCGTGTGTCTTCAATAAAGGTCACTATAATATCTTTTAGAGTTATTGTTTGAATCCCGATATACATGCTGAAAGTAAAACTTCCTTAAGTTTTATCCATGAGTGTATACATGTGTCTCTTCAATAAAGGTCACTGTAATATCACATAATAATTTTAGCATATATATAAATACAGGTGTACTTATAGTAATATACATTTCACAAATTGTGGTTTCATGACACTGGTGTGATTATACAGGTGACGTTTGAGTTCGAAGTAAAGAACTCTAAAGAAGACGTCATTGGCATTAAGAACATAAAAGGTAAGATTTTAGAATTTCAAATTTATATACTATTTCAAATATTATATATATATATTATATTAAAAAAAAAGATTTTTAAGTTTCTGCTTGATATTTTGCATCATGTTGAGGATTATGGTAATGGTGGTGATGCAGTCGTGGCTAGAATCTTGAAAGTAAAATAATAAAAATAGTTTTGATAAGAGATTGTTTTAATTGGTCTAAGGTAATATAAATAACATAATTTGATTAAAGTACTGCCTGGCTTAAGGCGTAAGAATAAAAAAATGAAAAGCTTATTTACATAATGTACAAATGTTTTGAGCCGACCAATGGGGAAGAACAACAATGAGATTTTATATGGTAAGCGTGACCTCTGGCGGTCGATTTAAACAGAGTATTTATATCTATGAAATTATATAATTTAAAATAAAATAATATTTTAATATAACATTTTGAATAATACCTTTATATGACATTTTAAATAAAATATTTTAATATAACATATATATATATATATCTAAAGAGACAATGGTTGCCTCTCCCGTCAAAATAGTCGTCTAAAACCAGACGCCATCCATTGACCATCGCCGCAACTAGCAGCCTCGGGTCGGTGACAAGCAACAACAGCAGCTTTGGCAAACTGAAAAGCGTCCACCTAGAGATCCCGTGTGGATCTCATGGAATAAAGTCCGCCCTAGACTGACGAGGCCCATTAGCTCGAAACCATGGTCTCTAGGTGGACGCTTTTCAGTTTGTCAAAGCTGGTGTTGTGGCTTTGTCACCGACCTGAGGCTGCTAGTTGCGGCGACGGTCAATAGATGGCCTCTGGTTTTAGACGTCTATTTTGACGGGAGAGGCGACCCTTGTCTCTTTAGATCAATATCCTACCGGCAAAATTTCCATCTATATATATATATATATATATATATATGTCGTACCACAAACAACAGAAGTCATGGGGCCCAGTGGTTTTAGCGTTCCTACATAAAGAACGAGGCAGGTTGGATGACATCTAAGAGAGACCAGCGACTGACTTCACAGGCGAGGTTCAGGAGGAACTGAGATGTCGGTCGTCCAGCGACTGGTCGTAAAACTCACTAATGACTTGTGGAAGTTCCTCGGGAAGGGTCAAGTTGATAATTTATACATGTCGTAGTTATAGTTTGGTATTGGATATGGGTGAGTGTTGTAATAGGTGACACAGAAATAACTCGAAACTATACACATGTAGAAAGAAGTTCATATTTTGCACTTACAAGTGTGTCAGAGTGCCGTTTTTCTTACTTGGACTCGTTGCCAATTGGTGCATTTTTATTCATTGCTTTTAGAGTTTTTTAAATTGGAGAAAAAAGAGTTCAATGTGGGATTCATTCTCAGATAGTAACGGTCGAAAACCAACGGTTTAGTCTACTCGCCTGTCGACCATATCTACATATCTCTATAAGTAGTTATAAGCTTGTGTTTTAATTTATTAAAATAAATTTGATTTGTTTCAGTGAGTTATATAGGTCTACCAGAGATAAAGAAGACCGAGCCAGAACTACTTGATATACAAGAGGGTAAATATTGCTGTATATGCAAATTTTTCTGATACAAAAATAGTACCATTATAAATCGATATCTTGACGATTGAGGATTTCAGGACAAGGGAAATGTAATGAAGCCCAAGTTAAAGAATGCATTGAGAAAAAGGCCAATTGTATAGCCACCAGTGACTCACAGCATAGGTGCGTCTGTAAAGCAGAATGGACGAAAGACAACGATGGAATTTGTATCGGTAAGTATTTTTATTGAAATATTTGTGGGTTTATCTCACTTTATTCTATAATAAAAATCTTCTATATTAAAGGAACAAACTAAATAACTTAAATGAACATAATTTTCTTGATACATTTAGACTTGTCTTTAGCGCCCCCGCTTGGGACTCACCAAAATAGGGTGCTATAGAGAGGGGGTGCTATAGACAGGTCAATTTTAATGTAAAATGTTCACATTTTAATGTTTATAACTGGGCGCTATAGAGAGGAAGTCGCTATTTAGTGGGGGTGCTATAGACAGGTTTAACACTATTTTTGAAAATTGAGCAATCCATAAATAAATATTTAATTAAAATGTATATATTGGATCAAAATATCATTTATTTTACCAATATTTCAGTTGGCTGAACGCCAACCTTTATCAAGGTATTATAACATATTAATATGTGTATATTTATTTATCATACATTAATATTGTTTTGAAAATAGAGCAACCCATATTTAATTCATTAGAAAATAAAAAGGCATATATTGGATTCAATAGAAGATTTTAATATTGGCAAAATGAATCTTCTATTAAATCTAATATTATCTAAGATCCAAGATTTATTATCTAATACATTAATATGTTATAATACCTTGGGAAAAGATTGGCGTTCAGCCAACTAAAATATTGTTAAAATAACTGATATTTTGATCCAATATATGACTTTTAATTAAATATTTTATAAATATATCTAAGTTAACCTTACTGGGAAAACCTACTTCTCTCTAACAACATTTATATCTATTGGCACACTCACTTCTTTCTCTATATATATAAAATGAAAGGATTTAAAAACACGAATGTGCTTCTTTTATACATAATACAAACTTCTACTGTCCTTACTGCGATGAAAAAATATATTGGGAGGGCTTGGCTCATCAGTGGTGAACCCTCCCAGCGGTTTCGCCAGAGGGAGGGTTCACCACTGATGAGCCAAGCCTATAGCCACATTCACTTCTCTATAATCTATATTAGCTTAAATATATTGTCACGGTAGAGAAGTATTCCAAATGATTAATTAAAAAATAATTTATTAATTAAATTTATAGAATGCAAAATGTGTTAATTAATTTTACATGTGATAATCTGAAAGCATGGTAAGGGGTGATGACTTGCTAAATATTTATGATGATAAACTACCAATAGAGTATTTACAATAATTATTCAGTGACTGTATATAAATATGTAGTGATCAAGACCAGAAATTATTAAGTCACAGATTAATATATCTAAAGAATAAAATTAAATTTTGTACAATATGCAACAATATCTTTATACATATTGTTTGTATTATATGTAAATAAGTGATGTGAACAGTATACATCTCTACACTCTGATAACTACAGTACAATATAACATCCATGAAACCATCAACATTACCATGTAGTAACTGTAAAAACGAATTTACTGTTTGTTTGAAACAATGATTTAACATTATGATGATTAGATATATAACAATATATTTTCCCCTTTTTGAACTGAATCTAATTTCCTAATTTACATATTTCATTGGGCAAAATTATTAAGAGGCTCTGTTTAATCTGTAATTTAGCTTGTTTAATCTACCAGACCATTCTACAACAATTAATTTGTTATTTTGATTGTATTGCTAACGTTTATAATGATTTCTTGTTAGATATATACTCATGGACAAAACTTAAGGAAGTGGAAAGTCTTTGTTGTCGCCGGTCGTCTGTATTTTTGAAGGAGACAGTGTTTGTTCACACATGGTTATTTCGTGTGTCTTCAATAAAGTTCATTGTAATATCTTTCAGAGTTATTTTCTCGATCCCGATATACATACTAAAAGATACAACTTCCTTAAGTTTTGTGCATGAGTGTACACACACTTGGTTATCTCGTGTGTCTTCAATAAAGGTCATTGTAATATCTTTCAGAGTTATGGTCTCAATCCAGATATACATGCTGAAAGGTACAACTTCCTTAAGTTTTGTCCATGAATGTATACACACTTGGCTATCTCCTCTGTCTTCAATAAAGGTCACTGTAATATCTTTCAGAGTTATGGTCTCAATCCTGATATACATGCTGAAAGGTACAACTTCCTTAAGTTTTTTCCATGAGTGTATACGCACTTGGTTATCTCGTGTGTCTTCAATAAAGGTCACTGTAATATCTTTCAGAGTTATTTTCTCAATCCCGATATACATGCTGAAAGGTACAACTTCCTTAAGTTTTTTCCATGAGTGTATACACACTTGGTTATCTCGTGTGTCTTCAATAAAGGTCACTGTAATATCTTTCAGAGTTATTGTCTCAATCCCGATATACATGTTGAAAGGTACAACTTCCTTGAGTTTTTCCATGAGTGTATACACACTTGGTTATCTCGTGTGTCTTCAATAAAGGTCACTGTAATATCTTTCAGAGTTATTGTGTCAATCCCGATATACATGCTAAACTTCCTTAGGTTTTGTCCATGAGTATAGATATATGGTAGGTCATCTATCCAATACTAATGGGTTATCTTCAACAAATACATTCATCAGCTCAATTTTATTGATAAGATCTCTGTGTTGAAGAAGTTGATAATCATCCAACCTGTTATGTTTCAGATATATGCGCTGAAGATTATTTAGGAGGCAAAGATTGTAAGAAGACGAAGGCTTCATGCAAATTCAACAAAGACAAAGATTTAGAATATGAATGCTACTGTAAATATGGTTCACCATGGCAGGAAGACAAGGAATGTCCAGGTAGGTGCCATGTTTACAATGCCATCAGGTGAGCGTCATGAATATTTGATATTATACAGACAAACCAAACATTTTAGTTTAGCTTAGTTATTAGATTGCTACAGTAATAAATAAATTTCATCAATAAATCCATGTTGTATTTCTCGATTTATTAGAACTAAAGGGGGTCGGTGGAAGGATGATCTGAACCATTGGTTTTCGACCGCTACGACCCGGGATCGAATCCCGCATTAGGCACTTTTTTTCTGATTAAAAATCATTCTCCAATGGCCCCCGATACTTGCAAAATTCCAACCCCATCAGCGAGTGCAAGTAATCAAACAAGCCTGGTTATATTTTTAAGTGTAAAAATCGAACTGCTAGTGAAGACATGTGGTGCACTTACAGTTAAAACAATCGCCAACTTTCCCCACTGTTAAGAATGGTTAGGAAAATCGGCTCTAGATGGCGTGCGCCAGGGGATACGCCACAGAGTGCGCCCACGTGACTGTTTTCGACTATATAAAAGAAGGTTGATAGGAGGCGAGGCGCGCGCGCGAGGGAGAAGAAGGTATAAGAACGGTGGCCAGGAGAAAGTGTTAGATCAAAGTAAGAAGTGACGGAAGGTGGATCAAAGTAAGAATAAATAGGTGTAGTAAGTAAGGCGGAAGAGAAGGTATAGTGAGTTTAAGGAAGAGCAGAAGCTAAAGTTTATAAGAAGCCTGAAGATAGAGTCTAAAGTATAAAGAAGTGTAGCTGAAGTCTAAAGAAGTGTAGCTGAAGCTAAAGCTCAAGTGAAGTGAAGCTGAAGTCTAAGGAAGAGCGAAGTTAAAGTCAAAAGGATAAAGTTCAATAACTCAAAGAAGTTGGAGATAAGTAAGAATATAAAGTTAAAGAAACATTGTGAATTGTACATATGTAAATAGAGCCTTTTGAGATTTCGGATTTGCAAATTAGAAAATAAAAGTTCATTATTATTAGAAAGGCTGAGATTGATCTTTCTCTAGGATTTCAATGACTGGTAGTCATTCTTAGAAATAACACGAAGACCTAACACCCACCATGATTATCATGGCCTGTACTACGTGTAATAAGGGTAATTTAAAAAATAAGAAAAAAATAGACTAATCTCTCTCTCTCTCTCTCGGCCGTGCGGCCACGCGGCGCGCGAGCTCCGCGTTTTTTTTGAGTCTGAGATGGAGGCCATGGAGACTAATAACCCCTTTGGGGTATTGGCTGAAAGCCAGGAGAATGGGCTGCAAGCCCATATGAACTCCACAGAAAACCCTCAAGGCTCCACCGAAATATCGGCAAAAGAATCAGATATGGCTGAAAGCCTTTCTGATTCAAACAATCGTAAAGATGCAAATTCTGAGCCGGCGGCGGACATGCAAATTCTCGCCGCAATTGGGCTGATTGCCCGGAACTGGACGACCAGCTTCCCGTGGCCGAAGATGGAATCTTCACCACAGTGGGTGGCTCAAAGAAGAGGCGACATGACCCTGACCATGTCAACTCGGGGGCCAAAAAGGGATGCGTCCAGGCACCGAGGATCGCTCCCAACAGCAGCAGGCCACGAGTCACGCCAAGGGCCAGCAGGGTGCACGAATGCCAGACCACCAGGCAGAAGCAGGCGACCTTCCGAGCCAGGTCGGCAGCGATGCAGGCGGACCAGTGTGTCTACCTGGAGTTCTGCCCAGACTTCACCGAGGACCAGTACTTCCTGGCGCTGGAAGCCAAGCTGGGCAAGGGCACCGTCTACCAGCTGACGAAGATGGAGGGGCAAATCCTGGTCGGCCTCTCCGGTGTCCAGCAAGCCGACAAGCTCGTGGAGGATGGGTTGGAGATCGAGGACGCCCTCCTGCGAGCTACACCACTGAAGAAGCGGGCTGAACGGATCATGATCGGGAACGTTCCGTTCTTCGTTGAAAACCTGGACCTCGTGGCAGCCCTGCGGCCCTTCGGACAGATAACATCCATCTTCCAGAAAATGAAGGAGCTGGGCGAGTCATACTGGGCTGACGCACGGCGTGAGGCCTTCATCACTCTCCGAGACGGTGTGAAGCTCTCACACATCCCAGCCCGTCTCGATATCAAATCCAAAGGAGTGACTAGCCACGTGTACGTCACGTATGGTATCAAGTGCTCCTTATGCTATAAGCACGGGCACAAGCGTGCCAACTGCCCCCGGAAGACTAGTGTCCAAGAAGCTAACCTGCTTCTACACCTGGATCCCCCCGCTGGTCCAAATAACGCCGGAGGAAGGCAGCCCTCCTCCTCGAACGTCATGCCTGCTCCAGTACCAACGCCAGCCGCAGGTCCATCATCGACAGCTGCTCCGATCCCAGATGTATCACCAGAACCACCCGCAGCACCACCAACTCCAGCTACATCACCAGCTCCACCTGCAGCTCCTGCACCTGCTCCAGAGACCCTACCTACGGCTTCTGTGGACCCAGTCCCTCCTACATCAAAGCAGTGCCGTGGTGGCGCTCGGAAGACGCATAAAAAGTCCAACGTGACCCGGACGCAGCTCAACGAACTCCTTGAGCGCATTCACAGCAACATCTTGGACAAGTCTGGGCTCGAAGGGCTTGAAAGAGAAGAAGTCTTGGACGCACTAGCCTCAGTCCCCGGTCTGAAGAGCCTGATAAACAAGATCGGGAGCGAGCAGTTAACCGCCCTCAACAATACTGCCCAGGAGCTGATCGACGCCCTGCCCGACTCCAACTGCGCTCTCTACAAGCGCCTATCGGACGTTCGTGCCCAGACGAGGAGCGCCCAATGAGCTTCCGTCTGGCTTCCATCAACGCCCGCGGGCTCGCCGCTCGCGAGAGGAGCATTGAGCTCTGTCACTTCCTGCGCCAACATCACGTAGACGTCGCCTTTGTTCAGGAGACCAACACCTCGTCGCTGGATCCCATTCAACATCTGTGCCTGGGCTACAGCGCCGCCACCGTGCCCCCCGCAGCCCTCAGGGGTTCGGGCCTCGCCTGCTTCTTCGCGCCGGGGGTCGCTGTCCTGCGGCAGCGCGTCCTGTGGCCGGGAAACATCTCCATCGTCTCCATCGACGTCCGCGGCCAGGAAGTGCGTGTAATCAACTGTCACTTGTCACACATTCCTCGCGAGCGGCTTGAGCAGCTGAAGTCCATAACAGCAGCCGCGATCCAGGAGGACGCCTGGGTGGTGGGTGATCTCAACATCGACGAGCAGAGCCCGAGCGACATAACATCCGGCTCGGTGGAGGCCCTCACGGAGCTAATGGACCAGACAGCCCTCGTTGATGTAGCCACCCTCTTCGACGCCAAACACCTTCCAACCAGAGTGGCCAGCTGCAGGAGTCGGGTTGACGCAGCTCGCCTGGACAGAATTCTCTTGCCATCGAGACTCCTGGAAAGAGTGACACTGTACAAGTCCATCTACTACAGGCTCTCTGACCATCGAGCTGTCCTCACCCAGATGGGCTCGCCTCCTTCCCCTCGCCAGCCCTGCGTGGCCGCCATGCTTCGTTCGGCTCTGGTGGATGAACATCTGCTGGCAACAATAGAAAGAACATCTGGATCTATTGCGGACATGTCCAGCGATGCTCTATGGATAAGATGGTCCAAGATCAAGGCCGAACTCCTGGCGGAGGTGAGATCCCTCCATGTCCCACGCGTCGCCGATGACGACCACATCTCGCGCGCCAGGCGGTATCTGCAGGCCAGACTGGAGGCAGCATCATCAGCCGCCGACTACCCATCGCTGCCCGATCTTGTGCGCTCGCTTCGCGTCCGAAGGCCCGCTGGCACGACCATCCGGGATGAAGATGGGAACATCATCGACGGCGGGGAGCTGCGACGTCGGGCATACTCCGTCTACCAGCGCCGCTTTTCCTGTGAATCCGGCGACCCCATCGCCGCCGCTGAGTTCATCCGGGGGACGACCACCACCCTCACCCTTGAAGAGGATGATCCACTGACCCGCCCTGACATCACCGGCGCAGATATCGCGGCGGCCATCCGCCGACTACCGCTCGGAAAGGCTCCCGGGTGGGACGAATTGCCCTGCGAGTTTCTTATCACCTACGAAGACTTCTTCGTAGAGGCTCTCAGGCGCGTCTTCGAGGCCTCCAAACTCCGCGGGGCCCTGCCTTCATCGATCAGGCGCAGCACCATCTGCCTCGTCCCCAAGTCCAACGGCGGCCCTGGGCTCAGCGGCTACAGGCCGATTTCGCTCCCCACAGCTGACTACCGCGTCCTGGGCAACATCCTCCTCCAGCGTCTGCGGCCACATCTTCCCGCCTTGGTGCCTCGGTGCCAGACATACGCTGTTCCGGGAAGGTCTCCCAGTTGGAACGTGGCGCGAGTAGCCGACGAGATCGACATGGCTACGAGGAACGGGTCGGAGCTGGCTGTCATCTCAACGGACCTAGAGTCGGCCTTCGACACCCTGGACCGCTCCTTTCTGGTGTCCCTGATGGTCTCTCTGCGGCTGCCTCCTGCCTTCGTTGAGTGGTTCCTCCTCCTGTATGCCGGGGCGGATGCGGCGGTGCGAGCCGGAGGCCTCCACACAAGGCCCTTCCATCTGCTGAACGGGGTGAGGCAGGGCTGTGCCATCAGCGCCGCTTTGTTTAGCCTCGCCACTGGCCCTCTCCTGGTGCGCCTCGAGCGTGCGCTCGGCCCCGGAAACGTCCTCGCCTACGCCGACGACATCGTGCTGCTCATCAGGCGCGACGAGCTCTTCGACGTGGTGAGAATCATCTTCGAGGACTTCCGGCGCGCTTCGGGAATAGGCGTCAACTTTGCGAAGTGTAAAGGCCTATGGTGCGGCGCCTGGCGGGCCCGCACCGACGCGCAGCTTGGCATCTCCTGGACATCGGAGCAGATCCGAGTACTGGGCTGCAACTTAACACCTGCAGTGTCATCCTCCGCCCAGGAACAACATCTCCTCGCACTGCTCGAGAGTGCTGTGGCGAGGTGGGTCCCCTTCACCCGCGGCCTCTCCTTAGTCGGTCGAGCCAGAGCCGCCAACTCGCTGGTGTTGTCCACCGTGATGCACCATCTTCACGGCTACCTGCCCACAGACTCCACCATCGCCAAGCTGCAAGCCCGACTGGTGCGCTTTGTCTGGGGACCTCGGCGTACTACCTGGTTGCCGGGCGGCGTTCTTGCAAGGCCTGTCTCCGTGGGCGGCTTCGGACTTCTCGACATTGGGACGCAGCTTCGCCTGGCGTGCTTGAGGGGCGTGCAGACCGCGCTGCGCGGAGGCCTCAACGCCTACTCTTGGCTCGCTGTGAGTGGGACGTGGCTGACCCCTCCAACATCTGGGACATGGCATCCACCTCGGCGCCGCAGGCTCCTCAAGCTCTGGGAGGCCGTCTCGGAGATATTGGAGCTGAACCACCGGGTGCTGCCGCCACATCAGCTTCAGGAGCTCCATATCATCGGGGACTCCAGGTTCCTCCGGCCTCCAGATCTTTTGGTCGCATCGCGGTGGGCGGGAATGCGCGTTGGTGATCTCACCAGCTCTTCATCTCTCCCTCTGCGCACCACCCGCGCCGCCCTCGCTGACATCGCGGCACTCACCACCTTCTGCAGCCGGATTGTGGAAGAGAACCGGAACCACACCCACCGGGTTGACAACATCAAGGACGCCATCGTGCTGCGCGGGACGGCCACTGCGTTCCAGCGCCTAACCACCCGCACTGCCCGCCGCATGCTAGAACGTCCACGCCTGGCTGCACTGCCCATCACCCAGCTGCTAGCCCGGTGGCTTCCCCACGTCAGCATCCCCATCTCCATCAGCTGGCCTTCTCTCCGGCGAGGTGCCTTCTCGGGGCATAATGCCGACGTTGCCGTGCGGCTGGCCCTTCACGCCCTTCCTCATCCAGCGCATCCGGCCTCAGCCCGGGATTCCTGCATCGCCTGTGGGTCCGAAGACCTGTCACTGGCCCACCGCTACTGGTCCTGTAGGCGGATCAGGCCTGTCATCCTGGAGGCCTTCACTTTCATCCGGCGGCCCCCTGACCTGCAGGGATGGATCTTCGGGCATGACCTGGAGGACGACGCCCTGGCCATCCTGGCGTCTGCCAAGACCCGTATCTTCAAGCACTTCCTGGGCCTGGAGATACGGGGCGTCCAAGAAGACCCTCTAATCGTTTGGAGGAGGACTCTAGCAAGATGGTGGAGCCTTCCTCAATCATAATTTCACTGTATTATATCATTATTTTGCATCCATAATTGACTAGTTGTCAATAAAGTTTGTTTAACCGTCTCTCTCTCTCTCTCTCTCTATGCAGTTTTTTAATTATTCATTAATCAACCAGCCGCAATATTGATATGTTTTCACCTATTACAGAATAAACAAATAGAACATCTAACAAATTGAAAATTAGAATTAAATATTTATAAATTTACATGTAAACTATGAAAATATAAACGCTAGAGTTTCCATCACCAATACAGTAGAACAACCTCTATGAGAGGACACTCCCGCTAGAGGACATTTCTTTACAAAGGACAGTTTCCATCACCAATACAGTAGAACTACCTCCATGAGAGGACACTCCCAGTAGTGGACACCTCTCTAGAAAGGACAGTTTCCATCACCAATACAGTAGAACAACTTCCATGAGAGGACACCTCTCTACAAAGGACAGTTTCCATCACCAATACAGTAGACCAACCTCCATGAGAGGACACCCCCGCTAGAGGACATCTCTCTACAAAGGACAGTTTCCATCACCAATACAGTAGAGCAACCTCCATGAGAGGACACTCCCGCTAGAGGACACCTCTCTACAAAGGACAGTTTCCATCACCAATATAGTAGAGCAACCTCCATGAGAGGACAATCCCGCTAGAGGACACCTCTCTACAAAGGACAGGTTCCATCTCCTATACAGTAGAACAACCTCCATGAGAGGACACTCCCAGTAGTGGACACCTTCTAGAAAGGACAGCTTCCATCACCAATACAGTAGAACAACCTCCATGAGAGGACACCTCTCTATAAAGAACAATTTTCATTGTCAAAATTACCAATTTTACTATTTAACAACTCTCCAGTAAGAGGACATCTCTCCCTAAAAGACACTGGCTCTTTAACTAGGTTTTGTCCTTTACAGAGAGGTATTTCTACTGTATTTAGCAACTCTTCAGTAAGAGGACACCTCTCCCCAAAGGACATTTTGGCTCTTCAACTAGGTTTTGTCCTTTACAGAGAGGTAGTTCTGCTGTATTATAGTCTATTATCAATTGCTATATCTTCTGAAAATTCTTTCTAACTTTAAACTTACTTCCAATACACCCCTAATCAGAAATGTGAAATGTGTGTGCAGACCCAAAAAAGGAATTGCAAATAATAGGTATGTGCGATTTTTAAAAAAAATTATCATATTAAATATATTTACACTCTTCTTCAAATTGAAAACTTGCATTCATATATATATTTATTGGTTTCTAAACTTTAAGATTTCTTTTTAAAAAGCTCACGTTATTTCTTTCAGAATTACATTATAATAAATTTTTAGCCATTAGATTATTCAGAAAGAAACAAATTTAAAAAATGGAAAAGTCATATTTCTTTTGTGTTTGTGATACTTAAATACACTCATAAACAAAACTTATAGAATTGAGAAGTCTTTGATGCCTCACTAGTTGTCTGTTTTTTGAGGAGACAGAGGTTATTTACACTTGGTTATCTCGTGTGTCTTCAATAAAGGTCACTGTAATATCTTTCAGAGTTATTGTCTCAATCCAGATATACATGCTAAAAGGTACAACTTCCTTAAGTTTTGTCCATGAGTGTATACACACTTGGTTATCTAGTGTGTCTTCAATAAAGGTCACTGTAATATCTTTCAGAGATTTTGTCTCAATCCCGATATACATGCTAAAAGGTAAAACTTCCTTAAGTTTTGTCCATGAGTGTAGATAACAATATCACAAATGAAGATGGTTTTGATGTTAATATAGAATATAATTTTGGTGAATGTTTGAATGCAGAGCTGCTACCTGGAAAATCAGAGGGACTAACCTTATCCGATAAACTGTATTGGATTCCTAAATTTGATGGTAAGTTACACTAGGAAAGTTACCTAACCTTTTTTTATTATTCTATTATATAATTATACAAGGTCATTGAGGCTATTTAATTGATCAAATTACCAATCTAAGGAGGGTTTGAATACAGATCCTTACTCGAGATTCTCATACATTCCAAGGTGGTCTGGTGAGGTCTCTTTGGTCCTGTAGATGGTACATTGTGTCACCATCCTGGAAGAGTCTTGATTGGCTGCCAGTTTTTACCCTGGAAATACAGGCAGCTGCCTGTCTCCCATATTCCAGAATAGCTTCAGGTTTCAGATACCAATGATGGAATGTTGACTTCTGTTACTTTTGCTTGGAATTTTCTTTTTTGCCTGCGTTTGAGGGAGTCTAAGCTAACCTAAACCTAACCTAAACCTAACCTAACTAGACATTGATTGCATTATATGAAAAAAGGGTTAATATTAGTTTTTAAATCTTTAGTGATTAATTATTATATCATTTTTTTAAATTTTAGTTGTTTCATACTAAATTTTTTTTCACTAATTTAACCCCCTGTATATATTCGAAGTGAAAACAACTTTTTAAATATTTTTACTTCAATTTAAAGCGCTATGTCCCTCTAAAGACACGTGCGCTGACATACAGTACATGTATTATAAGGTGATAAAGTGTCATCTATATAAATAAATGGAATCATTAAAACACGAATGTTACTTTTACACATAAAACAAACTTCTACTGTCCTTACTACGATGAAAGGTGAACCATCCCAGCGGTTTCATTAATTTAACCGTTGTCTATATATTCAAGTAAAACGACATTTGAAAATTATCCCACATGAGTTTCTTTTCAATGAAAAATCAAAATTCATTTTAAGGAGAAATAACGATTATTTCTAACCTTAAGGATGAGGTATGAAAGGATGAATTGTGAAAAGTAATAATAAACGGAAAAATAAAAGTGTCCAGGGATGGGAATCGAACTCCCAGTGTTCCGCTAAGGTTAGAAATAATCGTTATTTCTCCTTAAAATATATTTTGATTTTTCATTGAAAAGAAACTCATGCGGGATAATTTTCAAATGTCGTTTTAAAATCACAAGCCGCATTATATTATATTGTATTATATATAGAAGTGTATATATGTTGTATAATTTTTTTTTCAAATATATTCCATAGATTAAATGACTCTGTTAAATCGACCACCAGATATCGCCGTTTTCACTATAAAAACTTATTGTTGTTGTTTTCCGATGGCCGGCTCAAATCCTTTGTACATTATATAAATAAGGTTTTCTTTTTTTATTCTTACGCTTCAAGCCAGGCGCTACTTTAATCAAATTATGTTTTTAATATATTCCTTTAGCTCAATTAAAGAGCTATGTTTGATCTTTAATATTTATTATACTTTCAAGATTTTAACCACGACTGCATTACCATAGCATAATCCACAAGATAATCAAAAATCAAACAGAAATCTCATCTGTTTTTATAACAATAGGCGACAGTCGACAATTCCAAAATCAAGCCGAAAATCTCATTCTTTATATAATATATATATATTTATTTAAAATAATGATGGCATATCCTGACCAAAAGCACATGTGCTTTTTAAATGGCAGAGCGCCATGTGCTTTTTGTCAGGATATGCCTTCATTATTTTCAATATCAACACCTGACCTTTTTATTTTTTCTATTGTTTTCTCATATATTTATATTCAATATTATCAGACCGCAAAGAAAATAGCCATAAGATATTAACAATGGAGAAATAACAAAAATGAAACATTATTATCAAATATTTACAACAAAAATCAGTTCATTTATCATTATTATTAAAAGTAAAGAGAGAAAAAAAGATTTTTATATGTAAGAGTTTTTAAGGCTTTATAGGGAAACCTTTTGAACAATCGAAAATATGGGTTCAGTCTTTAGTTTTCAGGTAGTGAAGATATTTGCAACTAAATTATTTCATTTATCCTTATTATTAAAAGTTTTAAAATTACAAATATTTTATCACAATGATTATCTTTTTATTGTAAAAACGCTAGCTTTCAAGCGTTAATCCCGTTGAAGAGCATTTAAGATAGCGTTTTTTCAATAAAGAGATACTCATTGTGATAAAATATTTGTAATTTTGAAACTTCTTTTTCACAATTTTATTATGAAATTAATATTAAAAGTGAAGGGAAATATTATATATGTTAGAGTTTTTTTTAGGCTTTTAGGAATACGTTTTTGGGAGGTTTTAAACAATGAAAAATGCGGGTTCAGTCTTGAGTTTTCAGGTGGCGAAGTCTTTTAGTTCATGATGTCCAAATAATAAAATAAATTAACTTTGAAAGTTTGTAAGAAATCTTTTAAACCCGAGAATTAATAACTAAATCAGGTTTATGATTTATTGACCTTTATCAATTGATTTGAATATTCTGAATATCAATCAAATGCCACAAGTTTCTGGAGATGAGTTTCTTTTATCTTTATTGAACGTAATCTCGAGCTTTCGGGTATTTCTGTCCATCTACAGGAGCACTAAGTACAGTTAAACCTGTCTATAGCGTCCCCTCTTGGGACTCACCAAAATAGGGTGCTATAGAGAGGGGGGGCTATAGACAGGTCACTTTTAATGTACAGTTAAACCTGCCTATAGCACCCCCTCTTGGGACTCACCAAAATAGGGTGCTATAGAGAGGGAGTGCTATTGACAGGTCACTTTTAATGTAAAATGTTTACATTTTAATGTTAAAAACGGAAGTTATAGAGAGAAAGGCTCTATTTAGAGGGGGTGCTATAGACAGGTCACTTTTAATGTACAGTTAAACCTGCCTATAGCACCCCCTCTTGGGACTCACCAAAATAGGGTGCTATAGAGAGGGAGTGCTATAGACAGGTCACTTTTATTGCAAAATGTTTACATTTTAATATTTAAAATCGGGCGCTATAGAGATGATGGCGCTATTTAGAGGGGGCGCTATAGAAAGGTTTAACTGTACCTAAATCTGTACTAGATATTAAATCTCCTTGATATTAATCAAATAAATTCTACAGGGTTCTGGATTTGAGTTTCTTTGATCATTATTAACCATAATCTCAAGCTTTCGGGTATTTCTTCCCTTCCTCAGGAGTACATGGAAATATATCTTAACGGCGTTTATATGCTTCTATGTACTCCGATAGAAGGGAAGATAGGCCTGAAAACTCGAGATTACGTTCAATAAAGATTAAAGAAGCTCATCTCCAGAAACCTGTAGCATTTTATCGTATTTATCATTAAACAATTACATGCCATCTATACACAAGGAAATGAAACCATTGAAGCATTAATGTTTCTTTACAAATAAAACAAACTTCTACTGTCCTTACTGCGAATATAAAAATATTGGAAGGACTTGGTTCATCAGTAGTGTACCCTTCCAGCGGTTTTATTAATATTGTTACATGGTATTGTAACTTTGTAGGGCCATCCACCTTGATTCCCGCTTTCTTTTGTGTGTCGTACACCAATCGGGTTTCCATAATCAAAGTAAACAATAAATAAATTACCTTTAAATGTTACTTTGTTTATTTGTTGACTTTCTCGTAGTTGGTGATCTCTAGTCTTCGTGTCCGTGGCTCCTCCTCCAAAATAAACAATCAAGATATAAACAATATGAATTTTATAAAAGGAATGAGAATTTTTTTTTTTTTATATATGTATGTACCTCTACAGACCTATTAGCTTATGTCCATAGTTCACTAAACACCATTTAGCTGCCTTCCATAGAAAATGCAGGGTATATAACAAAACCAGTCCAATACAATAGTAGAGCGGTCTAGAGATTAATTTGCCGAAACCGCTGAGAGGGTTCACTACTGATGAGCCAAGCCCTCTCATTCATTAAATCATATCATTGCAGTAAGGTCTGTAGAGATTTAAAAAAGAAACGCATTGCCAGTAAATTTATTTGTGTAAAATTTTAACGATAGAGGGCAATAAAATTTAATTTACTAATATATAATGGTTATGAAAACATGTTTTGCGCGGAAGAGCTTTGCTCGATGCAATACCTTGAAATTTATATGTATGTACCTCTACAGACCTATAAGCTTATGTCCATAGTTCACTAAACACCATTTAGCTGCCTTCCATAGAAAATGCAGGGTATATAACAAAACCAGTCCAATACAATAGTAGAGCGGTCTAGAGATTAATTTGGCGAAACCGCTGAGAGGGTTCACTACTGATGAGCCAAGCCCTCTCATTCATTAAATCATATCATTGCAGTAAGGTCTGTAGAGATTTAAAAAAAAAAAAAAAAAAAAAAAAAAAAAACGCATTGCCAGTAAATTTAGTACGTAATCTGTTTAAACTAAAATTAAAATATCATAGAATATTTTGTAATAAATTAAGTAAACATTTATTCCATTAGGAAAAAAAAATATATATATATATATAGCATCTTCTGACCGTGCAACTAAAAGTTGCTGATGGATTGCGCCATCTATTGGAATAAATATAAACTAATCGTTGATTTTTAATTTATACCAGGATTGGACAAAACGTTTATTGATTAATCAAGAAAAGCTAACAACGTACGTGTTTCAGTCTATTGGCCCTCGTCAGCTTGGTGCAAGCCGTACCTCAACTACCAAAAAAACTGGTCTTTGAGGCATCTTGAAAAACCCTGAATCCCGATAAATGGCGCAAGCCATCAGTAACCTTCAGTTGCACAATCAGAAGATGCCTTTTTTCAGAATATTTTCACCTGATATCAATAAAATTTTACTTTTATACAATCATTTTTACAATTTATTGGATGTTTCTTCTGAATTTAGCCAATTGAAGGTTTCCTGTGTTACAGAAACTGCAAAGAAGGAAGACGACCTGCTTCTACTGACAAAGAATGGCGACAATAACGTGTTGAGTGACGAACTGAAAAGTGCCAACAGAGAATTCCGACTAGTACTCTGGGGAAAATCTGCCACGCTAAAGTTGAAGATAGGAGATATTGAGATCACTTTGCCAGTTGATGGTCATATTGTTAAAAATTTCAAAGTATCAGACTATGTCTTTTCTCTCAACAAGTACAAGGTAAGTAGCTCTGAGTACAGAGTAAAATAATTATTAGAAAATATTATAGAATTATTAGAAATTAATTATATAATTATTAGAAATTAATTATAGAATTATTAGAAATTAATTATAGAATTATTATAAAATATTTAATATTTTTCAAATGGACTAGAAATGTATATTTTGTATATGTATATTAAATTGTGAAAGTTTTCAAAGTATCAGACTATGTCTTTTCTCTCAACAAGTACAAGGTAAGTAGCTCTGAGTACAAAGTAAAATAATTATTGGAATTATTAGAAAATATTTAACATTTTCAAATGGACTAGAAATGTATATTTTGTATATGTATTGTATATATATTGTGAAAACTTTCAAAGTATCAACCTGTTTTTTATCTCAATAAATTAAAGGTGAGTATCTCAAAGTACATTATAATGACAATAGAATTATTAGAAAATATTTAACAACATTTTCAAATGATCTAGAAATTTATATTTTCTATTTAAAATCAAATCAAGCGATCAATAAATATATTATCGTGAAGATAGGGGCTGTCTTGCCGGCATTCATATTTCTTGAAAATAAAGATAATTCAGCGAGTATATCTTTTTATTACCTCGACGTTTTGACAAAAAGCTTTTGTCCTCGTTAGGAGCAAACAAAAATTAAAACATTTGGCAAGGTGTTAAAATTATTCTAAGGCTCTAACCTTGCTCCTGACGAGGACAAAATCTTTTTGTCGAACCATCGAGGTAATAAAAATATTTATAATACAATATAAAATAATGCGGCCCGTGATTGCAAAATGACATTTTAAAAACTATTCCGCATGTGTCTCTTTTCAACTAAAAATCAAAACTTATCTCAAGGAGAAATAACGACCATTTCCAACCTTTGGGATGAGGAATGAAAGGGTGAATTGTGAAGAGTAATGATAAACGGAAAAATAAAATCATTGGACACTTTTATTTTTCCGTTTATCATTACTCTTAACAATTCACCCTTTCATTCCTCATCCCAAAGGTTAGAAATGGTCGTTATTTCTCCTTGAGATAAATTTTGATTTTTCGTTGAAAAAAGATTTATACTGGCCGAAGTACATTTATTTTCAAGAAAAAAATAAATATATTGTTGAGATTTTGCTATATAAGGATGGTTGAATTAGAACATAGGTTCGAACAGGATCTTTATTCTCTAGCTATTAACTTGGTTTATTCTTACATGGACATAAATTAAAATAACAAAATATATAAATCTGTGAAATGATGTTAATGGAGATAAATCTGTCCAGGTTGAACTGAGCGGCAGTGTCAATGGTTCTGACAGTTACATCGCCTTGAAAAACGAAATTGAAGGTGAGTTTTTTTGCTTATCCCTAGTACACGTGGTACAGGCCATGATAACCATGGTGGGTAGAAGTAAGCGACTGTTTTTACTGTAAGTGTACCACATGTCTATACATGGTACAGGCCATGATAATAATGGCGGGTAGAAGTAAGCGACTGTTTTTATTGTAAGTATACCATATGTCTACAGATGCTATAGGCTATGATAATCATGGTGGGTAGAAGTAAGCGACTGTTTTTACTGTAAGTGTACCACATGTCTATACATGGTACAGGCCATGATAATAATGGCGGGTAGAAGTAAGCGACTGTTTTTATTGTAAGTATACCATATGTCTACAGATGCTATAGGCTATGATAATCATGGTGGGTAGAAGTAAGCGACTGTTTTTATTGTAAGTATACAACCTGTTTAAACATGGTATAGGCCATGATAATCATGGTGGGTAGAAGTAGGCGACTATCTTTATCTTTCACTGTAAGTACACATGTCTACATATGTGAAAAACAGTTCGACTTTGCACTTACAAATGTGTCAGAACCTAGTTTGTTTACTTGAACTCGCTGGTGGGGTTGGACTTTTGAAAGAATCAGGGTCAATTAGAGCATTTTATTTTTCAAATCAGAAAAAAAGTGCCCAAATTCAGGCATCGAACCCGAGTCGTAGTGGTCGAAATCTTGACACTGACCCCCTTTGAAGATAAGTAAATTCAATCAATCACATCCAACAAGTCAACACTGAGACATCACATTACATTCGTACAATTATTCGAACGAAGGTGAATAGTTTTTACTTATTTTGACCATTTTAGCTTCATACATACTCCACGAAATGACTTGACTTTATTTATCAAGAATATGGGTTGGCCAAATATCAGGGAATTGGCTAAATCAACGTTTAATTGATTTCTGTTCCACTAGATGGCGCTCTTACATATAAAAGTTCATGTGAACGTGGTCAGGATATGCTTTCTTTGTTTTTAATAATAAACACCTGACCTTTTTTTGTATTACTTTTTTCATATGTATATATATATATATATATATAAAACAATAGAAAAATAAAAGATAAGTGGGTCAGGTGTTGATATTAAAAATGAAGAAGGCATCTCCTGACCACGAGCACATGTGCCTTTTAGATGGCAGAGCGCCATTCAGTGGAGCAAAGCTTTTTGGTCGCAGTGGTTACAGCCTACTCCACGCTGACGAGCGCCAACAGCGCGAAACTCGTTCGTGGATGGCTTTTCTTGATTTATCAAGAAATTGGGTTGGCCAAATATCACGGAGCAAGATAAATAAACCTTCAGTTTATTTTTGCTCCACTAGATGGCGCTCTGCCATCTAAAAAGCACATGTGCTCGTGGTCAGGAGATGCCTTCTTTAATTTCAATATATATATATGATAAACTGTTGACTTTGGCTATACTGTGGTAACCGAGAGGGTTAAACCTGTATTAACCGAGAGGGACAGTCAGGATGTGGAGAGTTTTTCAGTACCTCTCTGCTCCTTGGAAGACCTTTAACAGTTCTCACAGAGTACAGGCAGTCGTGGTCAAGGCAGAGTGGAAGACTTAGGAATTTCACACAAAAACGAAGGGAAACAGTTGTACTAGGAAAGTTCCGTTAACAGATAGAGTCGAGCTAGCATCAAAAGATGAAGAGAATTGAGAAGAGGTTTCATACTGATCTACGGCATGGTCGAGCATCAAAAGATGAAATGACGAGGGCTCCCGCTGATGTTGAAGTGACTGTATTTCCGACCAGAGCGATTATTTTATACTAGACGAAAGGCCCGGGCAACGCCCGGGGTTTACCCGAGTGCGAATATATTTTAAAAACGTTGTCTTGGGTGGTCGCTATTGACAGGGTGGTCTGTATAGACAGGTGGATGTATCACACAGCTGATAACAGGGTTGTCTAGAGTGGTCGCTATAGACAGGGTGGTCTGTATAGACAGGTGGATGTATCACACTGCCGATAACAGGGTTGCCTAAGGTGAACGCTATAGACAGGGTGGTCTGTATAGACAGGGGAATGTAACACACTGATGATAACAGGGTTGCCTAAGGTGACCGCTATAGACAGGGTGGTCTGTATAGACAGGCAGCTAATAACAGGGTTGTCTAGAGTGGTCGCTATAGTCAGGGTGGTCTGTATAGACAGGTGTATGTATCACACTGCTGTTAACAGGGTTGCCTAGAGTGACCGCTATAGACAGGTGTATGTATCACACAGCAGATAACAGGGTTGTCTAGAATGGCCGCCATATACAGGGTGGTCTGTATAGACAGGTGGATGTATCACACAGCTGATAACAGGGTTGCCTAGAGTGACCGCTATGACAGGGTGGTCTGTATAGACAGGTGGATGTATCACACAGCTGATAACAGGGTTGTCTAGAGTGGCCGCTATAGACAGAGTGGTCTGTTTAGACAGGTGGATGTAGCACACTGCTGATAACAGGATTGTCTAGAGTGGCCGCTATAGACAGGTGTATGTATCGCACAGCTGATAACAGGGTTGTTTAGAGGGGGGCAGGGAGGCCACGTGTTCGCTGGCAGCCAATGGGCGCGCATTCTATCCGTGAGCTTCAGACATACAGACAAACAGACAGAATAAGGCAAATATATAAGTAGATACTTTGCCGAGAGGAAGTACTGGATTTCAGCGGATGCAATAAGGGTGTGGATCACCGAAGAGATGTCATTGTACACTTTTAACGACTTCCTGGCAACCTTTACACCTCGTTTTTAGATGTTTTCGGGCTTTTATACTCCAATCTTTGCTTTAGCTCAACTCTTAATCTATTACAGAGTTTCATTTTATTATTCTCAGTTTGTACAGAGTGCATTACATATGGTGATGCAATAACACATGTCAATATTGCATATAATTATTTAAAATTTCACACAAATAATTTTACTGGTGATGCGTTTCTTTTAGTAGAGATAATATTTGATGATATTTAAAAGAAACGCATCGCCAGTAAAATTATTTGTGTGAAATTTTAAAGATAGATGGCAATTAAATTTAATTTACTAATATATATTGATTATGAAAACATATTTTGCGGAAGAGCTTTGCTCGATGCAATACCTTGAAATTATATGTATGTACCTCTACAGACCTATAAGCTTATGTCCATAGTTCACTAAACACCCCTAAGCTGCCTTCCATAGAAAATACAGGGTATATAAGAAAACCAATCCAATACAATAGTAGAGCGGTCTAGAGATTAATTTGGCGAAACCGCTGAGAGGGTTCACTACTGATGAGCCAAGCCCTCTCATTCAATAACTCATATCATTGCAGTAAGGTCTGTAGAGATAATATTTGATGATATTTAAAAGAAACGCATCACCAGTAAAATTATTTGTGTGAAAATTTAAAGATAGATGGCAATTAAATTTAATTTACTAATATAATTATTTACAGAGGTGTTTATTTTTCACACACACGTCGAGCAGGTACCTCCTGGGTGGCGTGGAAACGCTTTGCGAAAATATTCATGGCCTGGTCTGGTGATGCATGGAGACTCCTTGAGATAAAAATAAAACTTTTATTTTAAATTCAAAATTCACGCTCATATATATGTAATATTCGATAGTTACCACTGTAATATTTGATGTATTACACTGTAGAATACTATCGACTCACTGTAACGTTGGGATAATACCTTTTTGGAGATGGGGTGAGTTGTTGATTGATTGAATTGATTGGTGATGGTGGTGGGCGCAGTCGTATTTGCTGAGTTGGTAAGGTATTCACAAGGGAAAATAACGAGGACACAGAGTTGAATTGAAATAGGCCAGCGATCTAGGGAGAAAGGGGTTGAAGCTATTGGGCGGAGTTGGCTATTCTAACTATGGCTGTTCACATTATTGAAGATGGGACTTATCTGATTGGTTGAGGAGATGGGATTGGCTCCAAACTGGTCTCAACGGCGGCGATCTCCTGACTGACTCAACTCCGTTCCCGATTTAACACGAAAGCTATTCAGGGCTTTGATTGGCTGTTGGTTGTCTCGTGGAAGTCTTCCATTGGTTGCTAGTTAAACCTCCTATAATCTGATTGGATCATTGCTATCCTTTTGTTCTCGACCTGTTCTGACATGATCCAGGAAATACTAGGTTCTTGAACCCAGTTTTATGAGTTCCTGGATAATAAAACCTGCTAATGATTGCTTCCTCTTTGATGGCCTTTCTCTCCCAGATTTCTAAGCCTTGTCTTTATTAAAATCTTTAGATTATACATTTTTGCATACATATTATAGTGGGATTACATCCAGTTATGTACAAATTATGACATATATATATATTCGTGGATGGCTTTTCTTGATTTATCATGAAATTGGGTTGGCCAAATATCAGGGAACAGGCTAAATCAATGTTTAGTTGATTTCTGTTCCACCAGATGGCGCTCTGCCTTCTGTAAAGCACATGTGCTCCTGGTCAGGATATGCCATTTTTAATATATATATATATATATATATGGAAGCAATGGTCGCCTCTCCCGTCAAAATAAACGTCAGAATCTGACGCCATCTTTTGACCATCGCCGCAACTAGCGGCATCGGGTCGGTGACAAAGCCACAACAGACGGGAGAGGCGACCATTGCTTCCATGGATTAATTTCCTCCCGGCAAATTTTCCATCTATATATATATATATATATATATTAAAAATGAATAAAACATATCCTGACCAGGAGCACATATGCTTTACAGAAGGCAGAACGCCATCTGGTGGAACAAAAATCAACTAAACATTGATTTAACCTGTTCCCTGATATTTGGCCAACCTAATTTCTTGATAAATCAAGAAAAGCCATCCACGAATGCGTTTAGCGCTGTTGGCGCTCGTCAGCGTGGAGTAGGCTGTACCACTGCGATCAAAAAGAATTTTAATATCAACACCTGACCCACTTATTTATTATTTCTTTCTATTGTATTTTCATGTGTTAAGCGTATTCACGCAAATTTGGCTTTAAATACCCATTTCTTGGTTTCTCAAGAAGCTTCTGAGACCAAAAATATTTTTGGTCGCAGTAGTACAGCCTATTCCACGCAGGCGAGCGCCAACAGCGCGAAACACGTTCGTGAATGACTTTGTAATAGGCTAAATCAATGTTTAGTTGATTTCTGTTCCACTAGATGGCGCTCTGATATCTAAAAATGCTCGTGTGAGCTGTCAGGATGTTTCTTTTTTGTTTCAAATATATTTCTGTATGTTGCAGTTAAGAACACCAAGGTTAAAATAAAGGATGAATGTAAGTATCCTCCCCTTAACAAAAGAATATAATTTCAATTTCTTATGATAATTTGAAGATGTTTAAAAAATATATATTTGAGGAAATATAATTTATGGTTATCATGAATAAATTTAAGAATAATTATTTACATGTTGTTTAAAACATATATCCTCCCCCACAAATGCAGTATTTTTGAGATGCAAATAGGTGTTTGAGATGCAAATAGGTGTTTGCAAAACGAGGCTAGAGCGATAAATTGGCCAATGGATAACTACAGTAATATTCTTCACTGGAAACTTTGATTGAATTCTCTTATAATGTTTTTATAGTTGAATCAATTAACCAAATGATTGAATATTAAAATAACAAGCCTATTTCTAAAAATAAACAAAATTATTATAACTATGTTATCTCCAAATTGAACTAGAAATTATTATAATCTATAAAACTAAAAATAAAAATATATGTTGTAATATATTCTAATATATACTTATATACCATATGTAATATAGATATACTGTTAAACCTGTCTATAGCGGCCCCTCTTGGGACTCAACAAAATAGGGTGCTATAGAGAAGGGGTGCTATAGACAGGTCACTTTTAATGTAAAATGTTTACATTTTAATGTTTAAAATCGGGCGCTATAGAGAGGAAGGCGCTATTTAGAGGGGGCGCTATAGACAGGTTTAACTGTAGTATAATAATTAAAACTACAAAACAATTTAAATCGCCAGTTTGGCCATCATGTAATGCATTACAAAATAAAATTCGATTGAGTGACAGCCGGCGCCAGGACAGGAAATAGGTCCGATAAACATGTCGGGGTTCCCAGGTGTGCCCCCTTCTTGCTCAAACAGATGATTAACAGACCCCTCTAGACAGATCTCCCCTGACCGGTGTCGGCTACACTTACTCTCTCGCCATCTCTATGGTGACATCCAACATGCCTTTTGTGTAGTCCCAATCACGCCTGAACCCACTCTAATCATTGTGGCCACCACGACTGCAACCAACATGCCACACTACATTTATCCAACAGGATAACAACAAACTACATTACTACATATATATTAAAATATATATATTTTAATAATCTGAACTCTTTTTTTCTTTAGTTTTTGAATACACATTACCATGGTTCCGTCTAACAAACTACATTACTACATATATATATATTAGACAAAAAAGGCATATATTGGATTTAATAAAATATTTAAATATTTTATTAAATCTAATATATGCCTTTTTTATCTAATGAATTAAGTATGGATTGCTCTATTTTCAAAACATATATATATATATTAAAAATATATATTTTTAATCTTCTAAACTTTTTTTACTTTAGTGTTTGAATACATATTACCATGATTCTGTCTTTAGCTCTTTTTCTACTCTAAATATCTTCAATTCTTTCCTCATTTTTTTCTATGTTCCATGTATATGACACGTAACTGCCGATGTGTTTGCGTGAACCTTGTTATAGCCCTTTATTGTTAATTAAAAATATTTTCTTTTATTTATTCTTTATTTTTCTCTTCCCTATTTCTATTCAACAAATATTTTAACACTGATTCGGATAAATTAATAATTTAATTTATAATAATCATCACAAAAAATGATAATTTAAATGTTCAGTTTTAGCTTGCTAAACTGACATTATATTTGTTTTGTTCATATTAAAAAAAAATTTCAAATGTTTTTAAAATTTTTTAACAATCAATAAACAGTATATATATATATACACTTATCTTTTATTTTTTTCTATTGTTTTTCATATATATACATATATATGTTATTAATATAATGTTTTGATGTTGGAATAATAAAAAAATGGAGGTACAGTCGTGAAAAAGGAAAGATAGTTATTTACTTATCAAGTAGTTTTTATTTTCAATTACTTGAAAAGAATTACACATTCAATATTTTTCACGGTAATATAGAATTTATAAAATGAATCCTATATTCGTGAATTAAAAAATAGGTAGGTTAACTATACATATTTACAACAATTATCAAAAAGTATTCTGTTCTAAATCTATGGTCAAAATAAAAGAATAGTCAATGATGAAAATGAAATACATGTTTTTAAAAAATAAAATATTTGCATTTTAGATAATATAATATATATATATATATGTGTGTGTATGTATGTACATAGAGTTTGGTAATAGTTTAGCATCAGGCGGCGTTTTATTCGTTTATTTATGTTCTACTGTATAAGGGCAGAGATGTCTGAAATCTTGAGACTGATTTAATAAAATGAAAAGAAACTCATCTCCAGAAAGCTGTTTAATTATGTAATTTATGTCTACTGGAGATTCAGCTCAATTAATAGTATTTATTGTAAATAAATCTTAAACGGAAATTTGAACATTTTTATTTTATCAAAAAATCCTTAAATCTTTAATAATCTTTATTTTAACAACTTCTCGTTTCACTATCGTATCAATAACAACTTCAATAAATTTAAGATCAATGTGGTGTGATATCCTGAGGGTCTCTCGCTATACTGTGGTAACCGAGAGGGCTAAACCTGTAGTAACCGAGAGAAACAGTCAGGGTGTGGAGAGTTTTCCAGTACCTCTCTGTACCTTGGAAGATCTTTAACAGTTCTCACAGAGTACAGGCAGTTGTTGTCGAGGCAGAGTGGAAGACTTGGAAATGTCGATCACAAAAAACGGAGGGACACAGTTGTAGTAGGAAAGTTCCGTGAACAGATAGAGTCGAGCTAGGAGCAAGATGGAGATTTGAGAAGAGTTCTTACTGGTCTACATGGTCGATGATTAAGGGATGAAGTGACGAATGCTCCTTCTGATGGTGAAGTGACTGTATTTTCGGCTAGAAGGTCTTATATACCTTTGCCGAGAGGAAGTACTGGGTTTCAGCGGATGCTATAAGGGCGTGGATCGGAAGAGATGTCATTGTACACTTCTGGCAACGCGCTGAGATCTTATACATCTTTTAAGCCTCGTTTTTAGACGTTGTTGGACTTCTATCTAAATCTCTTGCTTTAGCTTAACTCTTAATCTATCCTCAGTTTGTACAAGGTACCTTAAATATGATGATGTAATGACACATGTCAATCTTGCGTATAATTATTTATAGAAGTGTTTATTATACAAAATGAAAATCTTGTTATATAATATGCAATATGAGGTTGTCGGTTTGAATTACCATATGTATGATATCACATTTGTATCTCCATCTCTCTAAGAAATATGTGAATTTTTTTAAATATCAAAAAGTATTAAAATTCTAATATTTGAAGGTATTTATTTATTTATCAAATCAGACTCGATATATCCCTACAAGGGATGCTTGCGTCAATAACAACACTAAATTCAGATACTATATTACAAAAAAAAAAAAAATAATAATTACAAGATTTGAAAAGATAAGAAAGAGAACATTAAAATCATTCTTGATTTTACATCACAACCAACAAAATAAACAAACCAAAAATATACAAATAGGTAATAATTAAGGTTTTTTTAACCAAGAGAGAAAATCATAAATGTATTTACAGAATTTTCTAAATTTAAAATACGAGTCCTTACTATTTACAAACATAAAAAGATCCTTGTATTCGATGTTTTCCCGGTTTCTGTAGTTCTGGAAGATTGGGCACTCAAGAAGCAGATGACTGGAATCCTGCTTTCTCTTTCCACATAAACATCCCGGATCGTCTATAGCTCCTATTCGAAACAGAAAATCTCCGAAATTTCCATGACCAGTAACGAATTGCACATTGTAAAAGTCAGGGCGGAAATATTTTGGAATGCCCAAAGGGAAAAAGAGACGAAAGTGATCACTTGTATTAGAAAACATATCTTCCATTCTTGTTCTTAAAAATCCATTTATTATTGAAGGAGAATGTGGACTGAACGTTCGTTGGTCTTCCTCGCTTAGTTGGTCCAATTCATATTTAATCAATCTTGATTCGATAAAATCAGTCAGGAATGGGATCTCTGCCAGACAGTGGACACAATTTGAGGAAGATGTTTTAAACGATCTAGTAGCCCAAAGAACAATTTGGTATTGCATCGAATTTAATTCCTGTTTACAGCGGTTATTTATTTGGTAAAACCAAATTTCAGCTCCATATGTTAGAATAGGTCTAATTAGCGTCTTATACAAAATTAACCTTTTATTAGAGTTTATACCCCATATTTTGCCGCTGAGGGAAAAAAGCAGATTTTTCATGCGATGCGCTTTATGCAAAATCTCATTGATGTGCGGGGTGAAATTTATTTTTGTTCTGAACCTGTGATTAGATAATTTCATTCCCAAAATTTTGATTTCATTTGAAGGCTTTATGACGGTTTTTTGAAATTCCAACTGGAACCTATGGAAATTATGAAAGTGAATCAAGTTTGTTTTTTCTGGATTTATTTTTAACTTGTTTGAGCGACACCATTGAGTGACATAGTTTAGGGTGTTCACTAACTCAGTTTTTAGACCCTCTAAATTATAATGCCAACATATTATAGAGATGTCGTCCGCGTAGCAAATAATTTCAGCGTTTGTTGATTTAAAATTCATTAAAATATCGTTTAGCAAGATGTTCCATAATAACGGTGACAGTGGACTACCCTGAGGACATCCCTTAGTAAGGTTTTTGGAGACCGTTTTGCCACCGTATGACAAACTGTCCTTTTATTATTCAAATAGGATTGGATGATTTGAATCAGAGAGCTGGGAACGTTGTCTAAATCCATTCTTTTTATTATAGCTGGCCACCATGCATTATCAAAAGCCCCTGATAAGTCCACTGCGATCAACGCCGTCAGTTCTCTTTGCTTGTGTTCCAGAATAGTTTCAGTCAGCTCTTTCATAGCAGTAATTGTTGATTTATGCCTGGAGAAGCCATGTTGTCTATGACTCATCAAATTGCTTTCGTCATAAAAGGTAGTAAGTTTATTTTTAATTATATTTTCGAAAATATAATTGTGTGAAAAAAGGAACATCAATAAAAACTATGAAGGACAAATAAGAATGTTTTAAAATAAATAACAAAGGATGGTCTTTAATTTTTAAATAACCATTTGTATTCAGATATATAATCTTTTGCATTTAATCATTTTTTTATTACTTTTATGTTGTGCTAGTATAAAAATCCAATAAATATAATTTGTATCAAAATGCTTCAGCTCTTCAATCTAAAATTAACATTTTTTTCATGACTACTATTATTCAATTGTAGATTAAAGTTTTAAAAAATCAACAATTCAAAATAATACTTTTATATAAAGCAATGATACTTTTATCAGCAACTTTCAGTTGCACGATGAGAAGATGCCCCTTTCTTAATAATACTTATGTTTCTGTAAATTATGTTTGGTTAGCTTTCTTTCTAAGTGTTCATCAACATTTTTTATAATAAAAACAAATGGAGTATTTAATCCTTTCGATATATTATAATTTATTATGATATATATTATGATTTTAAACTACTTAATAACCTTTTCATTAATTATTTTGTTACCTATAAATATTATAAGGTTGTTGCAAAAGAGAGAGAGTCCGTGTTTTTATTAAAACGTTGTTTTTCTTGATACTTGGTGAATAATATTATTACGGCGAATATATAAAAATGCATAATACAATTACTTCATACATAATACAAAGACATTATACATAACGGCGAATAATATTGGTATTTCAATTTTTTGTAAGTTTTCACGAACATTTGAGACAATCTTGTATTTTAATTAAACAATGCAATAGGTTTCTTGAGATGAGTTTCTTTTCATTTTGTTAATGTAATCTCAAGCTTTCGGAGGCATTTCTGCTCTTCTACAGGATTACGTAATTTTTTTTTATTTTATGTTCTCCTGTAGAATGGTAAAGAAGACCGAAAGCTTGAGATTGCATTTATAAAATGAAAAGAAACTTGTGTTTTCTTGTGCCCGTTGTTTTGTCAATAATCCACTCTGAGTCGTCGGAGCTCCCTTGGTACTGGTTTTATTTATAATCAGTCCCGGAACATAAGGGGAACATCACACATAGCCAGACGCGGAGTTACTTCCCCGCTCGCAGCCGACACCAGAACAAAACTGCCGGGTTCCAGTCTTTGACTTTCTCGAATGCTTTTTTCTGTGGTGATCCCCAGATGAAACTCACATCTTTCTTTCTTAGGTCCTTTAGTGGCTTTGTGATTTCCGCTAAGTTTGGAACAAAGCGGCCTAAGAAATTGACCATGCCCATAAAACGCTGCACCCCGTGCACGTCAGTTGGCGGTTTCATCTCGGCGATGGCTTTGACTTTCTTTTCGCCCGCCTTGATACCGTGTTCGTCGATGTAAGGTCCCAGGAATGTGACGTTGCTTACACCGAACTGGCACTTTTCTTTGTTAAGCGTAATTCTTGAGTTCTTTAGGCGTCTCAAAACTTCGCTTAGTGTCTCGTCATGCTCTTCCTTTCTCTTTGCGAAAATGAGGATGTCATCCATGTGACAGATAACCCCATTGACTCCGCGTAGGATAGCAGACATGCGTTTCTGGAAATGTTCTGGAGCGCTAGAGATCCCAAAGGGAAGCCTTTTGAATTTATATCTGCCAAAGGGCGTAATGAAAGTCGTCAACGTTTGGCTTTCCTCAGAGAGTTTAATCTGCCAAAATCCGCTGTTAGCATCCAGCCTGGAAAAGATTTTGGCCCCGTTGAGTTGAGCTAGTTCATGTTCAAGGACAGGAAGTGGGTGAAGCTCACGTTCCACACTCAGGTTAAGCCGGGACAAGTCTACACAGATCCTGATTTTCCCGTTTGGCTTTCCAGCTAGGACGATCGGTGCGCACCACTCCGTTGGCTCATCAACTGGTTCGATGACTTCTTGAGCCACCATGGCATCCAGTTGCTCTTTCAACTTCGGCATAAAAGGAAGAGGTACTCGTCTTGGGACTGGTATGGAGAAGGGCTTGGCACCTTCCTTCAACTTGATGTGATAGGGCTGTTCAAGAAGCCCCAGTCCTTCAAATAGCTTAGGGAACTCTCGTTCAGGATTGACATCCGTTGTTCCGTTGATGACAAGATCAATTCGTTTGACGAGTTGGAGATCTTCACAGGCTCCGACACCCAGCAGAGGTTGCTCCAAATGGTGGACCACGTACCTGGTTTCCTTCATTTCACGTGTGCTAGCTCGGAACTTCGCCACGAAGGTCCCAGCATTCTCCAATCGTTGGTTAGCGGCCGCCATCAGTTGACCGTCGGTAGGCTCCAGTTGGACGTTGCTGAAATACCGCTTGTACAGGGAAAATGGTATCAGTGTCACATCCGAGCCCGGATCCAACTTGAAGTGGATTGCAGTGCCGTTGACTCTAACTGTTGACTTCCACCTGCTCTTTTTGCTTCCCAGCGTAGGCTCGCGGACAGCATATACAAATGAGGCCTTCTCCCGCGCTGGGGTTTCCTCCGAGGATATGGCGTTCACCTCATTGTTTTTTCTTCGACAGAGATTAGTGTAATGGCCCTTTTTCCCGCACTTTCCACAGACTTTGTCCTTAGCGGGGCACTTATCTCTGTAACGATAATGATGTTTGGTAGTCCCACAGTTAAAGCAAGTTGGACATTTTTTTATTCGTCTGTTTCCTTGGCACTGTCTGTTTGTCTAGACGTTGATCTGCCATTCTCCTTGCAATGACCTGATGCTTTAGACTTCTGCTTGGCCACTTTCCGCGTTGTGTCGACCTGCGAGGTGGAAGGGTTAAAATCCTGTTGTTCACGCATCACAGCTTCCCACTGACGGGCTATCTCGACTGCTTTGGCCAAGGTCAGGTTTTCGTTTAGCATCAATTTCTCCGAAAACTTCCTATCTTTTACTCCAAGCACTATACGATCACGAATAAGCTCCTCGCGCAGATTAGCGTATTCGCAGTGCTCAGATATTCTGTGCAAGACTGTTACAAATTCCTCAATGGTTTCTTCCGGCCGTTGACTCCTTAATCCGAACAAAGCCCGCTCATACACCACGTTGCGTTTGCCAATAAAGTGGTTGTCGAACGCTTCAATGACTTTGTCGAGGCTCTTTGCGTCATCTGCTGAGAGATTGAACGCATATTGGATTTCCTCAGTCCTCTCTCCCATAAGATATATCAATGCTGTGATCTGATATTCTTGTTCCTTGGCGTTCAAGTTGGAGAGAAGTCTGTATCGAGAAAATCGCTGTTTCCAGCCTGGTCAATTCTTGGCGTCGAAACTGAAGTTAGGTGGCGGAAGAAAGGAATTTGATTCCATGTCAGGTTTGATTGTACAAGAGTGGAATTAATTAAAAAGGCACTTACTTGGGCTCTTCACGATCCCGCCGCTGCCACCATGTTGTCTTGTGCCCGTTGTTTTGTCAATAATCCACTCTGAGTCGTCGGAGCTCCCTTGGTACCGGTTTTATTTATAACCAGTCCCGGAACATAAGGAGAACATCACACATAGCCAGACGCGGGGTTACTTCCCCGCTCGCAGCCGACACCAAAACAAAACTGCCGGGTTCTAGTCTCGGCCGGTTCCCGCCGCCACACTGGCGTCGCTAGGCGCGAAGTGGCGTGAGGATTCTCGCCTGAACCCTCAACAAACTCATCTCAAAAAAACATTTGTTTTATTTAATTTATATCCAGATTTTTCAAATTTGTTGATACTTATAAATAGATAATAAAAAATATTTACTAAATTGTAGAATGTGCAGTTAACATCTGGCCTCCTACATTCTCCAATAGCAATGACTGGGGGTTTGAAGACAATTGTGGGACAATAAAAGGTATGTAAATTCATAAATATATGTACCAACAGTAGTACACACTGGGTACACACAGTAGTACCACCCTCCCGCCTTCGCGTCGGTTCCCTGTGTAAACCTCGGAACCTCAGAGGTCCTTGATTTGTCGACAGATTAAGGGAGTACTGTGAATAAAGGGTTATAGGGCCAAAGGGGGGGGGGGGGGGGGGGGGGAGTCCTATTGGAGCGTAGAGAGGACGGGTTAAGCCAAGTCCGAACGGGAGGGCTCGGTCAGCAACCTTGCCATGAACTCTCGGAGACGCCTGTGGGTTGATTTATCATCCCCATGGAGCCAGACCATAATGGCGGGCGCGAAGGGCCAAACAATGGCCTCTCGGTGCATGGAGAATGCATCACTCCTTTGGTACGATGGTCTAGGTAATGCAGCAGAGAGCATGCTTTCGCCTGCCGGTTTAAGGACCGAAAGGTCTTGGTGACCATTGCTCCTGGGTTGTACAATTAGAACAATTTCAATATGCATCACCCAAGTAAAATGTTTTGCTAGTGATGATAAAGAATAAACCCCAATACTAATTTTCAACAAATTCAGAGAAAAAGTCAACAACCAGTATACCATGGTTTCAGGCTATGACCCTCAGCAGTACAGGTTCGTAACATCCTACGAGAGGAGGTCCAATTTACCAAACAGGTGTTTAAACTAGTGAAGTAGCAATCGTCTATTTTTTAGGCAAGTTTACAATATAGAGTTGCGGGAGGATGATTTACATGTAACAGAAGAGGCACCTCTCCCTTTAATTGTCCATCAGAACGGTATACTGAGCATCAAGCCATTAAAAAACTTTACTAATGATGATAAAGGATGAGCTACAACACCAGTTTAAACAAATTCAGACAAAATTCCAACCTGTAATTCTCTAATATATGGTACATTATCACACCAGCTGTTATAACAAAAATTTAAACTATTTAAGACTTGTATGATTCTTTTTGAAATAAAAAATTCTACTGCCATTATTGCAATGATAAATTTATAGGAAGGCCTTGTCTAATCAGTAATGAACCCTCCCAGCGGTTTCGCCAGTTTATTCTACGATGTAATATTGAATTTTGTGATGTTTTCTTTTTATACAGATACTAATGCTGAACTATTTTAAAGGGTTTTTTAAATAAACTATGGACATAAGATTTGAGGAGAGTAGAAATACATACAATTATAAATAAATAATAAGTTTCGAGCAATTGCTTTTCCGCATACATCAAGTGGAGTCTTTTTAGAATAATTATACAGTTGAACCTGTCTATAGCGCACCCTCTTGGGACTCCCCAAAATAGTGTGCTATAGAGAGGGGGCGCTAAAGACAGGTCACTTTTAATGTAAATCGCATCGTACTACGTATTTAAAATCGGACGCTATAGAGAGGAAGCGCTATTTAGAGGGGGCGCTATAGACAGGTTTAACTGTAATATTGTAGCAAATTATTGTTTATTTTATGGATAAATTATTAATTTCGATATTTTAAATTTGATATATTGTAAAATATTCTCATTGCCACACAGTTATTAGTTTTAATTTGTTGTCACGATAAGTAAATTACAGTGTCATCCTGAGGTTTGTACTTCCTGATTTCTACATGGCAAGATGATTGCATTGGCGCGCCATCTGTTGTAAGAAATTCGAACTATTTTTTAAAAATCTCTAATGTGTGTTGTCTACTATTTTAATGACTTTGAGAGGAGAGTTAGTAATTTTTACTGATTAATGATATATAAAAAAAGGGTTATAACTATTGAAAAAAGGGGAATCTTCTCTCTCCTTATCGTGCAACTGAAATTTGCTGATGGCTTGCGCCATCTATCGGAATAAATATCATGATGGCGCAAACCATCAGCAACTTTCAGTTGCACGATAGGGAGAAGCCTTTTTTAAAATATAATGTATGCACCTTATCCCAGTACAATATCACATTTGTACTATTTTTTCATATTTGAAAGAAGAGTTATTATATTTACATATCTCATTATAAAAAAGGCTATAACTATTGCTGGAATCACGTGACCTATAACAACAGATCTCGAATATAGAGGCTGCCTGGCCGGCATTCATACTTCTCAGAAATACAAGATACTTCGGCCAGTAAATGTTTTTTTTTCTCGATGTTTCGACAAAATTCTTTTGATAATGAACAAATAATAATTGAAAGTATTTATCAAGGCGTTAAAAATTAATAATAATAGTTAGTAATACTTTTTAACGCCTTGCTATTAACTTTAATTTTTATTTGTTCATCATCAAAAGATTTTTGTCGAACCGTTGATAAACAAATTTACTTAGCCGAAGTGTCTCTTAATTCTAAGAACATATCTTGAGTCAAGCGAATACCAGACGATGGTCAGAGAGCAATGAATATGACAAAGATGTCTGTGGTGTTGCTTCAGGAGATGAAGCTATTCTCAAAATGCAGAAAAACAATCCTTGTGAGCTAAGGAGTCCTTGGCTCCAAGCCGGCTTAGTCTCCGATGTAAGTCTATTTACATATCTCCCCATGTTTACATAAGAACTTCTCTATATTTACATATGTCCTCCAATAACTGTGCTTCCTACAATTAAATATGGCCCCAGTACCTATGCTACCTATATTTATATAGGTGTCACGTTGCATATTCTCCCTGTCTTTACATATTCACCTATTTCTATACTTCATACATTTAAATAGATCTCTCAGTAATTCTTTACACATTTACATAGTCTCTGAATACTATTCATCCTACATTTACATTGGTTGCTCAGTACCTATGATCTCTATATTTACCTGTGTCTTCTATTAAATAATTAAATAAGGCCCCAGTACCTATGCTACCTATATTTAAATAGGTCTTACTTTGCATATGCTCTCTGAATTTACATATTCACCTATATTTATACTGATTACATATAAATAAGTCTCTTATTCGATTTAAATCACTTTTTTCTTATACTCAGAATTTTTCTCTGTGGAAATTTTTCTTGGGAATTTACTCTGGATGCCCGGAATTTATCCGGGTTTGTATATGCTCGAATGTATATACTTAGCTAAGAAAGTATTTTATTTACTCTAATTTGAAATGCTGCTTATAAGAAAGCAGAATATACCTATGAGATGGTTTCATGCGTGTTGGTGTAGCATGTGGAAAGGCGGCTGATAAAATTATAATTATTTTTTTATGAAATAAATAAATTCATTTAAAGCCAGAAATATATAAAGAGAAAAGAAGTAACGACCGTTGGAAGCAAGCCTTGTTGTTGATGACGCGCGTGACCAGAGTCCGGATTTCGCCCGCGCATGCGTAGTGAGGCTGCCACACTACTGCCCATATGTTTAGTGAAGCTTTGTCCCAGGTCGCGCTCGCTGAAGCAAAGTGTGGTCGCCACATACCCATTGCAATTTTTAAACCATCATCTATTCTCTTACGAGTAATGTGTCTTCCCAGGCCCTTCGGTTAAACCAGGGGCGTAGCCCGGGTCACTCGGCTAATGAAACAATAAATTGATAAGAAACATACAAGCCAAGAGGTGTACAATATGACCATTAATTCCATATAAGGATAAGTTGATTCAAAGCAAGATAATTTGCAAATTTTATACTTTCATAGATTGAATATAAATTCAATAATCCAGGTATGATCCACAACGTGAAAAAACAAACAATAAAGCTTTTTGAAAGGCGCAAAAAGTACTATTTTAATTTATTTGAAATTATATTTCTTCATTAACTGGTATATAAATCAATACACTCATACATAAAATTTAAAAAAGTTGTACCTTTCAGCATGTATATCGGGATTGAGACAATAACAATAAAATATATTACAGTGACCTTTATTGAAGACACACGAGATAACCAAGTATGTATACACTCATGGACAAAACTTAAGGAAGTTGTACCTTTTAGCATGTATATCGGGATTGAGACAATAACTCTGAAAGATATTACAGTGACCTTTATTGAAGACACACGAGATAACCAAGTGTGTATACATTCATGGACAAAACTTAAGGAAGTTGTACCTTTCAGCATGTATATCGGGATTGAGACAATAACTCTGAAAGATATTACAGTGACCTTTATTGAAGTCACGAGATAACCAAGTGTGAACAGCCTCTGTCTCCCTGAAAAAAATAGATGACCATCGACATAAAATATTTTTTACTTCTTTAGGTTTTGTCAATGAGTCTATTTCTCTGATCCTGATTGTGTGTCCAGCTTCTGTTTGAATACAAGAGCAAGAAATCAGCCTCAGTACAGATTCGCCTTGGCCCCGGCAAGTTATACAAATTCAAAAATGGCAAGTATGAGATCATGCTACCAGAAAGGAACGAATTCACCTGGAAGATGATAAAGGATATTGTTTTTGACAAAAGTATTCAAACTGTCAAAGTAAGTTTATTTACATATCTCCCTCAGAGTACTTAATTTATAATAATAATAATAAAATTGTTCATAGTTGGTCTTCAAATCATATGGGGAGGCATCCTTCAAGAACATTGGAAGTAAGTTTTCAATATAGAACTTTATAAATGTTAGTAATACCACATTGCTGAGTTTGAATGACACCTTTTCAAAGGATGGTGCATATATGGTTATATTATATATGTTGTAATATATTCTGATATATACTTATATCCCCATATGTAATATAGCTACAGTATAATAACCAAAACTGTAAAAACAATTTAAATCGCCAATTTGGCCATCATATAATGAAAAACAAAATAATAAAATTAGATTAAGTGACAGCCGGCGCTAGACAGGGAAAAGGTCCTAAAAACATGTCGGGGTACCAGGTGTGTCCCTTCTTGCTCAAACATAGGACAATTGGATCTGAGACACGATGATTGAAAGACCCCCCTGGACAGATCTACCTTGACTGGCGTCGGCTTCACTTACTCTCTCGCCCTTTCTAAGGTGATATCTAACATGTCTCGTTCTTCGGTATAATTCAATTCACGCCTAAAAAACTCTGAACATTGTGGCCACAAGGAATTCATCTAACCAACCACACCACAGGTGCAAGACGCATCTTGGGTGCAAGAAGCATTCAATAAAACTCTATTGCTTTGTTCGTGATAACATGATTGCTAAGCTGTGGTATTGAATTGTATCTACATTTTGGGGCTGTTACATGATTTATATTTATGATACCTATGGTGCCATCTAAAATGCTCGTGTTAGAAGCCAGGATATGGCTTATATATTTTTAGATTTTAGCAAAGTATTTATTATTATATTAACAGAGTTCCATTTTTTATGTTTATATTTTGTTTCTCTGTAAACTTCCTTCTTTGCTTATCTTTTGTTCATCATTCATAGTTTGTTATTGCCCCAAATAAATTTCTGTGTCATCCTAAAATTTGTCTTTCCTAACTTTCTATGTGGCCATATTATTTGATTGAAGAATATTTTGTTCGTTACCCAAGTGGTTTTTTGTTTTTGGACAAGTTCATGACATGTCTAAACCGATTCAAATGATGGGTTCCATTGTTAAATCTTGTTGTTCAACAATTTAAATATTTATTCATTCAGAATATTCACCTAAAATAAATAAAACCTATCTTACTCATTATTTTTCTATTTTTTCTTCATTATATTTTAGTTATATTGATTCAGTGTAAGCATGCTTCTTTGTTAAATACATATTTGTATACATTTCTCTTTTCAAATTATTTCAACCACTTTCTTGAAAATTTACCTATATTATCAATTTTACAAATTTTCTTCATAAATATGTTATATAAAAATATTATTTTATTTTAAATTATAATTTCATAGATTCAAATACTCTGCTAAATCGACCGCCAGAGGTCACTCTTCCCCTATAAAAACTCGTTGTTGTTTTATCCCAATGGCAAATTGTATCGGCACAATTGTTGGCCACGTGACATACATGAATCCTGCCAAGAAGAAAAAGAAGGCCTACAAGCCCATCGTGAACGTCGCCGACCTGGAGAGGGAAGATGAGATGGTGATCTCACGCAACTGCAGCATCCTGAGCTCCATTGGCCATCCTGCCCTGAAATCCCTGCATGAGGACCTGATCCGCTACATCGCCTCGCGGACTGAAATGATCAAAGCCCTCGCTACCAATGTAGAGAACCTCACTGACACCCTCGAGTCCTTCGCAGAGTTGGACGAAATTGAGGAGGCCAACAAGCCCAAGACTGCTTGCCGCGGCACTCAAACCTGCCCTGCTCCTTCCTGCAAGGAAACCAGCTCCCAGACTGACCCAATCAAGCCCGCTACTCCTGCTCCTGCTGCTCTCCCTGCCAAGAAGCCTGCCTCCACCTTGCCTGCTCCTCTTCCAACCAAAAGGAAGCAGTCTGAGGCTCCCAACCCGCCTGCAAAGAGGACAAACCTGAATGGTCCTTCAAAACCTGCGCCTTCCCGCGTATCCAAGCCTGCGGCCGCCCAAGTGATCCTCCACGGAGAAAAATCGGCGGCCCACACAGTGGTCATCTCTGATGACCCACAGGCTGACCCAAGGGAGATGCTAAAAGCTGTCCGCGCTGCCCACACTCTCCCCCAAGGCGTTTGGGCCTCACTACACACCAAGGGGAAGCTGGTCCTCCACTCCAGTAATCCTGACACTATCCCTGAGGTGACAACCTCCCTGGCCAGCAAGTTGAATGGAATGAAGGTCCGCCAGCAGAAGGAGATCCTGCCACGGATCTGTCTCTTCAAAGTGGATGAGGAGACATCCAACTCCACAATTGAGGAGACCTTCCTGGAAACCGCTGCTGTTAGAAAGCTTCCTGGGGACAAGGTGGTGCGCGTGGCGCACCGTTCTGCACCCAGAAGCGGGACCTGCACCGCCTTCATCGAGGTGGACCTCAAGACCTTTAGAGCTCTGGGCGTTCGCGAGAGAATCGTGGTTGATGGAGTAATCCTCAACTTCGAGGAGTCCATCCGCGCCCGCGTCTGCTTCCGCTGTTGTGGCTTCGGCCACAACTCTGCCCAATGCTCCAGAGCTCCTAAGTGCTTCCACTGCGGTCAAGACGGCCACGAAGGCCGCGCCTGCCCATCCATTGCTGACCAGCGCACCTCCAAATGTGCCAACTGCTGCTCCAAGGGCCTTCCTGACAAGCACGAGGCGAGAGCCTCAGGCTGCCCCATCCTGAAGTCTAGGGCCCTCAAGTTCTAGGCTTCAAGGACCTTCTGCCTCCAATTCCATCTGCCACTTCTACTGGATTCCTGGCCAATTCAATGCTCCTGACTCACTTCACCTTGGCGCTGTTCCCCTGCTTGCCCAACGTTTCCACTACCCCTGCGACACATCTCCTGCAGCCAGATCCTAGGGTCCCTTGCCACCTGACATCGCGCTTGGGCTCAAAAATAATAACTTTTGGTTAGTAGCCCGTGAAACCATATTTTCTCTCTATCCCAATGGCCGGCTCAAAACTTTTGTACATTATGTAAATAATCTTTTGTTTTCCTTATTCTACTCGACTTAAGCCAGGCATTACTTTTATCAAAATGTTTTTTATATATATCCATGGGTTCAATTAAAGCAATATCTGATCAACACTATTTTAATTATTATACTTTCAAGAATTTTAACCACGACTACATTAACATATTATGATCCTCAATATATTCCAAAATCAAGCAGAAAATCCATCTTTTTTATATAATATATATATGAAAAAACAATGATGCCAAAGATGACACCTCTTCCTTTAAAATTAATTAAATAAATACTTCGATTTTCTTCTAATACATAACGTAATGGTGATGACAAAGAATAAGCCACTACACTAGTTTTCCTAAATTCAGATAAAATGCCGACTTGTATATCATTGTTTCGGAGCTATGGCCTTCATCAGTACAGAGATAGCTTCGACTTCATAGCATCCTACGAGAGGGGTTATGAAATTGTCGATTTTACCAAAAGGTTGTTTAGATTCGTAATTTTACAGGGCAGATTTTCAGACAAAAATACAATATTAAGTTGCTGGTAAATAATATCCATGTTTCAAAAGTGAAACCTTTCCCTTTAAAAAATGCAATGAATCAATGTATAACCGTAAAATGAACAAAAACAAGTTCTTCACCTCACGAATTTGTACGTTTTACAATATACTGCGTCAGACGATTAACTTATTTACATATATAACTGAACTCCACGTTGTGCGCCAGGTTCCTGTGATGCAAATGAACGACTCCAGTGTATGAAGACCAATGGCTATTGTTATGCCTCCGAAGTTGTCGGCAGATTATGTCGGTGCTACCCAGGATTTTACCGTTACGAAGGTGCATGCAAATATGGTATGTAAAATTTCCTAATTCCATCTCCAGTCATTGAATCCCTAAAAAATATTGAGATGTGGTGTTTGTGTTCAGCTCCAGTAACAAAGAAAGTCAAAATTTCTATTCTCTCAGTTAGAGAAGTGTCTGATGAAATGAAATTCAACAAGGAACTAATGTCATTGGTGAGTATATACCCCTTCAACCTTTTATATAAATGGTATTTTATATATTCAAAGGGTATTAGGAGATTTGTGACAGGTTCCTGCGAAAATTCCTCCTATTGTTATTCCAATATGTTTAGAAGATTTCCCTTATTGTTGTTGTTGCTTATTCCTCAAGTTCGTTTAAACAATCACCATTAGATCCCATTGTCTCAGCTTTTCTATTATAGTCCTGAGGTTTTCTCAGAGGTCTTTTTTGGAGGATTTGATACAATTGATGTTCAGGACTGGCATGCTGGGAATCGCATTTTGGGCATTTCGGGAATGTTTTGACTCATCAATCAAATTTGAACATTCTAAGATGTCCTGTTCGTAATCTTGAAATCGCCGTTTGTTCTTCCCTATTAAAGGTGCAGAAAGAATATTCGTTAGGAATGTGGGTGTACCAGGAGTAGTTTAGGGTGGTTTTCCAGAGAGAGGTTATTTTTTGTTTTTCCTATTGTCATCCCCATATATATATCAATGTTAACGTTATCTATAGGATATTTCATATTCATTCATCGATGTAAAGGGTCAATGATTCTGCAGCTAAGATTCTCACAGAGAGATGTTGAATATGTATATTGCTGATATGTTTTCTAACCCATCATTCTATTTGGTACAGATAACCGGGGGAAAAAATGACATAAAGAGCATTGAGACACAAGGCTGCAAGTATGTATTTTGAAACATCACTTACTTCTAATTTTCCAATATTCTATTTTAATTAAATAACGCAATAGGAAGATGAGTTTTTTCATTTTATTAATGTAATCTCAAGTTTTCAGGAATTTCTGCCTTTCTACCAGAATACATAAAAATGATTAAACGTCGTTAAGATTATATGTGAGTTTCTTCTCATTTCATTAATGTAATCTCAAGTTTTCGGGCATTTCTGTCCTTCTAGAAGAATACATAAAAACGAGTAAACGCTGTTACGATACTAAATAATTATATATATATATATATCATAATTTGACTAATACTCAAGAGATATAATTTATTTTCGCCATAATTAGAATATTAAAATGTAATTACAAATTCATCCATCTATAAATCTGTACCAAAATAAACATGGGAGAGCCAGCGAGCGCGGGAGAATGCTACGGCACGCCGCCGCTCGATCACACACAAGTGTGAAACAAATTCTTTTTCGAAGCTTACATGCATATCGGTTGCTCCCTTCCATTCGTCCATGACAAATACAACATATATATTCATATTCAATATTCTTTTTAAGTATTCATGTAGAAGGGTAGAGATGCCCCGAAAGCTCGAGATAGCGAGAATGAAAAGAAACTCATCTCCAAAAACATATTTCATTATTTCAATTTTCACCTAGGAGATTTTCTTTTTAAGTACTTCTGTGGAAGGGTAGAGATGCCCGGAAAGCTCGAGATAGCGAGAATGAAAAGAAACTCCTCTTCAGAAACCTATTTCATTATTTTAATCATTATCTAGTAGATTTAAATCAATCAATATTCCATATGTATAAATTCTTAGTCATAGATTCAACCTACTCAGGTTGGTATCTTTATAATAACAATAATAAAAACCCTTATATATATTAAGTTTAATTAATTAATTGTTCCGACAGAGTATATGTGTAAGATCACAATTAAATAGGCCTTAAATGTAAGAAGATAGGTTTCCCTCTTTGTTTTACTATGTTATAAGTTTCTATTTTGTTCTCACTCTTGTAAGTTTAATAAGAAATGTTCGAATCATCTTCTTGGAATCAGGATCTTTAAAAAGTCTAAGCAATGTCAAACGACACTCAACGCTTTTACCTTTGGCCTCTTCTTAGGAATTCTTCTATAGTGTCTGTTTGAATTATAAACAATAACGTCTTAAGATGTGCTATTAATAAATTATTAAAATACAAAATATTTTTTCCCATGAATAATTCTATAACACAAATATAATCACAATGTATATTATAATATACTACTAGTCGAATGACCCGGGCAACGCCCGGGTTTTACCCGATTAAATGTTTTAAATTAAAATACCGCCGTGGATTTCACTCTTGTGAAACGTCCCGCTCCAAACTTTGTGTCTGAGAAGCGATATTTTTAGAGAGAGATGATCTGGCTTTGTGTCTTCTGCTTGAATGAATGTTTTTTTCTGTTAGAATTTTGTTCCTGCATACTAAAAATGAACTGGCTTCACCCCTGGTCTCTGATTTTTGGAAATTTTCCCCGATATAATTTTGTATCTGATAATCAAACAGGATTAAGCAATATTGTCATCATCATTTTCTGACTAAAAAACAACTATCTTTGCCCAAAACCTATCGATTTCAATATCTTTGGCTAAATATCTCTTCCAGATTTTCTCTATTTCCTGTTAAAACATGTTTTACATGTACGTTAGGTCAGTTGATACTACCTCCCATCTTCATCGCTAGAGGCGCTGCTTGCGAGCGAAAGGGCAAATTTGCAATGCAAATTTACAAATAACTCTACCAATATTTGGGATAGAGACCTGAAATTTTCACTATAAGTTTTTCCAGATTCTACTCTATATACTGTTAAAATTTCAGTGAGATTAGTTACGTATTGTGGACGTGTATAGCCGACATAGGAACAAACACACATACATACACTGTCTTTTATATATATAGGGATTAAAATGTATATGTGGAGATGGTGGTTGCATGATGTTGGTGGTGTGGCTTGTAGAAAGGCCGCTGATAAAATTAAAATTAATTTATTTAAAGCCAGAAATATATAAAGAGAAAGAAGCAACGGTTGAAGTAACGGCCGTTGGGAGCAGGCCTTGTTGTTTACCGCGCCAGTGGCCAGCAAAAGTCTTGGATGACGCCTCGCGCGCATGCGTAGTGTATTCTCCTAGCTTGCGCTTGCTGAAGCATAGTGGGGCCGCCACTCTATTGCCCATAGTATGTGTATTGAAACTTTGTCCCAGTTCGCGCTTGCTGAAGCATAGTGGGGCCGCCACTCTATTGCCTGCAGCATGTGTATTGAAACTTTGTCCCAGTTCGCGCTTGCTGAAGCATAGTGGGGCCGCCACTCTATTGCCCGTAGTATGTGTATTGAAACTTTGTCCCAGTTCGCGCTCGCTGAAGCAAAGTGTGGTCGCCACATATATTTATAGATTCAGCCTACTCATCTTGATATGAACAATAATAAAGAAACTTGTCACTTTTCTCTTTGGTCTTTTCCTAGCAATAATATTCTGTGATTTCTTGTATTGTGATTACAAACAATAACGTTTGAAGACATATGAAGCAAGAAGTTGAATATTCTTTGAGTGTGAAAGCTTGTGAAAAATAGGAATTTACCCTCTATTATTAATTTGTTTATTTTTTTGCTTTGTCGTCTGTTTTGCACAAGTTGAATCTGGTTAGATAATGTATAAAAATTAGATGAATCTTTTGTTGCCTTAAATACGAGATAATTAATTCGTTTCTATATATATCTAAAAATGTTTAAAGTTTAATAAATTAATTCTATAAATCTGAGAGTTGTCTTCAAAAACGATCCACAACATACTAAAAATAAAATATTTAAATACACAAATATATTGCTATACATAGCTGACTGGATAACAAATATAATCATAATAGGTATAATATTTATTATATCTTTTCTTGTGTGTGAGAAATAGTTACCCAAAAATGTTTTACCTGATTTTTCCTCTTTTAAATATCTTTTCTTAATTTTATCTACTTATATATGCATATGCGTGCTAATTTATACTTTTTTCCAAATTATCTCTTCTAATGCCTCTATTCTTAAAGAAAGTTTTGTCTTTGTTTCACCGAAGGTATTTAACGAAATCAATGGCTTCATTATCATATTAAAATTCCTTTTTATTCAAATATTTTTAAAATGCGAATATGCAAGCGTCCCTAGAGGCAATTCCGATGAATAAGGAAGGTGTCTGATAAATTTTAACTTATATTCATTGTTTTATATGAAAAATAGACACTTCAGCCAGTTGGAGTTTTTTATTTTCTCAACGTTTCTACAAAAATATTTTGTCTTCGTCAGGAAAGGTAAATAAAATAAAATATTTGGCAAGGAGTTAAAATTGTTCTGAGGTTGCAAGGGCTTTCTCACGTGATTTTTCGAATTTAGTACAACATCTAAAGCACGAGTTAAAAACAAATATTAAACTCGTTGATTGACATGATCAAAATGGTCTATATACAGGGTGATCCAAAAGTCCCGCACAACTTTAAAAATTAAAAACTCCGCGAATATTTGCGCTAGAGCAATGCGGTGAACACCATTGTGTTCAGGATGCAATGGGGTTTTTATGGCAAATAATGAAAAATTCGAAATTGATTTTAGTTACAACTTTATTCGCTAGATGGCGCTCTACCAGAATCAGAGATTCAGCGGCCAAATTGTTTGATAAATTGAAAAATATAACTGAACGACACGTATTTTTCCTTTTTGAATACCAGGAAAGAACCCTAATAATATCAAATGATAAATTAATAAAACACCATTTCGCCAAAAGTTAGAAGAAATGGTTAACGATTTTTAAATACAATCTGAGATATGTAAAATAGGTATATGCAAAATTAAAACATGTAGCAAAAAAAAAAACCTGATATTTTAGATGCGGTTTGCTGGAATCCTCTCAGCTATTTATATTTCGAAAATAATAATTTTCTATTTTTTCAAATTCAACTCTCTCTCAGTATCGATTATATTTATTTTAATTCATTTGAAAAATATTTATCTATCTCTGATGATTTATTTTACTCTGGAATGCCGTTGTTGTTTTTGTCGTGTCCAATAAAGAACCTCAGATTCTTTTCGTTTGACCAACAAAAAATGTACAATTTATATACACATATATTCTTACATAATGACACTTCAAAGAATGCAAATAATCTTCATCTATTTACATACACAACACATCTCCCCCCTTAATAATACTCCAGTCGGTCTAGGGGTTTCCTGGCTCTCTGAGGTCTAGGACTGCGGACGGGCACTTGCACAGCGGCAGCCTCCGGTTTAGGAGTGCAAGAGGGCACGTGCACAGCGACAGGCCCTGGTATAGGAGTGCAAGAGGGCACGTGCACAGCAGCAGTCTCCTCCTTGTTTCCTGATGTAACCTCTGGAACCTCCTCTTCACTATATTTCTGACTTCCACCCACAGGCTTCTCTCCTGATGTTCGAGGAAGTATCAAATTTCTTGTCTCCACTTGTTTCTTTCTCACAGGTCGCAATTGATTGATATACCTCTTAAACACGACGCCCTCGCAACTTATAAGGTAGTGACGGGAGCTCAATAATTCCAAAATGGTACCTTTTTACCGTTTAGGTCCAGTTGCATAGTTGCGGAAATAAACCTCGCAACCTGTAGTAAACTGCTCCTGCCTTCTTACGGCCACATGAAATACCTCTCGCGGATTTCCCATCTTGGTATTAAATTCGAGAATCTTGATCTTAAACTTCTCTTCATTAGCAGTTCCGCCGGGGAATTCCTTTATTACAGTTTGGGGGAATGCTCTATGAGCAAATAGGAAACTTTGTAGATTCGTCTCTAAATCATCCTTCCCATTATTCTTTCTCAAAAGGTTTTTAAACTCTCTTACATATCTCTCAGCTAAACCTTTTGTACTAGGATTATACGGACTGGTCTTAGTGTGCCGTATGCCATTCATTTTGGTAAATTGCTCGAATTCACCGGAGACAAACTGTCTTCCGTTATCTGTAACAAAATATTAGGGCAATCCAATTCTGGCGAGAATTTCTCTAAGATGACTTATAATCGTTTTTCTGGTAATATCTTTGATGATAAAAATTTCTATCCACTTTGTGTATGCGTCCACGAGAACCAAAAACATTCTTCCCATGAACGGACCCGCTAGATCAAGATGAAGTCGATGCCACGGTTTTTCGGGCCAAGTCCATTCCGAGATGGTAGCCGGGGGCATGCTTGCCGATTCTTGGCATACTCTACATTCTCTAGTTAACTCCTCGATGTTACTGTCTATGCCTGGCCACCAGAAAATACCGTCTGGCAATCATCTTCATTTTAACAATCCCCATGTGTATTTCATGCAAGTCATTTAAAATTAAAGATCTTAATTTTTGGGGAATCACCACTCTTTCACGCCATTGAAGACAACCAAACTCCAAACTTAATTCCTCATTGATCTTATAATGAGGAGCTAGTGGGTTTTCTCTCGGTACCCTTGTGAATTTCCACACACACACACACAGTTACCTTCTCTAACATTCCTTAATACTATAGACAGTATTTTATCTTGGGGCGTCTCATTAGTCACTTCCATAAAAGAGAACGGTACCTCATTCGACTTCTTAAGAAGTACCTGGTCTTCATCAAGAGACTCCCTGACACTCGATTCTAAAGGAAGACGTGACAATGCCTCAACATTGGATATATCACTAGTTTTTCGAAATTACACAGTATAATTAAATGCAGCTAATTTTAAGGACCATCTTTTAATTCTGGATGATGCACATATGGGAATTGGTTTATGAGGTGAAAATATATGAATTAAGGGTCGGTTGTCTGTGACCAATACAAATTTTCGTCCCAGTAAGTATTGTCTGAATTTCTCAACGCCAAAAGATATGCTCAACGCTTTCTTTTCTAGTTGAGAGAAACGTTTTTCCGCTTCAGTTAATGTTCTAGAAGCAAAAGCTATAGGGCATTCTTCCTTTCTATCATTTCTATGACTCAGAAATACGCTTAGTCCATAGTCCATTAATAATGATTTACATTTTTTAAATAACAATCGATATTTTTTCGTCCAATTCCATCTACAATTTTTATTCAAAAGTTGATAGAATAGCGCTAAAATGTTTGCTATATTCTTTATGAATCTATAATAATAAATTAAGAATCCTATGAAAGATCTCAATTGCGAAACATTCTTTAGGTTCATGCGCCTCTATCACTGCTTTAAATTTATTTTCTAAGTGTTGCAGTCCATATTTATCCATTTTAAACCCTAAATATTCCACCGATTTCTTTTTAAATTTACATTTATATCTGTTTAACTTTAAACCTTTTTCTAGCAATCATCTAAACACTAGATCCAACTTTTGTTCATGATCTTCAAAGTCTTTTCCTGCAACCAAAATATCATCTATGTAACAGGCCACACCTGGCAAATCAGAAAATAGGCCATCCATAATCCTCTGAAATTTATTTGGTGCTACCGCTACGTCATATGGTAGTCTTTTATAAGAAAACAACCTCTTTGTTGTGTTTATATCAACAACAGCTTTGGCTTCTTCCGCTAACATTACTTGTAAGTAAGCCTGTGATAGGTCTAGAGTCGAAAGTACGGTGCTTGTAGATAATTTTGAAAAGATCTAATCGATCGATGGAATGGGATACCTATCTAATTCTATTGCTTTATTAGCTGTACATCTAAAATCACCACATATATACTTACACCACCATCCTTTTTTAATACTAGTACTATTGGAGGGGTCCAATATGCATGAACTATAGGTTATAAAATGCAAGAATTCACTAAACGATCAATTTCATTCTCTACTTTGTTTTTTAGAGAGAAAGGTAAACTTCTGGCCTTACAAAACACAGGAGTCATATCCTTTTTTTAATTAAAATTTATTCTAACGTCCTTTAGACAGCCCAAATCTTTGTTAAACAAATCTGCATACCCATCCATCAAATTTTTATATATTTAAATATATTTCTATTATATTCATTATTTAAAATTTTAATGCTAAACAATATAGAATAATCAAGTTTCAACTGTTTAAGCCATTCTCTTCCTAATAAAATTACCTGGATTTTTTCATTTACAACTATTAATCGTAAATATTGTTGGCTTCTTTTACAAAAACATTTCTTTGCCCTATAATCACTATTGATTTACCACAAAAGGATTTTAATCTTAAATTTGTTGGAAATAATCTTTTACCTTGCCAATAATTCTTATAAATATCTTTAAGTATTAACGTAACTGGACTTCCTGTATCTATTGTAAAGCACAAAGAATAATCATCTACTGTTAAATTTATTGTGGCATCAGTTTCGCCCTGTACAGAATATATAGAGTCCTCTTGTACAAATTTACATCCCCACATTCTTTTACTAGCTTTGCAGACCCTACTTAAATGACCCAGTTTATTAATTCTAAAACAAGTCTTTGTTCTATGAGGTAAAACAGATGCCACGTGTGAATATCTTTCACCACATCTATAACACACTATTTTGCCTTTGCCACTTTGCCTGAAAGGCCTATACTGCGCCGTACTATTATTGTACTCACCCTTTTTATCCTTTCAATTCACAGGAGATATCTTGGCCACTAATTTATCTTGTAATTCTCTTGTATTTATCTCCGCCAATTCGAACGAGATCGCCGCTACAAGAACTTTATCCAGGGTGACATCGTCGTCCTCTTGTAGTAGCTTCTTTTGCAGGATTTCCGACTTGATTCCAGCCACAAAACGGTCTCGCATCATAGTTCCCAACATTACGACGAAATTACTATTTATTGCCAAATGTTTCAATTCTCTAAGATATTCCGAAATTGATTCTCCTTCCTGTTGAATTATCTTTAAAAATCTGCATCGCTGTGGTATCACTTTCTTCTTTGGATCCAAATGCAGCTTAATTCTTTGAATGATAGTATCATAGGGTTGATCTTTCATTAGACCAGGAAGAAAATGTCGTTTCCCTGCTTCAAAGTTTCAGAATCTGGTAGCGAGGTAAAAATCAGCACTTTAATCTCCTCCTTCAGATGCCAAAAAGAAAGCCTCAAAATTTTGTACAAAAAGATCGAAGTGTCCTTCACTGGGCTATAGCATCTAAAATATACTATTAACTTTGAACTTGTCATGCTGATCTTTTCTACTCCTTTGTTTTCTTGATCCAGATAGTTTAAAAGATGTAATCTTAACACATTTTCCTATTTTTCCTCTCCATAATTCGAGTCAGATTTGTTTAAAAGATGTAATTGTTATACTTGCATAGACGCCGTTTTCCTCAGCTTTTTACTGGCTCTGTAGATCGCGCATCCTCGTCGCAACTTTTTTTGTGTCGTAATTAGACGTACAAGAGCTCAAACTTGACCATGGCCAACAACAAATGTCCAATTTATATATACATATATTTTTACATAATGAGGCTTTAAATAATACAAATAATATTCATCTATTTACATAAACAACAGTTAAAATATAGCGAGAAGAGTAGAGGACTGAGCACAGATCCCTGAGGTACACCAGCCCATGTTCTTCGGTCCTTGGAAAATGTTCCATTGACCCGAACCTTTATCCTTCTTCCCCTTAAGAAGTCTGCAATCCAGATTAAGGTTTTTCCTCTTACTCCGATGTTGTGCACACACACACAGCCTTTCAAATAATTTCTACACTCGATTAAAAGCTGAGGTCATATCCAGGAATACGGCCGTTGTCTTCTTTGGCGGTTTTTTCTATAAATCTATTATTAATTGACAGAAGTAGAACAGTTTATCAGTTGTACAGTGTCTGGATCTTTAGGCAGTTTGGTAGAAGTTTATTTTATTATTGTTAGTGAGCCAGACTATGAGCCTAGAGTGGGTAATTCATTCTGTTATTTTACAAAGTATGCTTGTAAGAGCAATTGGCCGATAGTTCTTGCATTCCTTAGCATCTTTGTTTGGCTTCAGTATTGGCACTATAATTGATATCTTCCAATTCTTTGGTAGTTTACCAGTTTGCCATGAAATCTTCAGTATTCGTAGGAGTTGATTTTTAGCTTCGTCTCCAAAGTGTTTAATCATTTGACCAAAGATTAGAGCATCTCCAGGTGACATCTTGGATTTAACGTTCCTATTGATGAGCTTAGCTCATTCAGTGTGAAGTCTCTCGAGTAAATATCTTGTTAATGGTCATTTCTTTCCTGTTTAACTAACTTGTTTATATTATTTTTAAGAGTCCTGCCTTCATTCGTATAGCTGAGTCTGGAAGTGTTTGAAAGATATTCAGCAATTATGTCAGCCATCTGTTTGTTCGTTCTCGCTATTCATATCGGTTAGAGTATTGGAGGATTAGTGTGGTTTTGATTGTTTTATAACACTAATTATATTCCAGTGATGGCTTTCCTTTTTTGGATCCATTTTTTTCGCAGATTTCTGCCCATTTTTCTCTCTCTCTTGTTTGAATATCCAAATTTCTTGTTCTATTTTGTGACTAATTTCAATGAGTTCCTTTATGGTTTCTTCTGTTTTATTTGTTTTAAGATGTTCATTGATATTATCTCTCTCTGCAATCATTGCCTCGATGTTGTGGTCCTTCCAGTAAGGTATCCACAGGTCTTTACGTCTACCTCTAGGTATCGATGTATATGTTTGAAGAGAAATTTTCCAAGTTTTTGTCAATCGTTCTGTGATTTAATTCTTCGTTGCACAGTTCTTCAAGCTTTTCTGTGAATATTTTTCCAGTGTTCTTTTATTCTGTTGGAAATTCTCAATTTTGAATTTTAGGGTTGTTAAAATTGGTCTTTGGTCACTGATTGCACTTTTTAGAATTTTCCATTGTGTTGTGGGTGCGATGTTGTAATTTATCGCTGTGATGTCTATTGCGGATTCTGTGCCTGTGGACTTGGATAGATAGGTGTTCTTTTCGTTATTTAACGGTGTAAGGTCGAGGTCGGTTAGCATGTCCTAAACCTGCTGACCTTTGTTATTCTGGACAGGTGATCCCCAAGTTGGTCTTTCGGCGTTAAAATCACCAAGTATGATTGCGATATCCGAAGACGCTTCACTTAATGTCTCTATCAGGCCTGTATTGATGCTAGTATTATCGAGGTGATAAATATTTATGATTGGAATTGTTTAATTGCCTGAGCTTCTGTCGTGCTTTCTCTAGGCTTACTCTGATTATAGGCGATTTCCTTAAATTTGATTTCTAGAGTTTTATTCAAAGTCCTCCTCCGAATTTTCCCGGTCTGTCCATTCGTAGTGTTGTATAATCGTTGATATTGAATCTCAGATTCTGATTCAATTTTGTCTCCTGAGGACAATTAATATGTACCTTGTTGTCAAAAAGAAGACAAGTCAGCTCTTTATTTTCCTCTGGGTACCATTTATATTGAGTTGTAGTAGATTGAATTGTGTCCTCTTAGTAGATTTCTCATCATGAGCTCGAGCTGCAGCTCCTGACGCGGCGGTTACCCCGGACGCGGTAGCATTACTGGAGATATCAGTTTTGCTCTTCATTTGAAAATGGGTGCCGATGCAACGTTAGTCATCTTGGAAACGAACCAGAATTTGGACAAATATTCCAAGGGTCCAGGGGGGACCGCAAGGAGGTGTGGTCGGACTTCTCCCCTTCCCCCTGGAATGCCGTCACTACAGGATAAAGCACTCTTGGTGAATTTTTTTAATTGTGATTCAGAATCTGCCACTGAAGCTTTACGAGCGTTTCGTTCCTTTAAAGATATTCGAAGCGGTAAGGACCAATGAGTTGCTACTCTCTAAAGCGATTGATTAAAAGTTTTGAGGAAACTGGATCTCTGGAAGCAAAACCTCGGAGTGGAAGACCATCGACATGCAAGTCAGTGGCTGTTACGGTTTTGCAGAATGCTGAAGCTATTGAAACGTTATCCACGTATGGAGAAGTAAGTGCTAGACAAGTTTCTCGACAAACGGGGATTTCGTATGGAACAGTTTGGAGAGAACACACATTTAGAATTTTTCTATAAAAATATCCTAACAAAATTCAAAGTTTTCACGAGTTGAAAGTCAGCGATTTTGAGAAGCCTCAAGAATTCGCTGCATGGGTTTTCCGGCAAATTGATATTGATGAAAACTGGCTGTCAAATGTTCTAAGAACAGATGATGCTCACTTTTATCTAAAGGGAGAATTTAACATTCAAAACTGCCTCATTTTGGCAACAGAAAACCCTAGGAATTTTACAGAAATACCACTTCATCAGCACAGAGTTACAGTTTTATGTGGGTTCACTTCTTCTTTTATTATTGGGCCATTTTTCTTCGAAAAAATCAATGGAAGAACTTTTAAAACCGTTTTTGTAACTGGTGAACGCTATGTTCAACTTTTGAGAGAAAAGGTTATTCCCATATTGCAGGACAGACAAGCACTAAGCGAAATAACATTCATGCAAGATGGAGGACCTCCTCATATCTCCCGCGGTGCCAAACAATTGCTGAAGGATACGTTCGGTGGAATTCGTTGATAAGTCGTCACTTTATATACCAGTGGCCCCCAATATAAACCAGACTTGACGCCTTACAATTTCGGTTATGGGGGTACATTAAGTCGCGTTTTTAGGATTGTGACCTAATACAAGAGAGAAGGCAGTTACCTCATGTGTTATATTTTGCAGCTCTTTGTTTTGGGTTATGGAAATAATAAATGCTGTCCTCACATCTTGACTATCTTTTTTTTCTGTAAACAGTAATTTTTTTGTTTGTCATTTGCCCACATTTTATATTATGTCGTGTAGGCCAAAGTGTTATAACTTCTCGAATAACACTGGTATACACAATTTAACCCCTTATGTTTAGTTTATCGCTTTTCGCTCATTAGAAGAAATAGCATAAGGAATAATCTCTGTATCCCCCCCCCCCCAACTTTAGATAATTTGCGCAAAAAATGATACAAAATGATTTTACTACCACGTTTTTCAACGCAAAAGATCGATTTAAAAATGATTTTTTTAGGGGATACATTTTCAAAATTATGTACAGTATAATAAACAGTGATAACATTTGACAAACCCATAGGATATTTGGAATAAAGTACGGCAAATATATTTTGTCACTCCCCTCTATATTTCATTTTTGGATCATGACAAATATCCAGTTAAAGAGTCAAGTGTCGACAATTAGTCAAGAAACTATACATTCCTTATAGCACGAAATCCAATTAGTAGTGCCATCATAATTTTTGGTACCATATTAACATTTCAAAAATCGTGTATTGATATCAGTAGTTATTTTCAAACATTCAATTTATTTCACAAAACTCCATCTAAAATATAAATATTTTTTGCTACATGTTATAATTTGCATATACCTATTTTACATATCTCAGATTGTATTTAAAAATCGTCAACCAATTCTTCTAACTTTTGGCGAAATGGTGTTTTATTAATTTATCATTTGATATTATTAGGGTTCTTTCCTGGTATTCAAAAAGGAAAAATACGTGTCGTTCAGTTATATTTTCAATTTATCAAACAATTTGGCCGCTGAATCTCTGATTCTGGTAGAGCGCCATCTAGCGAATAAAGTTGTAACTAAAATCAATTTCGAATTTTTCATTATTTGCCATAAAAAATCCCATTGCATCCTGAACACAATGGTGTTTACCGCATTGCTCTAGCGCAAATATTGGCGGAGTTATTAATTTTTAAAGTTGTGCGGGACTTTTGGATCACCCTGTATATGTTGTAAATATGGAGCCGTCATCGTCACAGTAGGCTCCACATCTAATATGCAGTCATGGGGCCAGAATGGGAGCGCACTAGCGTCAAGATAAATGAAGACCACACATATAGAAATATGGTTACCTCGGTTTAGAGGGGGCAGCACCGGGGAAGGTGAGATGGATTAAGGAATTCCTTAGACTCGCTGGTCAATCTGGAAACATGAAGACCAAATGCTAATATCTTCTCTTCTCCCTATGTTCCTGTAGGCTCAGATTGAACCCAGCTTATATGCTAATAAGGCCAATTTTACATATTTTATAAATATGATGTTGACTTTCCTTTGACCTTTTAACGAAATTGATTACAAAAAGATAGATTAAATATTACTCTTATAAGTTACAAGAGAGAGAACAAACAACCCAGGACCACCCAAGAACTGAATACTGCTTTAGTAGAAGAGTGGGATTTGTTGACTCAAGATATTTTAAATTGCCCAATAAACAGTATGAAATATCGTTGTGACAGCTATCTAGCTGTTAGAGACGACCATACACCCTATTAAACCATCAATTCTTGGTCAACATCTACCTGACCTTTGGACTAATTAACATACAATTTCATAACTAAGTAAAAAAATTTCAAAAATAAATTTATTTTGTTAACGTTAAAAAAAAAAAGAACAAACAAAATAATAGCCTATATCAACAATAAACAATTTTTTTTTATTCTTCGGTTTTAGTTCCAGTTCTAAAATAACTTTATTAGATGCTGATCAAAAAGAGCAACCTGAATCATCATATTCCCAATGAGAGATGTGGTTATATACAAGGATGGTATATTCATAATTATATTTTATATTAGTGTCTTTGGGGCTTGATTATCGGTTCCTTTACTTTCAATAGGGCCTGTGGCGACTTCACTTTGCTTCAGCGAGCCGAACTAGGACGGCCTCGGCATCCGCGGGCGTCAACCTGACTACGCATGCGCGCGGGACGTCATCAGAGACTCTGGCCACTGACGCGGTAAACATCTAGGCTAACTCCGGCACCGTTACTTCAACCGTTGCTTCTTTTCTATTTTTATATTTCTGGCTTTAAATAAATTAATTTTAATTATAATTTTATCAGAGCAGCCTTCCACAAGCCACACCAACACATCACGCAACAATCCTACAAATTGGTGAGCCGGACGTGATGTGTTGGTGTGACTTGTGGAAAGGCTGCTGATAAAATTATAAACCCAATTAGGAAACCCAAAATTTACAAACTGAAAATTAAAAAGAGATCCACGTGGGTGTCAATCGACCGCCTCAAGCCTGCTTTCACATCAGAAGGACCGATGTTTTCCCAAGACACGAACTTGGCAAGTCAATAAGATTGCATAGGATCGCTGGAAAGATCCTACTGGAGGGGGAGTAGTGTGGCGACTTCACTTTGCTTCAGCGAGCCGAACTAGGACGGCCTCGGCATCCGCGGGCGTCAACCTGACTACGCATGCGCGCGGGACGTCATCAGAGACTCTGGCCACTGACGCGGTAAACATCTAGGCTAACTCCGGCGCCGTTACTTCAACCGTTGCTTCTTTTCTATTTTATATTTCTGGCTTTAAATAAATTAATTTTAATTATAATTTTATCAGAGAGAGCAGCCTTTCCACAAGCCACACCAACACATCACGCAACAATCCTACAGGCCTATATTCTTATGATCTTACACATATACTCTATGTAAATAAATCACTTGGTTAAACTTGAAATACATAATAAACATGTGGACATATGAATGTTTTTCAATAAGATTGCCTATTTTGTCAAGCAGTCATATGCAAATTGATGTAAAACCTTGCTGAGAAAGTGGGAAATTTAACAATGACTATTCTGTTTGTTTCTACAGGATGTCAGTGAACAGTACCTGTGATTTATACATCCACTTTGAGAATGAACCAACGCACTTTAAGGAACATCTTCAGTCAATATGCAAAAAGGAATCGAAGATTGAATTCAGCTGTGCAGGTAAGTTCCAATATTTATAAATTCAACTGCCATCTATCAATACAATTTGTAACAAATAAAGACTATATTTGTTTCTTTTCATACATTTTATCATTATCTACAGACTTTACTGAAATTGTAAAATTTGTTTAATGAGAGGGTTTGACTCATCAGTGGTGAATCATTTCAGCGGTTTCACCAAATTAATCTCCAGACAGGTTCTACTATTGTATTTCTTATATACCCTGTATTTACCAAGGAAGGTAGCTTAAGGGTGTTTAGAGAACCTATGGACATAAACTTATAGGTCTGTAGAGGTACATACATATAATTACAAGGAAATGTTCGAATACATCGAACAATGTTCTTCCAAAAATATGATTTAATATCAATGCTATATTAGAAATGCCTATGACCCTGCATTTACTGAGGAATACAGCTTAGGGATTTTATGGAACCTAAAAACATAAGCTTATAAGTCTGTAGAGGTGCATAAATATAATTACAAGAAATTACATCGAGCAATGCTCTCCCAAAAATATGGTTCATATAAATGCTATATTTCCAATGCCTGTTAACATACATTTACTAAGGAAATCAGCTTAGGGGTGTTTAGGGAACCTATGGAGAAATAAGCTTATGCATGCATATAATTACAAGAAATTGCATACAGAAATGCTCTTCCATAAATATGGTTTACACATGTGTATATCAATTCTATATAGTAGAACCTCCACTAGATGACACTCACGCTAGGGGACACCTCGCTATAAAGGACAGTTTTCATTTGCAAAATTACCATTTTTACTCTATAGAAACTCTCCGGTAAGAGAACACCTCTCCCTAAAGGTTACTTAGGCTCAGCAATTAGGTGTCCTTTACAGGGAGGTTATACTGTATTACCAATGAAGTTACTCTGTATTTACTAAGAAAGGCAGCTTAGGGGTGTTTAAGGAACCTATAAATATAAGTTTATAGTTCCAATATGCCGGTTTGACCTATCTGATAATTCTGTTGTAGGATTGAACGTTGAGAACTGGAACCTATGCGATTCCAAGGATTACTGCAAGAATCCTACGCACACCTGTGTCAGGAACAAAGTTGAGGGGGAGATCCAGTACGAGTGTCAATGTGGAGAGACCTGGCCTGAGAGAAGGAAGTACTATGTGAAGCATGTGCCAATGATCATGTCACAGTGTGATGGTAGGTAATCCCCGCTGATGATGATTTTTTTATGTAAATGATGATATTAATGATAATAATGATGTGTATCAGCTTCCCAGGGCAACCAGAACAGAATCTGCGTGACCGGTAATGATGGAAAATATTCTTGCTACTGTAAACCTGGATACATCCCAGATAACTCGAATTCCTGCATAGGTAATTTTTATCAGAACTTATCAACTATCCTTCTCGTCTTCCATGTTTAATTTTTCCTGATATAAAATTATATTTTATAAAAAATACTCATTATTGGATAATTTATATAATAATAATATATGATGTTTAAAAAACATGCTTGTTTGGGTTTAAATAGAAATTTGTAGCAAGAATCCTTGTCAAAATGGTGGAACCTGCAACTCAACGAAAAATGGTTATTCCTTTAACTGCATGTAAGTATGAACTGCTATTATCATAATAGTCATACTTTTAATGATAATTCATGAAAGGATTGTGTGTGGTATGATATTGTAGGTTTCTAGGTTTAGAGATTTGTCCTTGGAGATGATTCCTATTATTAATACAAAGCTCGCGCGCGCGCGCGCGCGCGCAATAACGCCCCATCTATATATAACAAATGAAAACATTAAGACGCAACTTTTTATTTTCCCAAATAAATCAAACTTCTACTATCCTTACTGCGATGATAATTATACTGTCCTAAAATATTATGTCCATAGTTTACATAAATACCATTTCTAAGATTCCACCCTATATATACAGAATGATCCAATACAGTATTGGAGCTCTAAGAAGTGGTCTGGTAGATTAAATTAGCGAAATCGCTGGGACTGTTTGTAATACTACTGTCCTTATGTCCATAGTTTACATAAATACCATTTCTAAGATTCCACTCTTCAGTGTAACATATAAAAGCAGAATGATCCAATACAGTATTAGAGTTCTAAAGAAGTGGTCTGGTAGATTAAATTGGCAAAACCGCTGGGAGGGTTCACCACTGATGAGTCAAGCCCTCCCAATATTTTTTATCGCAGTGTGGACAGTAGATATTGATTCATTTGTGAAATGATTCTTGATATGTTGTTATTCTCTATATATTCCCTGGTGAAACTGAATGATGAATATATCATAATATGAAGGAATTATGTAAATTATCATACTAGTTCTACTTTTAATGATAACCAACAAAGGTTGTGTTATGTTATTGTAGGTTTCTAGGTTTAGAGATTCATCATTGGATGAGACTTGATATATTTTCATTCTCTATATATTCCCTGGTGAAACTAAATAATAAATATATTATAATGAAAAATAGTACAAAACTGAATTTGTACTTGGATCAGGTAGATAAATTAAGAAAAAAAAAAAGAATCTCCTGATCGTCCAACTAAAAGTTGCTGATGGCTTGCGCCATCTATCGGAGTAAATATCAACTAATCGTTGATTTTTAATTATTCCAGATATCGGCCACATATACTATAATATGGGGAAATTATGTAAATAATATTTACATATTACTAAATTGAGATGTTTTGATTCGGTTATGTTTTGGTCAATTTTCTAAATGTGTGCGAAACGCTACATAAGTGAAGTTTGCATGGTAGGAAGAAAAAATGTAGTGCTATGCAAATTTCATTAGCATTTCTTCATGATGCAAAACATTTAACAGCCAAATAGTGTATATTCTGACCTTTTCACAATGCTGTGTGCGCAGTTGTCCGAAAGGTTTCTCTGGAGATAGGTGTGAGGACTCTGGAAAAGCTGTCAAAGGTAAGATACACCTATCTACATAGATAGATCAAACATATTTGCATCTATTATTCCTGAATAGATAAGTTGTTTTCAGAGAAATTGCGAAATCAGTATTAATAAGAGATAAAATAGTTTCAATTGATATTTTATTCAAGTTAATATTGATTGCGATTTAAAAAGCAATCGTGGTAGTTGTATGGAAAGTGGTAAGGACATACACAGAAGGTAGAATTAAAGAGCAAGCTCCAATGAGGAGTAGGTCGGAGAGGAAATAGACAAGATCCGAGGACCACTCTGGGAACAAATGGTGTCGAGACCACCTTGTTGCGAACTGTTCCCTTATCAGCAAATCCAAGTACTTTTAAACTATTTTCAGTATAATAAATTAGTTCCCAGGGTGAAGGGGGTGAGACAGGGAATTCCCAGGAATGTTTTTTTTTTCCAGAAGACTGGACATATGGTCACTCATGGGGTTGTTCGGACCAGACTATTATTTCTCCCCTTCCCTCATATTCCCAAACAAACCATTTTTATTTACATATTTCTAAATACTATGAGACACATTCTTATTTATTGATATATATATTTATGTGAAAAAACAATAAAAAATAAAAATATATAAAAATATTAAAAATAAAAGAGGCATATCCTGACCAAGCTCACATGAACATTTCTAGATGGCAGAGAGCCATCTAGTGGAACAAAAATAAACTAAATGTTTATTTAACTTTTACGTGATATTTTGTCACCGCAATGTTCATGTGGGCCTGGTCAGGATATGCCTCTTTTATTTTTAATATCAACACCTGATCTTTTATATTTTTTAATGTTTTTTCACATGCAAAGCGTATTTAGGCAAACTTGGCCTTAAATACCCATTTCTTGATTTCTCAGGAAGCCTCTGGGACCAAATTTTGTTCGTAGAGGTACAGTATACACCACGCTGACTAGAGCTAACAGCCCGAAACGCGTTCGAGGTTGACTTTTCTTGATTTATTAAGAAAATGGTTTGGGCAACTATCAGGGAACAAGCTAACTCAACGTTTAGTTGATTTCTTTTCCACTAAATGGTGCTCTCTGCCATCTAAAAAAGCACATTTTCTCCTGGTCAGGATATGCCTTCTTTGTTTTTAATTTACACTGTAGGAAAAAAAAGTTCCCGAACTTTAAAAAAATAAAATATAAAACAACTTTTGAAAAATGTAAAATCAAATTTACTGTAAAGAACAAAGCCTAAACTATAATTTCATTTATCAACGCTAGTAAATGCGCATGCGTAGTTTTCATTTTAGGCATATTTTGTTGTAAGAATTTGGCTCGCGTCGGTTTCTGCAATGTCATCATTTGAAAAAAGGACAAATATTAAAATTTTTGTAAAATTAAAAAAATATTTCACAGAGACATTAGCATTAATAAATAAAGCTTTTAAAGACGAAAAATTGTCACGAACGCAAGTTTATTTCTGGTATAAACGTTTTAAAGATGGCCGTAAGAGCATCGCAGATGAATCAAGGTCAGGTCGGCCATTGACGTCAACAACGGATCGCAATATTGGATAGGTATGTGATATAATTGTTACTGATAGAAAAATTACTATTAATAATATATCAGAAATACTTGGAATTTCGTATGGTAGTTGCCAAAATAGAATTGGTGAACATTTAAAAATGAAAAAAAACTTTGTGGTTATTTTATCTCACGGAATTTAACAGATCAACAAAGATAAACCAGATTATCAATTTGCAAAGATTTAATTGATACTGCAAATAATGATTCTGATTTTTTCAAAACAATAATAACTGGTGATGAAACATGGTGCTTTCTTTTTGATCCACAAACCAAAATCATCACTCGAATGGCACACACCAAGTTCTCCTAGGAAGAAGAAAGTTCGTCTTGACAAGTCCTAAGGAAATGTAATGCTTGTAGTGTTTTTCGATTATCAAGGACTTGTCTATTATGAATTTATTAAAGAGGGGGTTTCTATTAATAAACAGGCATACAAAGAAATACTTGTGCGCCTTTCTGATGCGATAATAAGAAAAAGAAACCAACTCTTTAAATCAAAACAGTGAAAATTGCTAAATGATAATGCCCCTGTTCATAGAGCCATTATTGTTCCAGATTATTTAGACAAACACTCTGTATCTGTCTTGCCGCATCCTCCTTACTCTCCTCATATCGCCCCAAGTGATATCTTCTTCTTTCCAAAACTTAAAATGACGTTGAAAGAGAAGCGCTTTTCATCGTTATCAGAAGTAATTGAAAATGCGACGGTGAAGCTAAACAAGCTTAGAAAAATTGACTTTGAACTAGCATTTCAACAACTTTTTTTCACTTTTTTCTTTGTAGATAACCAAGGCTCCAATTCTGAAAATATTTATGTTTAAATTACTATACTATATATATGAATAAATAATTAATTTTAAAAAAGTCCGGGAACTTTTGATCCTACCTTGCATATATATATACATGTAAATAATTACATAATTAGAACTTTTTATGAAATGAATGATTTTTAACCACTTAAAAACTTGTAGCAATGTGTTGCAGAGGTGTATCTCATGCTTTACATTGTCGGAGGAATTCTCAGTTGCTTGGTGGCTGTTTTCATACTGGTAACCATCTGCCTGATATGGAGGTATGAGCCAATTACTTGGTTTATTTACACTCTGTATGCATTTAGATAAATTTACATCTATTAAAGAGATTTAAAAAAATACAAGGTTGTCCCAAAAGTTTGTAAATACTCACAAAAAATTGAAATACCAATATTTTTCGCCATTATATTATTCGCCGTTATGTATAATATCTTTGTATTATGTATAAAGTTATTGTATTATGTATTATGATGTATTCGCCGTAATAATATTATTCGCCAAGTAATAAGAAAAACAACGTTTTGAGAAAAACACGAACTTTATTATCTATTTTCATATTTAAATTTTATTTGGATATATTTATATACTCCTCATACATTTCTGTGCTCTCTAGGTGAGAAATCGTCAATAATTATTTTTTAAAATTTAGTACAATGTAATTTGAATGTTCTATATGTCTTCATATGAAGTACTATACCCTTTAAGAGTACTACATGTCTATAAATAAAGACCCAGTCTATTTAAGTACACTTAATGTCTATACAATACAATTCAGGATATTAAATTGCTTCATATATCTACAAATAAAGTACCAGGCTTTTAAAATAGAGAATCATACGTTGACAAACATGTTGAAAACCTTTTTTATATTTGAAAAATAGTATTAATGTGAAATTGCACTGGGATTAGGTGAATAAATTTAAAAAAAGGCATCTACTTATCGTGCAACTGAAAGTAGAACCATCTATCAGAAAAAAAATCAACTATTTGTGATTAATTAATAATGACTATTTAACCAATTCTGGAATAATTAAAAATTAACGAATGATTGATATTTATTCCGATAGATGGCGTAAGCATTAGCAAATCTCAGTTTCACGATAAGGAAATGCCTTTTTCTCAATTTTATATTTGTTTTTGGTTTCTTACACTCAAATGAACTTAGATCCTAATTGTAAATTAACTTTTAATGAAGATCAAGTGTTATTTAAATATATAGCTTATTATTTTGATTACAAATTATGGTGGAACCTGGGCTAAAATTTGTGTGAAATTCATCGAGTTTTAGAGTGGCTAACTTTTGTGATTTAAAGCGAGGTGTGTTGCAGACTTAGGAAAGCCAAAAAGGAAGCAGAAGAAAATGTGGAACAGCCAATCGCATTATTTGGCCAGACATTAAATAACCAAAGAAATTCTATAGCTGTAAGTGACTTTGTACTGGATACATCTTTTAAAGCTAAAATGAAAACGCCATGCTTAAATAATAAAAAAATATCCTCATACGTCTGAAGTTTTCATCTAATTTGACACAATATAATTTATTATTCGAAACTTTTATATTTGTTTTATATGTTCTCCTTTTGGAAATGGTACAATTTTAAAGTAAAATGTTACATGAAAGTGTATATATGCTGTATAATAAGATGGGAAGAGAAATAATCACACCACAAGTTGAAAGAAGAACCCAGACAACCAGAGAGAGAGAGAGAGGCGGAGAGAGAGACGGGCCCGGCACAGCCAGGCGGCCGTTCGTGTCTTACACAATCACCAACTGTCCTAAAAGTTCCGAGGTGTTAACTGACGGAACCCAGGGGTCGCCTCTTTGAATGTTGCTGGTATCTTAAGTGACCCTTCCTTCTCTCTCTGGGTTGTCTGTATCTTGGCTTTATTATTCCTGGAAGAGTATATATTATGACATATATATAAACAAACCATTGCCACTCGTATCATTCTGTATCCGTAGAAAGGTGTCTTACCCGAAAGCTTGTACGATTGTCCTCTTATGCAAGAAGTTCTTCTCTCCGACTTGAGTTTCTTCTTCTATAGTGACTAGGGAGATTATCGTTGTCTTAAATGTTGATTATGTAAAATCTGCCACACATTAAAGTGATAATCCTGTTGAAGGACTGACAAATCCGAAAGCTTGAAAATAGAAGTTGTACAAGAAACTTAACCCTGGAAGCTTCATTTATTTTATAACACATTATATCAATATAGTGGGTTTGATCATTAGGTGATTATTTAACTAAATTAACACAATCTTGTTTGATTGCAGATGGAGCTTACTCAGATTCCCAGAATTAACCGCCAGAAGGGATCAACTTCCTCTAGCTATCGTCAAGGCAGTCTTTATGACAATCCTGACAATTGTATGCTATGATAGTCATAATCCAATATTTTATATATATATGATGTATTCCACAATATATGCGTGAAAAATAACAAATAAACAATCATTTTGGTCATTTAAACTTCACAATAAATATATCTATTATTTAAATAAAAAGAATTTATAAATTATCCATCTACACAATTTAATTCTCTCTCTATAATCTAAGAATGATCTAATAATGAAACTTCAGTCTGTCAGAAAAACAAAGCTTATATTGAGGCACGGAACATTCCATGCGTACGCTAGAAGGTTCTTTCTCGCATGGCATAACACTCATTAGCAACAACCGTTGAGTCTAGAAATTTATAGAGCGGCCCAGAATAAATATAAAAGATACATAATATATTATTAACACATTATATTTAAAAGAATATTTTCACAATTTTTAAAAGAGAAACAGTTTACATTTGGGGATCGACACAAGAAAATATATATAAAGAGAGAGTTATATATTTGATTTAAAACTACAAAATTATATATTACAAAGTTATTCTATCATGAAAAATATATCATATATATACTAGCATTTCTAGGAAGGAATAAAAACTAACGGTAATGAGATTATTTATTGGCTTTTATTAAACAATTAAAGAGTTTTCTTGAAATGAGTTTATTTTCATTTTATTAAAGTAATCTCAAGCTTTCAGGTATCTCTGCCCTTATGTACTCCTGTAGAAGGGTAGAGATGCCTTGAGAAACTTGAGACTTCATTAATAGAATGAAAAGAAACTCATCTCCAGAAACTTGTTCCATTTTTGTCCAGGAAGATTAATTCAATTGCTTAGTTTTTATTCCTTCTTCGAAATTATATTATGGGATTCTTCTTATATTGTAATATTCTATATAACAATATTTGATAATTATTCTTCTAATATTTTACTTTATTATTTGTGTGTTCTGTTTATTTACAATTCAATACTACATTATATTACTCATTACTATTAAAATAACATTTTGATTGAGATTTCTGCTTACTCCTTTTTCGTTCTATTTTGCTCTATCAAGATCATTGTCGATCAAACATATGTTTATGAACAATAGTACATAGTTAGAAAATGTCATTAGACATCGCTACTCTAAGTGTTGTTATTTGAAGATGGGTTTGTCCAAAAGCTTCTTTAACCAAGAAGATAAAAAAGAGTTGCTGCGTCTTATGCTTTTATTTTATTTAGCCAAAATTCATAATACTGTAATATTGAATAGTACATAGATCTAGTTCATTGTTGTCATGTCCATTTATTGCTAAACAGGTGTTGCTGCTACGTTAGTCGCCTTTGATCAGAATTTGATAGAAAATTCCAAGGGTCCAGGAGGGACTGCAGGAAGTTGTGGTCGAAAACCTTCCCCCATTTACTTCTAGTTAAATAAAATAATTATCATATGCATTTTATGATAAAATATCAACTGAAACTATTTCTAAAATAAAAGGATTTAAAAGCGCGAATGTTTCGTTTATACATAAAACGAACTTCTACTGTCCTTACTGCGATGAAAAAATATATTGGGAGGGCTTGGCTCATCAGTGGTGAACCCTCCCAGCGGTTTCGCCAATTTAATCCACCAGACCGCTTCTCAGAGCTCTAATACTGTATTGGATCATTGTGCTTTTATATGCTACACTGAAGGATGGAATCTTAGAAATGGGTTTCAAGTAAACTATGGACATAAGCTTATAGGACAGTAGAATTACATTCAAATATTTGCTTCAAGCAATGCTCTTCAGCAAACTATAAAGACAAGGCCATTAGGAATAAATTAACACAAAGCAATAACACGCCATCTATACATATAAAATAAAAGGATTTAAAAGCGCGAATGTTTCTTTTATACATAAAACGAACTTCTACTGTCCTTACTGCGATGAAAAAATATATTGGGAGGGCTTGGCTCATCAGTAGTGAACCCTCCCAGCGGTTTCGCCAATTTAATCCACCAGACCGCTTCTCAGAGCTCTAATACTGTATTGGATCATTCTGCTTTTATATGCTACACTGATGAGCCAAGCCCTCCCAATATATTTTTTCATCGCAGTAAGGACAGTAGAAGTTCGTTTTATGTATAAAAGAAACATTCGCGCTTTTAAATCCTTTTATTTTATATGTATAGATGGCGCGTTATTGCTTTGTGTTAATTTATTCCTAATGGCCTTGTCTTTATAGTTTGCTGAAGAGCATTGCTTGAAGCAAATATTTGAATGTAATTCTACTGTCCTATAAGCTTATGTCCATAGTTTACTTGAAACCCATTTCTAAGATTCCATCCTTCAGTGTAGCATATAAAAGCAGAACGATCCAATACAGTATTAGAGCTCTGAGAAGCGGTCTGGTGAATTAAATTGGCGAAACCGCTGGGAGGGTTCACCACTGATGAGCCAAGCCCTCCCAATATATTTTTTCATCGCAGTAAGGACAGTAGAAGTTCGTTTTATGTATAAAAGAAAAATTCGCGCTTTTAAATCCTTTTATTTTATATGTATAGATGGCGCGTTATTGCTTTGTGTTAATTTATTCCTAATGGCCTTGTCTTTATAGTTTGCTGAAGAGCATTGCTTGAAGCAAATATTTGAATGTAATTCTACTGTCCTATAAGCTTATGTCCATAGTTTACTTGAAACCCATTTCTAAGATTCCATCCTTCAGTGTAGCATATAAAAGCAGAATGATCCAATACAGTATTAGAGCTCTGAGAAGCGGTCTGGTGGATTAAATTGGCGAAACCGCTGGGAGGGTTCACCACTGATGAGCCAAGCCCTCCCAATATATTTTTTCATCGCAGTAAGGACAGTAGAAGTTCGTTTTATGTATAAAAGAAACATTCGTGCTTTTAAATCCTTTTATTTTATATGTATAGATGGCGCGTTATTGCTTTGTGAAACTATTTCTACTGGCCTTATACAGAATTGAAATAATAGGCTTAGTTCGAATGTAGCGAAATTTCTAAACAGTTTTCTTAGCTTTAAAATTTATTATTTTATCAGAAAAATTGAAAAAATCTACATTTAATAAAATATTATAAAGATACTAATTTACCCTTCTGGGAAGCTCTCCAACTAAACTATGATCCATAAAATAAAGAAATAAAGAATACTATAGTAAATTTATTAGTGGTATATGCTCCAGAGGGATTCGAAAATTATTATCATGGACAAAATTTAAGGAAGTTGTACCTTTTAGCAGGTATACCGGGATTGAGACAATAACTCTGAAAGATATTACAGTGACCTTTATTGAGGACACACGAGATACCCAAGTGTGTATACACTCATGGACAAAACTTAAGGAAGTTGTACCTTTTAGCATGTATATCGGGATTGAGACAATAACTCTGAAAGATATTACAGTGACCTTTATTGAAGACACACGAGATAACCAAGTGTGTATACACTCATGGACAGTACTTAAGGAAGTTGTACCTCTCAGAATGTATATCGGGATTGAGTCAATAACTCTGAAAGATATTATAGTGACCTTTATTGAAGACACACGAGATAACCAAGTGTGTATATACTCATGGACAAAACTTAAGGAAGTTGTACCTTTTAGCATGTATATCGGGATTGAGACAATAACTCTGAAAGATATTACAGTGACCTTTATTGAAGACACACGAGAGAACCAAGTGTGTATACACTCAGGGAAAAAACTAAAGGAAATACCCAACGTTGGGCGCCAATTATTGGGGGGGGGGGGGGGGGGGGGGGGGGGTTTCGATGATAAACGCAAATATATAAATTATAATTAGAAAAATGTTTCAGAAAATATGGCTAGACAATGTCAAAGCTCTTGTTTGAAAAGTACCAAACTCTTTCACATATTATGTATATCTATATATATATATATATAATTGAATGTCTGTCTCTCTCTACTCTATAGATTCAAAAACCATTCATCCAATCGCCTGAAATTTTGGGATATTATTAGGTATATCCCCGGGAAGGTTTTTGAAAAATAATTTCTTGAATATCCCGAATATCCTTAGAGTTGTTTGCAGATTTGTAGATTTAACTCGCAAGCAGCGACGATGATAACAAGTTTTTTATCTATAAGTTTTATTATCACTAAGTTTATTATCTTAAAGATTATTTATCAAAAGTAAGATTTTCTGCCTATTAATTGCGCACAAGTCAAAGTTAGTTTTATCATTTATCTACAACATATATATTGGGAAAATAGATAAAATGATGATTTTGTAATGTAGAAAATTAGGAAAGACAAAATTCAGGATGACACGGCAATTTATTTGAGACAAGAATAATGATAATTAATATTGATTTTATTCAACTTATCGAGTATTTTTCAAGGGACCGGGAAAAAATGTTCACTTTATCGAGAGATTCAAATTTACGAGTTTCAAATTATCAAAATATATCTATTATTTTTTACTTATGTTATATTCAAATGACATTTATGTAGGGATAATTTTATTCTTAATAATCATTTTGATGTATTGTATACATTTGATCATTAATAAATTTATATTTAGGTACTAAAACTGCCTTTTTGTTCAAAGACAGCAACGTTTGAACGGGTACAGCTAGGTGGAGTAGATAATCAAACATAAAGTTATCTTGCCAAGTATAGATTCAGTAGGGATTGGATGTTTTCTAGAATTGTTTTAACTAATGTTCGTTAGGTAAACTTTCACTAGGGTAAAACCCGGGCGAAGCCGGGTACATCCGCTAGTTTTATTATATATTAAAGAGAAATAAACAATTAACCAATTGGTAAACCCACGTTGGGCGTCAATTATATGAAAGGTGTGTGATGGTAAAGGAAATTTAGGTTAGAAAGAGAACAAGATGATTTAGGAAAATATAGATAGACAATATCAAATATCTTGTTTGAATATGAGCATCCCTTAAGAACCTATCAATATGTATATTCCATCATATAAACAATCAAATAAACAATAAACAAACAGGGAGACCCATGTTGGGCGCCAAATTTTGGGATGGTGATGATGGTAAACACAAATTTATGGCTAGGAAGAAAACAAAATGATTCTGGAAATTTAGATAGACAATGTCAATGCTGAACCGCGTGCTACTTCAAAATACAGCGCGCCTACGTCACAGGATGACGTGGCATTCGAGGAGCTTCCGGCCATCACCACTAGAGGCGCTGTACCCTCCTTTTCACTTCCTGTTATGTCTTCCCTTGTACTGCCTGCTTGCATAACCTCGTGATATATTAAAACCTATATATATTTCAATCTATTCTCAATTTGATTGAACCACCGATCCAACAAGTGGTAGCAGAGCGTGGTTCCCTAGCTCTGTGGTTCAAGTTCAGTGTATCCTCGTGAGTAAAATTCCTTCAGCGAAGCTACCTCCGTTTGCCCTCGTCGAAAAGTTGCTGCGTCACCATGGCGGCCGTTAGTGCAATAACGGCGGCGGTTGAAAAATTGAACGGCCAAAATTACCGCTCATGGAAGTACAACATCAAGATTCTACTAATTGAGAAGGGCTTGTGGGATGTGATGTTTAAAGATGAAGATACCCAAGATGCTCAACTAAAAGCTCAAAAGGATAAAGCCTTGGCTGTTATCGCGTTGTCGATAAATACAGAACACCAAATCCACATCATCGACTTTTCATCGCCACAGGATGCGTGGAAAAATCTGGAACAGGTTTTTGAGCCAAAATCTCGTTCGAGGATACTACAGTTAAAGAAGCAGTTTGTGAACATCAAGCTTCAAACTGGTGAGTCAATGTTAGACTATTTGAATAGATTGAAAATTTGTACGGACCATTTAAAAGAGGCAGGTGCGGAAGTCGACGATCAAGATATAGCATACAGCATGCTATCAGGGTTATCTGACAGCTTCGATACCCTGGTGATGTCGTTCGGAAATGTCGAGGACTCTGACTTCACATCGAACAAGGTTAGAAATACTCTACTCACAGAGTATGAAAGAAGATCTGCCCGAGAAGGAGCAAGTTCAGGTCTCGGCGAAGCACTCAATTTTTCAAAGGACGACACTAGGAAGACTTCCAGAAAACAAGGAGTCAAGTGCTACTGGTGTTCGAAAATCGGCCATATCGCCAAGGATTGCAGGTCGTTTATCAACCGAGACTACAAGGCGGATAAAAGCTACAGCAGGAAGAAAAACTCTTTTAAATCTCCGTCGGAGAATATGCTCATGGCCTTCAATGCAGTCTCTTCGGAAGATTAATTCATCTTGGACAGCGGCGCAACACATCACGTCTGTAAGAACCGACAATGGTTTACAAGTTTCCAGCCTACTACGTGTGAGCCCATCCAGACTGCGAGCGGCAACCTACAAGTAGAGGGAGTTGGAAATATCCACATGAAGATGTACCTAGATACTGGAACGCAAGATGTCACCTTGAACGACGTGCTTTTTGTGCCCCAAGCAAGAAGAAATTTGCTTTCTGTATCGCAAACAGAGGATAAAGGCAAGCACATCAAGATTTGTAACCACAAGGCAAGAGTGTTCAACGACAGCAGAGTGATATGTGTGGCAAGGAACCTAAACGGATTGTACATCGTTAGAGGTAAGCCTATCTTACAAAATGCGCACTTAGCTAGTTCAAGTCCGCCTACACTAGAACTTTGGCATAAACGCATTATGGATATCAATTCAGACACTTTAAACAAGTTAGCTAAAATTGCGTTGTTAATGGTCTTGAAATTTCCAAAGGAGAAATGTCAATATGCGATGATTGCTGTATGACAAAGTCAACAATGTCGCCACATTAAAGCTCTCCATATAAAATAAAAACTAAAAATTTGTTAGAGTTAGTACATAGCGATCTGTGTGGACCATTTCCAGTTGATTCTTTTGCTGGGTCACGCTATTTTCTAACATTTACAGACGATTTCTCCCGCAGAGTTACTGTTTATTTCTTAAAGCATAAAGATCAAGTTATTGAATACTTTGACATCTTTAGGGCTAGAGCCGAAAGAAAAACAGGTCATAAGATTAAACGCTTGCGGACAGATAACGGGTTAGAATATTGTAATAAAAACTTTAAACAAAAACTTGAGAGCCTTGGAATAAAACACGAATTAACGAATTCTTACAGCCCTCAGCAAAATGGCGTCTCGGAGCGTTTAAATCGTTCGTTACTTGACATGGCTAGAGCTTCAATGCACAACGCTGATTTGCCACAAAAATTCCGGGCTGAAAGCGTTAATTGTGCCGCATACATTAAAAATAGAAGCCTTTGTAGCGCCCTTGATAACAAAGTTCCAGAGGAAATTTGGCTTTCAAGAAAAGTGAGCGTACGTCATTTTAAAATATTTGGAGCTCTAGCTTATGCTCATATTCCAAAGCAAAAGCGAAAGAAATTCGACCGTCGAGCTAAAATATGTATCTTAGTCGGATATTCAACACAATCCAAAGGTTATAGACTCTGGGATAATGATTCTAAACAAGTGTTCATAACTAAACATGCTAGATTCGACGAAAATGAAGTAGGTTTAAAACAGCTTAAGGATGACGTAACGGAAGGTAGCGAGGCTAAAAACAGTTTCGTTTGGTTGCCGGAACAGGGCAAAGTTCTCCCGCCACGTGATCATGACCTTCAACCAGGTTACGACAGTCAACTAGAAGTTCCGTCGACTTCAGAAGTTAGAGATATAGTGGGGGGAAGTTCTGAAAATACTTTGAGCCTCCGTAGTCGAGAAATTGAAAGAAAAACACTGAATCTTGCAAATGTTGAACTAAATTTATGCGAGGTGTCTGAACCTCAAACTTTTGAAGAAGCTGTTTGCTCACCCGAATCAGATCTTTGGAAAAATGCGATGCAAGAAGAGTTAAATTGTTTAGAAGAAAGACAAACATGGGTTATCACTAATTTACCTAAAAATAAGAAAGTAATCGGTAATCTTTGGGTTTTTAAAATAAAATGAGATTCTAAAGGAAAGGTCAGTAAATTTAAAGCTAGGCTCGTAGCCAAAGGTTACAGCCAGACACCCGATATTGACTTTAGTCAAACATATACCCCTTTAGACCCAGCTATCATACTTTCTAAAATAGATTGTCCCCATACACAAGCTGAAATAGACCAAATGTCTAATATACCATACAAAGAGCTTATTGGTGCATTGTTGCATTTGTCCAATTGCACTAGACCAGATATCTCTTTTGCTACTTCGAAACTTTCCCAATTTTGTGCAAACCCAGGAAAAAAGCATTGGGAAGCTGCAAAACATGTTTTGAGATATCTATCGGGTACCATTGACCTAGAACTCTTCTATGTCAAAGGAAACATCAATAAAGTCGCAATGTTCACAAACGCCGATTATGGGAGTGATGCGGATGATCGAAGATCCTACTCCGGAATGGTTGCAGTTATTGATGGGAATGTCATTAACTGGCGATCTAAAAAGCAGCAATGTGTTTCGTTGTCTACCATGGAATCGGAGTATATAGCATTATATCACAGTGCTAAAGAGGCCGTTTGGCTCGGTCAAACCCTGTCTGATCTTGGATTTATCTCGCACTTTGCCAAACCACTCACAATCTACTGTGACAATCGATCAGCCATAGACTTCTCTAAGAATAACATTGAGAACAATCGTTCCAAGCACATCTCAGTTCAGTTCCACTACACAAGAGATAAAATAAACTCCGGTGATATCGTTGTCCAGTTTGTCAACACCAAGGAAAACATGGCCGATATCTAAACCAAGACTTTAAAGAAATTGATGCACAGAGATGCATGTTTCCAGATGAATTTGAAGTCGCAAGTGGGGGAATGCTGAACCGCGTGCTACTTCAAAATACAGCGCGCCTACGTCACAGGATGACGTGGCATTCGAGGAGCTTCCGGCCATCACCACTAGAGGCGCTGTACCCTCCTTTTCACTTCCTGTTATGTCTTCCCTTGTACTGCCTGCTTGCATAACCTCGTGATATATTAAAATATATATATATTTCAATCTATTCTGAATTTGATTGAACCATCGATCCAACAGTCAAAGATCTTATTTGAATATTTTTATCCCTCAACCCTTAATTACTGGCGTTCGGCTTGAAAGGCCGTGTGAAAATTAAAAATGTTTGTAAAAATTTCAAAATGCATCATTTTTCATCAAATTTTTAGGTAGCTTAATAAAATGCATATATTTGAAGAACTTTGCATTTTAAGAGAAATCTATTTTGTATATCCCGAGTTATTAAATCAAACGGCCTTTAAAGCCGAGCGCCAGTAATTACGTCACTGGGAATTTTAGCGTTCCTATTATTGGCCGTTTCACTTTTGGTTTTATAGACGTTCGAACGCACCAAATAAGTTGAGCTTTTGTTTTTATATTACTCTTGCTTTAATTATATGCATTCTAAATTGTGTTTTGTGATTGTAATTTTGTATAATATAATAGAAGTTCAGTTCCACTTTTGGTTTTTCAAAAAACAAAACTTTGGTATCCTATGTCCCTAAAATTGGACAATTTGTTACATTACTCTCCACAATGCATTCTACCACAGCAATGGATCAAGAAACTGCTGAGCAATAAAAGCCCGAGATAAACACATTTTATAATATGACCAAAGGTGGTGTGGATGTAGTTGATCAGAAATGTGCCATGCATTCTGTTGGAAGAAAAACCAAAAGATGGCCCCCGTGTTTATTTTTTAACTTTTCGGATGTGGTTGCAATAAATTCAGCAGTAATTTATAAGGCTGTCAAGCAAGCGGTGGAATAATGGCTCGAAAATATTTTATAAAGCAGCTTGCTCTACAATTAATGAGAGATGCCTTGAATATGAAAAATCAAACCAAAAATTTGTCGAGAGATCTGCAAGTATTAATTCAGAAGCATGCTGAAACTTCATCACTTGAGGTAGGCAAATATTTATTTGATGTTTATACGAAATATCAATAACGTGGGTTCTCTAGGAATCCACAAGCGGCAGTCCTTGTCCCCAAAAACGCAAAAGATGCTACCTATGTAAAAAAGATCGTCGAACTCAAATGCAATGCAAAAAATGCAAAGAGCCAATCTGCAAAGATATTTCTATTGGAATATGCTTGAATTGTGCACCTAATCTTGAATAAAATATTCTAGATAGAATTTTTTAGAATATATATAGAATATTCTAGATAGAAATAGTTTCTTGTACATTTTTATTTAATTTTGTTTAGAGCTCTGTTTATATAAAAAAATATATATATTTATTCTTTGGAAATTATGTGAATACGTTTAATTTCTTTTTAATATTATAATTAGCATGGTTTATTATTGATTTTAAAAGTCGGCCTGAGAGGCCGAACGCCAGTAATTGTGTAGCGAAATAAGGCGCTAGTAACTAAGGGTTAAGGATTTTCATAACGTATATTCCATCATATATTAAAAACAAATCAACACTAAACAAACGGTTTACCCCACGTTGGGCGCCAATTATTGTGATGGTGTGGAATGGTACCCACAAATTTATAAATTATGAAAAGAAAAATAATTCAGGAAATATGGTTAGACAATGTCAAAGACCTTGTTTGAGTAGTACGACCCTTTAAAGACCTATCACAGACTATATATTTTTTATATATTAAACAGAAATAAAAAATAAGAAATGGTGAAACCCACGTCGGGCGCCAATTATTGGGATGGTGTGTGATGGTGAAGGCAAATTTAGGGTTAGAAATATACCAAGATGATTTAGGAAATATATATAAACAAAGGCAAAGATCTTGGTTGAATAGTAACATCTCTTAAGGACCTTTCACTATATATATTTTATTATATATTGAAGATAAATAAAAATAAACAAAAAATAACACAAATTCAAGGTTTGAAAGAGAACAAGATATTAAGGTAATAGGGATAAACAGAGGCTAATATTTATTTGAATATGAACATCCCTTACGAACTTTTCAATATGTATATTGCATTATATATTAAAAAGAAATAAACAATAAAAAAACAGAAAACCCTCGTTGGGCGCCAATTATTGGGATAGTGTGGGATGGTACACGCAAATTTAAGGTTAAAAAGAACAAGGTGATTAAGAAAAATAGATAGACAATGTCAAAAATCTTGTTTGAATATAACCATCCCTTGAGGACTTTTCACTATATATTCAACCCATTGTATATTAAGAGAAATAAATAATAATAAATGGTGATCTCACGTCGGGCGCCAATTATTGGATTGGTTTAGGAAGGTAAGCGCAAATTTATGAGTTATAAAGAGGACAAGATGATTCAGGAAACATGATTAGAAAATGTCAATGATCAATTGTGAATTGTACCATCCCTTTAGACTTTCACATACTATGTAAATAATATTATATATTAAAAAGAAATCAACACTGATGATCGTAAACAAAAGATTAAGGGTAGAAAGAGAACAAGGTGATTTAGGAAATAAAAATAGACAATGTCAAAGATCTTGTTTCAATATAAAGGACTTTTCACTATGAATATTCCATTATATATTAAAGGGAAAAAAACAATAAACAGACAGAACCCACGTTGGGAGCCAATTATTGTGATGTTTTAGGATGGTATACGCAAATTTATAAGTTATAAAGAGGACAAGATGATTCAGGAAATATGATTAGATAATGTCAATGAACTTGCATGTGAATTGTACCATCCCTTTAGACTTTCACATACTATGTAAACATCATTATATATTAAAAGGAATCGACAATAAACAAACAGTGAACCCCACTTTGGGTGCCAATTATTGATTTGGTGTGGGATGGAAAACACAAATTTTTAATTTAAGAACAGAAAAAATGTTTCAGAAAATATGGTTAGACAATATCAAAGATCTTGTCTGAATAATACCATCCCTTAAATACATTCCACAGACCATATATTTTATCATATATTAAAGAAAAATAAACAATTAACAAATTAAAAACACCGTTGGGCGCCAATTGATGGAATGGTAAACGCAACTTTAAGTTAGAAAAAGACAAGATATTTCAGGAAATATGATTAGACGTTGTCAATGATCTTGTATGTGAATTGTACCATCCCTTTAGACTATCACATAGTATGTAAATATTATTATATATTTAAAAAAATCAACAATAAACTAACGGCAAACCCACGTTGGGCGCAAATTTTTGGTTTGGTGTGGAATGTTAAACACAAATTTATAAATTAATAAGAGAAAAAAAGATTCAGAAAATATGGTTAGGCAATGTCGAAGATCTTTTTGAGTAGTACCATCCTTTAAGGACCTTTTCACACACCATGTATTTTATTACATATTAAAGAAAAATAAACAATTAAACAATGGTGAAACCCACGTTGGGGGCTAATTATTGGGATGGTGTTTATGGTGAAGGCAAATTTAAGGCTAGAAAGAGAACAAGATTAATTAGGAAATATAGATAAACAAAGGCAAAGATCTTGTTTGAATATTACCATCCCTTAAGAACTTTTCACTATGTGATTTTATTATATATTAAAGAAAAAAAAGACCTAAAGGTGAAACCCACGTTGGGCGCCATTTTTGGGATGGTTTGGGATGGTAAAGACAATTTTAAAAGTCACGAAGAGAACAAGATGATTTAGGAATTATGGATAAACAAAAGCAAAAATTTGTTTGAATAGTACAACCCCTTAAGGATTTTTCACTATATATATTACATTATATATTAATAAGAAATAAACAATAAACAAACGGTAGAACCCACGTTGGGCGCCAATTATGGAATGGTGTGAGAGGGTAACAACAAATATCAGATAGACAATGTCAATGATCTTGTTTGAATATAACTATCCCTTAAGGACTTTTCACTATATTCCATTATATATTAAAGAGAAATACACCATAAACAAACAGAGCCTCATGTTGGGCGCCAATTATTGGATGATTTGAAACTAGGCTGTTTGTTAGAACTACATTGTATATCTAAATCATGTGTGTTTGTGTGTCAAAATAAAGGGGATGGGGAGGTAGTGGAAGCAAAACTCGAACCACGAATTTATTCAATAATGGTACGTTTAAAGATCTAAGGTTTTGCAACATGTCTTGCCTAATGAATTTTGTTATGATCTTGGCCTTCAGATAATTTACATACCCATTTACCTTAATAATTTATCATATTTAATATATATAACTAGGTAACTGTTTCAGTGATTGATTAGCGTACATATGTAGTATATGTAGTATATTTTGAGCCATAGATCACAAACTTCTTATAATATTTATCATAAACCCGTATCTATATAAAATATGTATCGAACAATGGAAGTGACAAATAAAACAAAGAGGTAGACGACGCGACAAAGACCAGACGACGCAATAACCCAGACGAACAGGTGTTTATGTTAATGAGTTCAATCACCCCGTCAACAGGTGGCCAAACATGATAAACAACCCGGCGCTTGACAGGTGGCGTGATTATAGGAGCCAATCAGAACTCTCCGCCATCTGCGGGCGTCCAGTATATAAAGCCCCCAGAAATGGGACAAAAAGGAGTTGTTTTCAGAGTGACATTTATACGGCCGGTGGTATCTCTCACCCCCCCTTCTATCCGCGATGTAGGCATCCGCGGCGCCCGTGGTCCGACTTGCCTTCGTCCGTGGTCTACCTCTACCTTCTTGGAGTTACCATCTAGACCTGCCTCTGTCTCTTGCTGTCCCAGTGCGGGAATCCCATCACACACCCACGACCACGACTGCCCAGTACATTCCACATCGGGATTACTACAGAACCCGTTAAAGTCGACAGGATAACTGAGGACAGCAGCATGCAGAGGATGACGGAGGTCAGAGACGACTACGTCGCGGATGCCCTCACCAACATGCAGCCCCACTGCGACGACCTAGTAGGCCGCCTGGCAGACGCCATGCGGGGACAAGCCGTGCCTCGTGCGGACGAGGCCATTATCTCCTCTTTCGACTGATCACACGCAACAAGCAGCCTTCTTCCAAACAGCCATCTCCAGAGATCAACTCCAGCCAGCATCAGCCATTTCAAGGTACTTTAAACTTTGTTTCTGCCATTTTCCCCATAAATTTTATACTTATATTTTCACTTTAAGCATTTTAAAATCAATTATAACCTTTTTATATCATTTTTATTCAAATTTTAAAAACTTTCACACTCTCATTTATCATTTTTACTTTATTTTAATCAAATTATAAATATTAATTCATCATTTTCAATTTCATTATTAAAAATAGTCAATCACGCATTTTTGCCAATTCACTAATCTTACATGCCTTTCTTAAATTCACCTAAAATGACATTATCCAAATATGCAACTTTCAATTTTACATAAAAAATCATATTATATTTTAATTACTCGAATCATATTATCTAAACTTATTTGTGTGTTTTTTCTAATACCTAATTTATGGCCATAGTATTAATAATTAAATTTATGAAACTCTTTATTTTACTTGACCTATTACTATTTCAATTGATATTTCTCAATATTTAAAAGTTTTAAAAATTAGTCCTAGATTTGTATTTTTATAAATATCAATTTTAAATTATCTAATCTCATAATGTGCCTCCCATTTTCCCACAATTACAAATACAACTATAAATTACAATATTATAATGAAGAGGTCCCCATCATCTCTAAAATCGATCCTGTACATGACACCATATGAGACGCCATCTTGGCCTCCTAAAAGGACAATTAATTCCAGTCTTCATCCCAACGACAAAAGCTCAAGGACACATTGAAACCCCCCCTAGTTTTTTCTACTTCGTCTTTCCTTCCCTACTTCTAAAGGGGTGGAATGACCATTGTATCCATCATTAGCATCCATCATTAGCAGAGATATTCCTTCCTACTTCAACACTCTTACCTGTCAATCATTCAATTATAGGCCTTCCATACTTCTCTCGTCTCTTGATCATTTTCCATTGGCCTTCTATGCCTTCGTTCTAACCACCCCTCGTCCATCGCAAGAGTTCCTGTTTGCCGACTTTTTTTTATTTACACCCAGGTCGCCGTCCCAGCATTCTTTATTTCATTCTTTTTTCCTCAAACCCGGGTTCAATCAATCAATGGCAACAGTCGAGCCCTGTTTTCACAATCTACCTCCACCCTCTAACCTCTTCAACGGTTCCTGAGACTCCTGCTCGTCAACCTTTTTTAATTTTTATTTTTTAATGATTCATCGACCTGGTACACTCTTCCTCCCCATGTTAACCTCACACGGAGAGCTTGGGTAACCAGCGAGACTTTTTTTTCTCTAACGCTCGACCCAGGCCATCATCAGCACGATGCGCCCACTCATTTTTCGTTTAATTCTATTTTTCATCTGGTCGAGCTCAATCACCGACAGCAGCGCAGCTCTTGAGACACCATCTCTTTTTAACCTCTCTCAGAAAAAATTTCTTTCCCATATTCTCCCATTACCTACCTCTCCTTCGATCTTCACGCCTTTTGCCCATCTGATCTAATGCTACTTACAGAACATCTTGAGATTGCTGAACCCTGAAAACAATACTTCGCTTCTAAGCTCGTATTGCAGGGCAGGACTCCTTAGATGTCCTTTGCAGAAACCAATTCAGACCTTCTTCCTTTATTCCTCACTGCGTCATTACCTATCGCAAACCTTTTGCTTAAGTCAATTTTCTTTTATATTTTATTTTACTCTTATTATCTCTACTTCTCCTCCTTCCTGTATTACATCCCTGAAACTATGTTGTAAATACTCATGGCACCTTAAGTAACAAAAAACTGTAACTAGTATACCAACTTTCCCAAATATTTACTTTCGCTATTGTGTGTGTTTACTTTAAATTTATCCTTCCTATGTACTCCTCTTATATATTTTTTGTAATTTTATAATATTATATCAGTGTGTCACCACTACTCCCCTTTATCTTTATTTTATTCTAGTAACTAATTTGTGCCCCAAATTATTTCCCATTTAATAGGTTTGCTAGCTTTTCTCTCATTTATTTGTAAATAGACTTACAGTTTTACTAGTTTTGTGGTGTTGGACTTTGTTTTTTAACTTACAGATGTAGATAAAACATTTCAATATTAATCGATAATATCATTTTGTTTATTAACCCTCAACATTAATGACATCAACTACCAATCAGCCCTTTATATATTATTACCTTTAATATTTTTATTTTTTTTTCTCATCATGTTTAGACTTAGAATTTTACAACTTCAACTATTTTAGGCACCATTTTAAAAAACCTACACCTAACAATATTTATAATATTTCTTAAATAGTTAAAACATTTATCATTTTATTTTTTCTAATAGATTTTCAAAATGTTATTTTTTGACGCTTCCCTTACAACCTCTGACTCTATCCCATGAACCTTTCTTCCCAACTTTTTACACCCATCAAGAGATTATTGTTCGTCAGCCATTTTCTTTTTTTTTTATTGATTAAACTAACTAGAAGACCCTTCCTCGCTGTACATTTCCCAACAGTGAGCTCAGGAGACCCAGTTAGGTTTTATTTTTTTTCTCTCATCGTCCGGCTCATCATTTTTTCATCTTTCAACTTTTTTTCACCACACAAGCCGGACACAATCAAAAATGACAGCAATAAATCTCTTACTCCCACCTTTCCTTTTCCGCATCCTTCAAACCTCCAACCTTCCAAGGGATTCCAGTTCGCCGAACATTTTTTTTTTCATTGATTAATCCGACTGGAACAATCCTTCCTCGCTATACCATTCCCGATAATGAGTTCAGGATATCCAGCGCGATCTTTTTATTTTTTTTTCTAATCGCCCGACTCATCATATCAATTCACCATTTTTTCAACTTTTCACTTTTTTTTCTCATAATTCAACCGGGCACAATCATTATGGACAACAGGGATCCCTCTTATCCCTCTTACCTCTACCTCCCCCTTTTACCTCCATCAATCTTCCCACCTCTTCTCACTGTCTGAGCTAATGATGCAGACGGAATATCTTGGGCCTTCTGTTAATGAAAACAATGCCTCACTTAAACAAGTTCGCATTGCATTGCAGAATGTTTGGGATACTACTTTGCAGAAACATGCTCAGATACCCCCTTTCCCTTTTTCAACCTTAGCGTCACATTATACGTTCAGTCAATAAACTAACTTCATTTTTTTCTCTCATCTTTAATGCAATAAGATATTATTTTCCTTGTACGATTCATTTTACCATATTTACCATTTTGTATTATATACTTTCTCTTAATCTTGTATCACTCATTTTGTGCGTTTTTATTTTTATAACCTTAAATTTTATTTCACTGATACACCACCCTTACAACATCTTTCTCTGTTTAACTTGTAACTTTAAAATAATTTTAACTAATTTGTATACAAATTATTTCTTTTATTTTTTTATAATAGGTTTGTTAGGTTATCATTCATTACATGTCATTCCCCCAACCAAACCTTCATCACCGGGGACACATTCTGTAGTATATTTTGAGCCATAGATCACAACCTTCTTATAATATTTATCATAAACCCATATCTATATAAAATATGTATCGAACAATGGAAGTGACAAATAAAACAAAGAGGTAGACGATGCGACAAAGACCAGACGACGCAATAACCCAGACGAACAGGTGTTTATGTTAATGAGTTCAATCACCCCGTCAACAGGTGGCCAAACATGATAAACAACCCGGCGCTTGACAGGTGGCGTGATTATAGGAGCCAATCAGAACTCTCCGCCATCTGCGGGCGTCCAGTATATAAAGCCCCCAGAAATGGGACAAAAAGGAGTTGTTTTCAGAGTGACATTTATACGGCCGGTGGGATCTCTCACCCCCCCTTCTATCCGTGATGTAGGCATCCGCGGCGCCCGTGGTCCGACTTGCCTTCGTCCGTGGTCTACCTCTACCTTCTTGGAGTTACCATCTAGACCTGCCTCTGTCTCTTGCTGTCCCAGTGCGGGAATCCCATCACACACACCCACGACCACGACTGCCCAGTACATTCCACATCGGGATTACTACATATATATTCAAATATTGAATACTAGACAAATGGCCCGGGCAACGCCCGGGTTTTACCCGAGTGCGAATATATTTTAAAAACGTTGTCTTGAGTGGTCGCTATAGACAGGGTGGTCTGTATAGACAGGTGTATGTATCACACAGCTGATAACAGGGTTGTCTAGAGTGGCCGCTATAGACAGGGTGGTCTGTATAGACAGGTGTATGTATCACACTGCTGATAACAGGGTTGCCTAAAGTGACCGCTATAGACAGGGTGGTCTGTGTAGACAGGTGGATGTATCACACTGCTGATAACAGGGTTGCCTAAGGTGACCGCTATGGACAGGGTGGTCTGTATAGACAGGTGGATGTATCACACAGCTGATAACAGGGTTGTCTAGAGTGGCCGCTATAGACAGGTGTATGTATCGCACAGCTGATAACAGGGTTGTCTAGAATGGCCGCTATATAAAGGGTGGTCTGTATAGACAGGTGTATGTATCACACTGCTGATAACAGGGTTGCCTAAAGTGACCGCTATAGACAGGGTGGTCTGTATAGACAGGTGCATGTAACACACTGATGATAACAGGGTTGTCTAGAGTGGCCGCTATAGACAGGTGTATGTATCGCACAGCTGATAACAGGGTTGTCTAGAATGGCCGCTATATACAGGGTGGTCTGTATAGACAGGTGGATGTATCACACAGCTGATAACAGGGTTGTCTAGAATGGCCGCTATATACAGGGTGGTCTGTATAGACAGGTGGATGTATCACACAGCTGATAACAGGGTTGCCTAAAGTGACCGCTATAGACTGGGTGGTCTGTATAGACAGGTGGATGTATCACACAGCTGATAACAGGGTTGTCTAGAGTGGCCGCTATAGACAGGTGTATGTATCGCACAGCTGATAACAGGGTTGTCTAGAATGGCCGCTATATACAGGGTGGTCTGTATAGACAGGTGTATGTATCACACAGCTGATAACAGGGTTATCTAGAATGGCCGCTATATACAGGGTGGGCTGTATAGACAGGTGGATGTATCACACAGCTGATAACAGGGGTGTCTAGAGTGGCCGCTATAGACAGGGTGACCTGTATAGACAGGTGGATGTAACACACTGCTGATAACAGGGTTGTCTAGAATGGCCGCTATAGACAGGTGGATGTAACACACTGCTGATAACAGGGTTGTCGAGAGGGGGGCAGGGAGGACACGTGATCGCCGTCAGCCAATGGGCGCGCATTCTATCCGTGAGCTTCAGACATACAGACAGAATAAGGCAATTATATAAGTAGATACTTGCAATGGCCTCACTTTATAATCAGTCAATATAATTTTGGCCTTTGTAAAAGTATGAAATCATAAAATTATTTAGGTCTTACTTTTTATATGATTCATTTGACTTATAATTCATATGGTCCTTACTAAATGACCAACCTGGATGTACTTTGCCTTGTTCACTCATGGTAAAGTTTAGTGATGACAATTGTATATTCTTTGACCCTTTTTATTTTCTTTGCGTTTGGAATCAAACCAACAGTCTTTTTTTCTGTGTCATTTTCATTTTAAAATATATCACTTTTTTTCTTAAAATAGTTTCCTGAAGATTTTAAAGCATTTCATTGATTCTTCTATCTTATTTCTAATTCTATATGAACAACAACAATTCTTTTGAAAGGCCTTTTATTCTTTTAAAGATCCTCTCTGAAAAGAAATGTAGGGTACATACAAGAATAACAGTAATAGTAACAACAATCAGCAATGTTATTTACAATGTATCAAATAGAAGGAAAGAAGAAAGAAAAGGCTTCCTATAAACCTATATACAAGCAATCGAGAACAAGCAGTTCTTTTTCCTAAAGATATATAATTAGAAGAATTGAAAGTGAGATACATTGATATTTGAAATAATTTTTTGGCAATAGTCAATTTTTACAAAAATAAGGATAATAAAAATGAATAAATGATGGTAATTTATAATGATTTTAGGAGATAGGGAGGCTCCACCACCTTGATAAGGTCCTCCTCCAGACGAGGAGAAGGTTTTCTTGGAATCCCCGCATCTCAAGGCCCAGGAAGTGCTTGTAGATGCGGGTCTTGGCAGACCCATTATGGCCAGGGCGTCGTTCTACCGGTCATGCCCGAAGATCCAACTCTGCAGGTCAGGGGGCCGCTGGATGATGGTGAAGGCCTCCACGATGACTGTCCTGATCCGCCTACAGGACCAGTAGCGGTGAGCCAGTGACAGGTCTCCGGACCCACAGGCGATGCAGGACTCCTGGGCTGAGGCCGGATGTGCTGGATGAGGAAGGGCGTGCAGGGCCAGCCGCACGGCAACGTCATCATTGTGACACGAGAAGGCGCATCGCCGGAGAGAAGACCGGCTGATGGAGATGGGGATGCTGATGTGAGGGCGCCACCGTCTTAGCAGCTGGGTGATGGGCAGTGCAGCCAGGCGTGGACGCTCTAGCATGCGGCGGGTAGTGAGGGTTGTTAGGCGCTGGAAGGCAGTGGTCGTCCCGCGCACCACGATTGCGTCCGCCAGGCTTAGCGACGCGATAACGTCCCCGGGCATTCTGGATGACAAGGCGTGAGCAGAAGCTCCCCAGAGCAGCGGCGTCCGCGAGGGCGCCACGCGTAGCGATGGTGATGTTTGGAGGAGGCCCGGTCAGTTCTCCAATGCGCCATCCCAGCCATATTTTAAGAGTCAGGAGCTCAAGAGAACGGCAGTCGCTAACGACTCGAAGAGCCTGGAGGAGTGCTGGTTGTAGGATTCAGTGGTTCAGCTACGACGACGCCGCGGGGAAGCCAGGTGCCAGGAGTGGACACAGGAGACAGCCACATCCCGCTATCGGCGAGCCAAGGGTGAGCGTTTTGGCCTCCACGCAGTGCTGTCTGGACGCCCTTGAAGCGCGTCAGCCGAAGCTGAGTGCCGTCTTCGAGAAGTTTCATGTCTCCCACGGAGTTTTCTGACCGCTCACATGAACATTTTAGATTGCAGAGCGCCATCAAGTGAACAAAAATACACTAAACCTTTATTTAGCTTGTTCCATAATATTTGGCCAACATATAATCTGTATAAATAAAGAAAAACCAACAAGGTACACGTTTCGAGCTGTTGTCTATCGTCAGCGTGTTGCAGCCTTTACCTCAACGATCAAAAGATTGGTCCTTTAGGCTTCCCAAGAAATCATGAAATTAGGTATTTAGTGCCAAATTTGCATAATAGAGGACGTGATAATGCTATTACACTTGAGTTACGTTCCCTTATTAATGAACATGTATAATACAATATAATGCGGATTATGATTATAAAACGACATTTGAAAATTATCCCGCATGTGTTTCTTTTAAACGAAAAATCTAAATTTATTTTTAAGGAGAAATAACGATAATTTCTAACCTTAGGGATTACGTATGAAAGGATGAATTGTGAAGAATAATGATACATTCTCATCCCTGGACACTTTTAATTTTCCGTTTATCATTACTCTTCACAATTCATCTTTTCAAACTTCATCCCTAAGGTTAGAAATAATTGTTATTTCTCCTTAAAAATAAATTTTGAATTTTCGTTTAAAAGAAACACATGCGGATAATTTTCGAATGTCGTTTTACGATGAACATGTATGTTGAATAAATTAATCAGGCCTCCAAGGAAAAGTATCTTTTTCAAAATTTTTAAAATTATTTCCTAGCTTTCGGGCACGGACGCCCTTCTTAAGGAGAAAACCTGATATAATAATTCGCCAATAGAACACTAGTTAAATATAATCGGATATAATCGTGTTCTGTAGTCGTGCTCTTCATTTTTTTTTGATTTGTAATATTTTAAAAGTGTTTAAAAACTATATATTTTTAAAATTATGAATATGCAAAATGATAATACTTCACAATGTTTTATTTAAAATTAATAATAATTTGTATTTTTTTTATAACTCTGTGACCTGAAAATATAGAAGTTCTAGATAAATATATATATCATTAGTTCGTTTGCTGGTAGATGTAAATATTAGCCACCATTTTAATTTGTCAGTTTGTATTTAAATAAAAATAATTAATTTGATTTAAAAAGGCCAAGTCTATTTCTTCAAAATATCTACCACAGTTCTATTGGCCAATTATTATACCAGGTTTTCTTCCTGTAGAAAGGGCGTCCGTGCCCGAAAGTTAGAGAACAATAATAAAAAAATGTTTTGAAAAAAAAAACTTTTCCATGGAGGCATGATTAATTTTACTTAATATTAATGTAAGGGATTATTTTATAGAACATGTATGTGTTCTACAAGGATCATGATAAAACATAATGAAATAAATTTAGAAACTATTATAGACGCGTAAGTTTCTTTTTGAAATTAAACAATTTATACTGTCCTTACTGCAATGGAAAAATTAATGGAGGGCCTGGCTCATCAGTGGTGAACCCTCCAAGCGGTTTCGCCAGTTTAATCTACCATACCGCTGTAATATTGCATTTTTGGAACTTCCTTTTCAATTTTCAAAAACAGATGGCGCGCTAGTGCATCGTAATAATGAAAAAATAGATGAAAACAAGATTTTAATCAATATTTTTATTTAAATCATGAAGATTAATATATAATGTAGTTTTAAATCATATTCATATAACAAAAAATATATAATATAAATAATATAGAAAATCAACCAAAAAAAGAAGAAAGAAAAAATATATAGAGAAAATAAAGTCAATATTTTTATATAATACAAATTTTTGAATTATAGATGTCATAGCTTGAAACTGTCAGTGACATTTTCAGGATTGTCATAGCCACCACCTCGACGGTATCCTGAAGATGATTCCTTTTGTAGACGAGCTCTTGGGATCTGGGTACGTTCAAGCTGTCATCACAAATGGCTCATTTTATTACGTTATTTATTTTATGATAAAACCTGATTTTTTAAATTATCCTGTATCAATACATAATGTCATGGAGCCTATTTACATATTGAATAAAACTATTAGGCCTCCAAGGGCTCATTTTATTATACGTTAATTATTTTATGATAAAACCTGAATTTTTAAATTATCCTGTATCAATACATAATGTCATGGAGCCTATTTACATATTGAATAAAACTATTAGGCCTCCAAGGAAAGGTATCTTTTTAAAAACCTTTTTATTCTCTAGCTTTTATGCATGAACGCTTTTCTATAGGAGAAAACATGGTATAAGATATTTATCCTGTTCATGATGAAATATCTCCTCACAATGAGTTTCTTTTTATTTTAAATTTCTAGCTTCCAAGTCATAGGTACTCTGTAAGGACTCCAGAGATACAGGATGTACTCCATGTTGGCTGTACATGGTGTCTGTTCCTCTTGTCATATTGAAGCTAAGTCAGTGGCCTGCTACTGAGTAGTGCTCCCAGTCTTAATGACAAAGGGGATACAGGATGTACTCCATGTTGCCTGTACATGGGGTCTATTTATCATGTCACCATTTCATATTGGAGCTAATTCAGTGGCCTGCTACTGAGTAGTGCTGCCAGCCTTAATGACCAAGGGGATACAGGATGTACTCCATGTTGGCTGTACATAGTGTCTGTTCCTCATGTCATATTGGAGCTAAGTAAATGGCCTGCTACTGAGTAGTGCTCCCAGTCTTAATAATATTCTACCTCACCCAGTCATGATGGTTGTCAAATCTCTAGCTCTACAAGCTTGATGCCCTATTATGATTTAGTGGATATAAGAAAGAAGATCACTTACAGGTACTGGGTTATGATGGCTATTGGGTGTTTCGCAGTTACTGTGCAAGTTATCGATTTAATTAAGAAACAAAACATATTGTAATGTATGTAATTGTAAATAAACATAACTTGTCAATTCTGATGCAATGGTATGTGTTTGATTATAGGTGATCAATTCTAATTACTTACAGGTACTGGGCTATGTTGGCCATTGGATGTTTCGCCAAAGTGAGTGAAAGGCTGCTCAACATTTTCTTCTGATTCCTTCTTGGCTTTCCTAAACCTGCAACAGACATTTTTATTTGAATTATAAAATATAATCGTCTGAAACCCATACTATGAAGAATTTACAAAGTTTTATAATAGAACCCACCATAATACTTCTAATCAAGAGGGTGAATAACATAAATATTGGAATATATATATATTAAAAATAAAGAGGGTATATCCAGACAAAAATCACATGCGCTATTTCACAAAACTATTGTTTTCTCATATATATATATTGAAAATCGAGAAATCCATAAATATATCTTTAATTGAAAAAACATATATTGGATCAAAATATAATTTATTTTATAAATATTTCAGTTGGCTGAACGCCAACCTTTTTCAAGGTATTATAACATATTAATGTAAACATGTTGTTTACACACATTTAATATGTTATAATACCTTGAAAAAGGTTGGCGTTGAGCCAAATGAAATATTGGTAAAATAAATTATATCTCGATATATGCCTTTTTAATTAAAGATTTATTTATGGATTGATCTATTATAAAAAAAAATATTATTTTATAAATTTCTAACTATTATGTAACTTTAACTGGTCGAAGTGCCTATTTTTCATAGAAATATGAATGCCGGCCTGTCAACCTCTACCTTTAGGATATAAGAGAAAATTGGAATAAGAGAAGGAATGTGTTTATTGGTAGTTGAAAAGAAATTATATAAATGTTATTTTTATGGTATCTTTCTTCTTTAGGAAGATATGATTGACATAGACAATTTTCTCTTATATCCTAAAGAAAGAGAAGGAATGTGTGTATTGATAGTTGAAAATAAATTATATAAATGTTATTTTTTTATGGGGTATCTTTCTACTTTAAGAATATATGATTGACATAGAAAGTAGACGATACAAGTGTAGAGTTTACCTACCTCCAGATAAAATAGACGGTGGCCAGGAAGAGAACGCCTACTAAGAATCCAAGAATTCCTCCAACAACATTAACCTTGGAGTAAGCCGCTGTAAAAACACATTGCCACAAATATTAATACAAATCTACCAAAATTCCAAAAATACAGGAACTTTTCCTCTTTAATTATACTATATTTTAGGGTGTCGGTGGAAGGATGGTCTAAGCCATTGATTTTCAACCGCTACAACTCGGATCCAAGTTCGATTTCCGTATTGGGCACTTTTTAAGTCATTATTTTTTCCCTTATTACACTAATGGATAAAACTCAAGAAAATGGGAAGTCTTTAATTTTCTCTCTATCGTCTTTTTTAAGGAGACAGAAGCTGTTTACACTTGGTTATCTCATATGTCTTCAATAAAGGTCACTGTAATATCTTTCAGAGTTATATTCTCAATCCCGATATACATGCTGAAAGGTACAACTTCCTTAAGTTCTGTCCATGAGTGTATACACACTTGGTTATCTTGTGTGTATTCAATAAAGGTCACTGTAATATCTTTCAGAGTTATTGTCTCAATCCCGATATACATGCTGAAAGGTACAACTTCCTTAAGTTTTGTCCATAATTGTATATATGTAGGGTATATGCAAATATATTATATTTTCATATATTTTGGCCATATCCTAACTACAGTAGATGTAGGTAGGTGTATCTTACCTTTCACAGCTTCTCCAGAGTCCTCACATCTTTCTCCAGAGAAACCCTTCGGACAACTGCGCAGCATTGTGATTACGTTAGTATAGGTATAAAACATTGAAATTATACGTTACAGGATAATATGCATTTATATGCTGGCATTATATATATATATATGTGAAAAATAATAAAATAATAAATGCTGACAAGGGCTAACAGCCCGAAATGCCTTCGTGGTTGACTTTTTTGATTTATCAAGAAAATGGATTTGCCAAATATCAGGGAACAGATTAAATCAACATTTAGTTGATTTCTGTTCCACTAGATGACATTCTGTTCTCTAAAAAGCTCATGTGCTCGTTGACAGGATACCACTTTTTTGATTTTAATATATATATTAAAAACAAAATGGCTTACCCTGACCGCTCACATGAGTTTTTTAGATGGCAGAGCGCCAATTAGTGGAATATAAATCAACTAAACGTTGATTTAACCTGTTCCCTGATATTTAGCCAACCCATTTTCTTAATAAATGAATAAAAGACAACACAAATGCGTTTCGGGCTGTTATCCTTCTTCAGTGTGGTACAGGCCAGTAAAATATCAGAGAATAATATATTTTCATCGCAGTAAGGATACAGTAGAAGTTTGTTCATGTTTAAAAAGAAACATTCATGCTACTATGCTTCCATTTCTTATATATAGATGGCATGATATCGCCGTATAATTGATTTGCATACCAAAAATAATATACAACCCAGTATATGCAACTTTTATGAATTATTTTTCTACAAAAATATTTCTGAAATCAAAATAGGCATATTCTTACCACTTAAATGAGGTTTTTAGATAGCAGAACCCTATCTAGTGGAATAAATATGAACAAAAGGTTTGATTTAACTTTCATACATTCGCACATTAATTCTACCATTTGTTATGCAAATTGAATGTTGGGATCAACTCACCTGCAGTTGAAGTAATAACCTTCCTTCAATGGGCTGCAGGTTCCACCATTCTGACATGGGTTCTTAGAGCAGATTTCTATTTAACCACACAACCACATTTTAACAATCAATTTTTATATGATATAAATAAACATAATTACATAATTACCGATGATAACAATTAAGATTTCATATTTCTGTAAAAAAATAGACATTTCGGCTAGTTAAAGTTTTATTTTCTCATCATAGTATTTTCTAGTTACCTTGCCATTTTTAAAACCTCGGGATCAAAATAAAACTTTAACTCACTGAAATGTCTTTTTTATAGAAATATAAATGCCGGCCAGGCAACCTCTATCTTCAATATAGAGTTCACCACTGATGAGCCAAACCCTCTCATTCAACAAATTTTATCATTGTAATAAGGTTTATAATCTAATATAACGCGGCTGATGATTGTAAAACGAAAATTGCAATTATACCGCGAATGTTTCTTTTATACAAAAATCTAAATTTATTTTCAAAGAGAAATAGCGACTATTTCTAACTTTAAGGATTTCCGTTCGCCATTACTCTTCACAATTCATCCTATCATACTTCATCCTTAAAGTTAGAAATAGTCGCTATTTCTCATTGAAAATAAATTTCGATTTTTGTATAAAAGAAACATTCGCGGTATAATTGCAATTTTCGTTTTACAATAAGGTTTATAGAGATATCATTCGATGGTATACAAGGTAGGATCAAAAAGTTCCAGAACCTTTTTTTTTAATTAATCATTTATTCATAGTATAGCAAAATAAAACGACGATTGAAGAGGAGTGTCTAGTACAAGATCTTGTACAATCGTACAAGACACTCGTCTTCAATCGACGTTTTATTTTGCTATTTTAATTCTAAGAGTTTAATTTAGTCGTATTCATAGTGTAGTATTTAAACATCAAATTTTTCAGAATAAGAGCCTTGGTTATCTACACATTTTTTCGTGTATATGAAAAGAAACACAAAGATATTTCAGTTAAATAAATTTAAAATATTTGCAGAGTTTCTTTATTAAGATATCGGGAGGCAAGCTTTCGCGCGGTCGCGCTAAAGGCCTGATAAAACGCCGGAAAGCTTGCCTCCAGATATATTAATAAATAAACTCTGCAAATATTTTAAAATTTATTTAACTCTCAATTATAATATTATTTGCATCAATATTTTAAGTATAAAAGATTATTGTTACAGATTTTCATCGATAGATGACAATTATATTTATAGACAAAATCATAACAGAATATCTCTAAGATGAGACCAAAGGTAAAATAAACAAGTTTAAAGAGACATAAACTTGGTGAAAGATTTCAGACAATAATGTTCTTCAACATGCTGTAATATGGATACAAGAAGCTAGAAGGTTATATATATATAACAGGTATATAGATATTAACAGGTATGTAAATATGTAAGCAGAGAAAGAATAGTTGATAAAATTACCTATACAGGAATTCGAGTCATCCAGGATGTATCCAGGTTTACAGTAGCAAGAAGATTTTCCATCATTACCGGTCACACAGATTCTGTTCTGGATGCTTTCAGGAGCTGATACACATCATTATTATAATTATTTACATATTCAAAATCATCATCAGCGGGGATTACCTACCATCACACTGTGACATGACCATTGGCACATGATTCACATAGTACTTCCTTGTTTCAGGCCAGGTCTCTCCACATTGACACTCGTACTGGATCTCCCCCTCATCTTTGTTCTTGACACATTTGTGCGTGGGATTCTTACAGTAATCCTTGGAATCGCATAGGTTCCAGTTCTCAACGTCCAATCCTACAACAGAAATATCAGATAGGTCAAACCGGCATATTGGAACTATAAGCTTATGTCTATAGGCTCATTAAACATCCCTAAGATGCCTTTCTTAGTGAATACAGAGTAACTGCATTGGTAATACAGTATAACCTCCCTGTAAAGGACACCTAATTGCAGAGCCTAAGTATCCTTTAGGGAGAGGTGTTTTCTTACCGGAGAGTTTCTATAGAGTAAAAATGGTAATTTTGCAAATGGAAATTGTCCTTTATAGAGAATGTCCTCTAGCGGGAGTGTCCTCTCATTGGGGTTCTACTATATAGAATTGATATAAACCATATTCACGGAAGAGCATTTCTCGATGAAATTTCTTGTAATTATATGTATGCACCTCTACAAACTTATAAGATTATGTCCATAGGTTCCCTAAAACAACCCTAAGCTGATTTCCTTAGTAAATGTAGGTTAACAGGCATTGAAAATATAGTATTTTTATGAACCATATTTTTGAAAGAGCATTGATCGATGCAATTTCTTGTAATTATATTTATGTACCTCTACAGACCTATACGTTTATGTTCATAGGTTCACTAAACACCACTAAGCTGTCTTCTTTAGTAAATACAAGGTATATATAAAATTGAAGCAATACAATAGTAGAACGGACTGAAGATTATTTGGTCAGTACTCTGAGAAGTTCATCACTGATGAGTCAAACCCTCTCATTAAACAACTTTTATCCATTGCAGTAAGGTCTGTAGAGATGATAATATATATTGAAAGAAACACATATAGTCTTTATAATTTTACACAAATAAATTTACTGCAATGCGTTTCTTTTAAATATCATCAAATATTATCTCTACAGACCTTACTGAAATGATATGAGTTATTGAATGAGAGGGCTTGGCTCATCAGTAGTGAACCCTCTCAGCGGTTTCGCCAAATTAATCTCTAGACCGCTCTACTATTGTATTGGATTGGTTCGGAGTATACAATATATTTTCTATGGAAGGCAGCTTAGGGTTGTTTAGTGAACTATGGACATACGCTTATAGGTCTGTAGAGGTACATACATATAATTTGAAGGTATTGCATCGTGCAAACCTCTTCCGCTGATAGGGTTCACTACTGATGAGCCAAGCCCTCTCATTCAATAACTCATATCATTGCAGTAAAATCTGTAGAGATTATATTTGATGATATTTAAAAGAAACGCATTGCCAGTAAATTTATTTGTGTAAAATTTTAACGATAGATGGCAATTAAATTAAATTTACATATAGTCTTTATTTGTTACAAATTGTATCGATAGATGGCAGTTGAATTTATAAATATTGCAACTTACCTGTACAGTTGAATTTAATCTTCGAATCATTTTCGCATATTGACTCTAGATGATCTTTAAATTTATTTGGTTCATTTTCAAAATGTATGTATAAATCACAGGTACTGTTCGCTGACATACTGTAGAAACAAACAAAATAGTATTTAGTTAGATTACCCACTTTCTCAGCAAGGTTTTACATCAATTTGCATATGACTACCTAACAAAATAGACAATCTTATTGAAAAATATTTATAGGTTCACATGTTTATTATGTATTTTAAGTTTAACCAAGTGATTTATTTACATAGAGTATGTTTGTAAGATCATAAGAATATAGGCCCTATTGAAATAAAGGACCCGAGAATCCAGACCCAAAGACACTAATATAAAATATAATTATAAATAAGCCACTATGTTGTAACAACGATTAAATCCAAGATATTTGAATGATGATAATAATGAAGCGTTTGATACCGTTTTGGACTTTTTGAAGGACCAAGATACATTCCTCTAATAAAGGAATAGAGATATTTGAAGATCAATAGGAAAAATGCATATATTAGCAAGGGAGACAATATTGAGAGAAAAATTATATTATACATGGTAATTGTAGAACGACATTTGAAAATTATCCCGCATGTGTTTCTTTTGAACGAAAAATCTAAATTTATTTTAAAGGATAAATAACGATTATTTCTAACCTTAGGGATGAAGTATGAAAGGATAAATTGTGAAGAGTAATGATAAACGTAAAAATAAAAGTGTCCAGGGATGGGAACATTATTTTTCCGTTTATCATTGCCCTTCACAATTCATCCTTTCATACTTCATCCCTAAGGTTAGAAATAATCGTTATTTTTCCTTTAAAATAAATTTAGATTTTTCGTTCAAAAGAAACACATGCGGGATAATTTTCAAATGTCGTTCTACAATCATAAGCCGCATTATATTGTATTATAAATTATATTGTGATTATATTAGTGTTATAGAATTATTCATGGGAAAATATTAAGATTTGCTATTAATAAATTTACTAATAAAAGACGTTATTGTTTATAATTCAAACAGAAGCTATAGAAGAATTCCTAAGAAGACGCCAAAGGTAAAGGCGTTGAGTGTCTGTTGACTTTGATTAGACTTTTTAAAGATCCTGATTCCAAGAAGATGATTCGAACATTTCTTATTAAATTTACAAGAGTGAGAACAAAATAGAAACTTATACCATAGTAAAACAAGGAGAGAAACTTATCTTCTTACAGTAAGCGCCTATTTAATTGTGATCATGCACATATACTCTGTGTGAGCAATTAATTAATTAAACCTAAAATATATATACATGTTATAGAAAAATATTATTTCATTTTAAAGTTAAAATTTATAGAAAAAAATTTACTCTGTTAAATCGACCGCCAGAAGTCGCGTTTTCCCTATATTATTGTTGCTTCCTAATGGTTGCCTCAAACCGTTTGTAAATTATGTAAATAAGTATTTCATTTTTAATCTTACGTTTTGAGTCAGGCATACCTTTCTCAAATTATGTTTTCTATATTCCATAAGCTCAATTAAAGCTATTTCTAATCTTCGCTATTTTTATTATACTTTCAAGACTTTAATCACGACTGCATTACCATAGCATAATCCTCAAGATGATAAAAAATTATCAGAAAACCTTATATATATTATATATATAAGAAGAAATGAGATTTCTGTTGTATTTTGGAATCAAATTGATATATTGAATTATTATTATTTGTTGCTTGCTTTTGGTATCCATGAGTATGTTACGATATTGTTCTGCAGTTGTGGGAATAATAAAATAGTTTTGATCAGAGATTTCTTTATTTGAGCTAAGGAATATATATATAGAAAAATAATTTGATAAAAGTACTGCCTGTCTTAAGTCGAGTAGAACAAAGAAAACAAAATATAATTTACATAATGTACAAAGATTTGAGCCGGCCAACGGGGAACAACAACAATGAGTTGTTGTTGTTGTTGTCGTGTCCAAAGAAGAGTCTTAGATGTCTCCATGCATCTCCATCACAGCAGCAGCAATATCCACTATCTCGGGTGTGTAAAGCTGCTGCTCTGGCAGAAGAGCAGCAGCTTTACAATGAGTTTTTATAGTGAAAATGGCGACCTCTGGTGGTCGATTTAGCAGAGTATTTTATCTATGAAATATATTTGAAATAATATTTTGATATAACATATATATATATATATTAGAGTTTTTATTATTGTTCCTATAAAGATACCAACCTGAGTAGGTTAAATCTATTACAACTACAGGTTTATACATATAGAATATTGTTTGATTTAAATATACTAGATAATGATTAAAATAATGAAATATGTTTCTTGAGATGAGTTTCTTTTCATTCTATTCTCGCTATCTCAAGCTTTCGGGGCATCTCTACCCTTCTACAGGAGTACGTGAAAACGAATATTCAATTTAAATGTATATATAATTAGCATCTAAACAGCGTTTAATCATGTTATGTATTCTTGTAGAAAGACAGAAATGCTCGAAAGCCTGAGATTATGTTAATAAAATGAAAAGAAACTCATCTCCAGAAACCCTTTGCTTTATTCAATTAAAAGATAATATTGTAAAAATTAGAAGTAAGTGATGTTTCAAAATACATACTTGCAGCCTTGTGATTCAATGCTCTTTATGTCCTTTATGCCACCGGTAATCTGTACCAAATAGAATGATGGGTTAGAAAACATATCAGCAATATACATATTCAACATCTCTCTGTGAGAATCTTAGATACAATATCATTGACCCTATACATCGATGAATCAATATGAAATATCCTATAGGTAACGTTAACATTGATATACATATGGGGATGACAATAGGAAGAACAAATAATAAACTCTCTCTGGAAATCCACCCTAAACCACCTCTGGTACACCTCCATTTCTAATGAATCTTCTTTTCCACACCCTTACTAGGGGAAAACAAACGACGATTTCAAGATTACGAAAAGGACATCTTAGAATTCTCAACTTTAATTGAAAAGTAAAAAAAATCCCAAAATGCCCCAAATGTGATTCCCAACCAGCCAGTTCAATGAACATCTAATGTATCAAATGCTCCAAAAAAGACCTCTGGGAAAACCCCAGGACAATAATAGAAAAGCAGAGACAATGGGACCTAATGGAGATTGTTTAAACGAACTTGAGGAATAAGAAACAGCAACAACAACAATAGAAGAAATCTTCTAAACACATGGGCATGACAATAGGAGGAATCATCGCAGGAATCTTCTAAACATATGGGAATGACAAAAGAAGGAATTGTCGCAGTAATCTTCTAAATATATGGGAATGACAATAAAAGGAATTGTCGCTTGAATCTTCTAAACATATGGGAATGACAATAAGAGGAATTGTGGCAGGAATCTTCTTAACATATGGGAATGACAATAGGAGGAATTGTCGCAGGAATCTTTTAAACATATGGAAATGACAATAGGAGGAATTGTCGTAGGAATCTTCTAAACATATGGGAATGACAATAAAAGGAATTGTCGCAGGAATCTTCTAAACATATAGGAATGACAATAATAGGAATTGTCGCAGGAATCTTCTAAACATATGGGAATGACAATAGGAGGTATTTTCACAGGAATCTTCTAAACATATGGGAATGACAAATAAAGGAATTGTCGCAGGAATCTTCAAAACATATGGGAATGACAAATGAAGGAATTGTCGCAGGAATCTTCAAAACATATGGGAATGACAATAGGAGAAATTGTGGCAGGAATCTTCTAAACATATGGGAATGACAATAAAAGGAATTGTCGCAGGAATCTTCTAAACATATGGGAATGACAATAAGAGGAATAGTCGCAGGAATCTCCTTAACATATGGGAATGACAATAGGAGGAATTGTCGCATGAATCTTCTAAACATATGGGAATGACAATAGGAGGAATTATGGCAGGAATCTTCTAAACATATGGGAATGACAATAGGGGGAATTGTCGCAGGAATCTACTAAACATATGGGAATGACAATAGGAGGTATTTTCGCAGGAATCTTCTAAACATATGGGAATGACAAATAAAGGAATTGTCGCAGGAATCTTCAAAACATATGGAAATGACAAATGAAGGAATTGTCGCAGGAATCTTCAAAACATATGGGAATGACAATAGGAGAAATTGTCGCAGGAATCTTCTAAACATATGGGAATGACAATAGGAGGTATTTTCGCAGGAATCTTCTAAACATATGGGAATGACAAATAAAGGAATTGTCGCAGGAATCTTCAAAACATATGGAAATGACAAATGAAGGAATTGTCGCAGGAATCTTCAAAACATATGGGAATGACAATAGGAGAAATTGTCGCAGGAATCTTCTAAACATATGGGAATGACAATAGGAGGTATTTTCGCAGGAATCTTCTAAACATATGGGAATGACAAATAAAGGAATTGTCGCAGGAATCTTCAAAACATATGGAAATGACAAATGAAGGAATTGTCGCAGGAATCTTCAAAACATATGGGAATGACAATAGGAGAAATTGTCGCAGGAATCTTCTAAACATATGGGAATGGCAATAGAAGGAATTGTGGCAGGAATCTTCGAAACATGTGGGAATGACAAATGAAGGAATTGTCGCAGGAATCTTCAAAACATATGGGAATGACAATAGAAGGAATTGTCGCAGATATCTTCAAAACATATGGGAATGACAATAGAAGGAATTGTCGCAGATATCTTCAAAACATATGGGAATGACAATAGAAGGAATTGTCGCAGGAATCTGTCACAAATCTCCTAATATCCTTCAAATAAATAAAATACCATTTATACAAAAGGTTGTTGGTATCTACTCACTATTGACATTATTTCCTTGTTGAATTTCATTTCATCAGACACTCCCTCGATGGAGATAATAGATATCTTGACTTTCTTTGTTACTGGAGCTGAACACAAACCACACATCTCATGATTCTTTAGAGATTAAATGGCTGTAGATGGATGACTAGTGATTATCCAGTTAGTTTCATTGATATTTATTAAAATCTAGTTTTTTTAGAGGGTCGGTGGAAGGATGGTCTAAACCGTTGGCTTTCTAATGCTACGACCTGGGATAAAATCCCGCATTGGGCACTTTTTTTAAATTAAAAAATGCTCCAATGGGCCCCGATTCTTGCAAAGCACCAACCCCAGAGTACAAGTAATCAAATAGGGCTCTGGTATACTTGTAAGTGTAAAAGTCAAACTGCCTTTAACATAGGTAGGCTCGTGGTGCACTTACAGTAAAACCAGTCGCAAACTTATACCCACCATGATTATCATGGCCTGTACCAAGTGTAGACACGTGGTTCACTTACAGTAAAAGCACTCTCCACCTTATACCTACTATGATTATCATTGCCTGTACCACCTGTAATTAGGGAGTAATATAAAAATTATGTTTTGAATGTATAAATGTTAAATAAAAAAAAAAAAAAAAAAAAAAAAAAAAAGAAACTCATTGCCAGTAAATTTATTTGTGTAAAATTTTAACGATAGAGGGCAATAAAATTTAATTTACTAATGTATAAATGTATAATTAAAAAAGGAATATTGTGGCGAAGAAATAATTAATATTTTATATTTTAATTTAATTATTCAATGAAAATATTTAACAGATTATATAAATATATATTACTCTGTTTATATATAAAATAATGTTCAAAATATTTCTTTGCTTGCTTGCTTAAGATTCTCTAGCTGTAGATAGTTTTGTTGATAATTGTCGACTGTTCGTGTGACGTCATCAATAAATACTTTCATATATCCAGATATACAAAGACTTAATTTACTACGCTACAATATATTGGATCAAAAAATAATTTAATTACCAATATTTCAGTTGTCTGAAATATTGGTATAACAACGTATTTATATCAACAACAAACTCAGCGCCATATAAAGGTTGTTTGTTTTTACTATTGACGTTAAGTGGCGCTGAGTTTGTTGTTGACATATTCATTGTAATACCTTGAATGTATAGTAATTAACCTATGTAAAAATAGTTAGTCATTTCTTTTCAATAACATACGTTTCCAATATTGAAAAAAAAAACAAATAATATTATTAAGAAGATTTTACTTTATTGATAAAAAAAGACTTATGCATATATATATATATCTAAAAATAAAGAAGGCATTTCCTGACCACGAGCACATGTGCTTTTTAGATGGCAGAGCGCCATCTAGTGGAGCAAAAATAAACTAAACGTTTATTTAGCTTGCTCCGTGATATTTAGCCAACGGTCCACTCGGGAGAGGCGACCATTGCTTCCATGGATTAATTTCCTCCCGGCAAATTTTCCATCTATGTTTTGCCAATAGATTTGGCCCAGCCACATTGCCAGCAAAACACCTCTTTGGTAGATTGTGAGGATTCCATTAGATCCCGTGTGGATCTCATGGAATAAAGTCCGCCCTAGACTGACGAGGGCCATTAGCCCGAAACCATGGTCTCTAGGTGGACGCTTATCAGTTTGCCAAAGTTGGTGTTGTGGCTTTGTCACCGACTCGATGCTGCTAGTTGCGGCGACGGTCAATAGATGGCGTCAAATTCTGACGTTTATTTTGACGGGAGAGGCGACCATTGCTTCCGTGGATTAATTTCCTCCCGGCAAATTTTCCATCTATATATATATATATATGTCATAATTTGTATATAACTAGATGTAACCCCACCACAATATATGCAATGTATGTAAAAGGTTTTATTAAAAGCTAGGCCTAAGCGAACTGGGAGAGAATAAACAACCATTACCAGAATTTCATGATCCAGGAAGCAAAATTTATTACCCAGGAACTAATAAAAACTAAGTTCAAAGACCTTCTTCTTCCGGGTCCCTGAAAATCATGAGACGAACAATGGAAGCACCAATTTCCAATGAGAGCACTAGAGAGTTAACGAGTTAAATCTCGGACTCAAGTTTGTCAGTTGGGAGCTGGATGTTTAAGCAGTACGCTTAACCCCTTCTCATCACCCAGGTACGCTATCTTCAGCATATGAACAGTCTAGCCATCAGTCAAATACGCCAATAGTCTAAAGCCCTTCTCTCCCTTGATCGCTGGTCCTATATTTCACTTCCATCCTGTGTCCTCGTTATTTCCCCTGTGAGAAAACCTACCATTTCAGCCCAACGACTGCGCCAACAATCACCAATTCAAACAACCAACCAACTAATCCCGAAAAAAGTACAATTATTATATATATATATATATATATATATATATGTCATAATATATACTCTTCCAGGAATAATAAAACAAACCTAGAACCATCCCAGAGAGAGATGGGATGTAAAGTCCGGTCAATTGAGAAAGCAGCGACATTCCAAAGGAGCGGCAAATGTGGCCCGCCCGTCAACACCTGAGGACTATTTTTGGATAGTCGGGGGGGGGGAGGTGGTACACACACAAACGGTCGTTCAGCGGATATAGAACCTCGCTCTCTCTCTCTCTCGGCTGGCTGCCTGGGTTATTTCCTCTACCAACTCGTCGTGTGATTATTTCTCTCCTCACCACATTATTACCACTATATTGCCACATTGAAAGTCGACAGGATCATCACAGAAGAGTCGACAGGATCATATCACATAAAAGGTCGACAGGATCATATCACATAAAAGGTCGACAGGATCATATCACATATATATATATGTAGGATGGTTGTTGATGTGCTGTGTTGGTGTGGCTTGTGGAAAGGCTGCTGATAAAATTATAATTAAAATTAATTTATTTAAAGCAAGAAATTATAAAGAGAAAAGAAGCAACGGTTGAAATAACGGCCGCCGCACTAGCCTTGTTGTTTACCGCTAAGAAGCCAGCGTCTCTGATGACGTCCCACGCGCATGCGTAGTGAAGTGTTGACGCCCGCCGATGCCGAGGCCGTCTTAGTTCGGCTCGCTGAAGCAAAGTGTAGTCGCCACACTACTCCCCCTCCAGTAGGATCTTTCCAGCGATCCTATGCAATCTTATTGGCTTGCCAAGTTCGGGTCTTGGGAAAACATCGGTCCTTCTGAAGTGAAAGCAGGCTTGAGGCGGTCGATTGACACCCACGTGGATCTCTTTTTAATTTTCAGTTTGTAAATTTTGGGTTTCCTAAAAAGGACTTCATATGGACCGTCGTATGGGGGAGCTAGTGGTGGCAATATCAGGTCCCGACGTAGATAGACATGGGAACATGTCTCGAGTGGTTTGGGCACGTAAACGTGGCGGTTCCCATGTGGTTTGCTTGGTGCAGGTTTCAGAGATGCCATGGCGCGCTTGAAGTCCTCCAGCCACGGTTCGGTAGGCGAGCTTGCAGAGGGGGGGTCTTCGAAAAATGTTCCTGGAAGGGGTAGGGGCTTCCCATAGACCAGCTCAGCGGTTGTGGTGTTGAGATCTTCCCTTAGCGACGAACGAATCCCTAGGAGCACCAGGGGAAGTTTCAAGGACCAGCTCGTGGAATCGTGACAGCGAAGGGAGTCTTTCAGCTGTCTGTGGAATCTTTCTACCAGGCCGTTTGCTGCTGGGTGGTAGGGTGGTGTCCTTATTCTGTTGATTCCCAGAAGCCGTGTCAACTCACCGAAAAGTGCTGATTCAAACTGCCTGCCTTGGTCTGTAGTCACTTTTGCTGGCACGCCAAAACGAGATATCCAGACCGATAGGAAGGCATTTGCTACTGTTTTGGCGGTGATGTCCTGTATGGGTAGGGCTTCGGGCCACCTAGTGAATCGGTCGACGCAGGTGAATATGTACCGATAGTTTTCATTCGGTGGTAATGGTTCGACCAGGTCAATGTGAACATGACTGAACCTTCCGTCTGGGGGACTAAACGACTGAAGGGGCGTTCTTGTGTGTCTAGCGGTTTTCGAGACTTGGCAGCGGTGGCAGGCGCGAGTCCAAAGTGCGCAATCCTTCTTGACGGCCGGCCAGACGTAATGGGCGGTGACCATCCTTGTAGTAGCTCGTACTCCGGGGTGAGACAAGTTGTGATATACAGAAAAAAATATGCGGCGACAGGGTGCGGGTACGAATGGTCTGGGCTTTGCTGTGGAAACGTCACAGTACAGGGAAATGTTCGTTTCTGGGATTTGTACTTTTTCCAGTTGTAGTGAGCTGCGGTTTTCCGATGTCAAGAGAGCTTGTAGCTCCTGGTCTACTGCTTGCGCTTCGGCGAAGGATTTCGGGTCATAAGGTTGGTGATGGGAGATGGGTTCCACGCGTGACAGGAAATCTGCAGGTACATTTTCACAGCCCGCGATGTGGCGGATGTCGGTTGTGAATTGCCCGATGAAATCGAGGTGTCGACATTGGCGCGGTGAGGCCTTGTCCAGATTTTGTTGAAAGGCGTATGTGAGAGGTTTGTGGTCTGTATAGATCGGAAATTGTCGCCCTTCCAATAAATGCCTGAAATGCTTGATAGCCAAGTATACCGCCAGGAGTTATCTGTCGTATGCGCTGTATTTTCTTTGTGCAGCGTCTAGTTTCCTTGAGAAAAACGCCATTGGTTGGAAATTGTTGCCAACTTGCTGGTGAAGCGCGGCGCCCACAGCAAAATCCGAGGCATCTACCGTAAGGCAGAGAGGCGCTTCTGGAAAAGGATGGTGCAAGAGAGCAGCGTTGGCTAGTTGAAATTTGCACTGGTCGAAAGCCTGGAGTGCTGTTGGGGTCCATTGGCAGGATGCGTTCTTGCGCCCTTCGACCATGGCGTGGAGTGGTGCCTGAGTACTAGCGGCATTGGGGAGGCAGCGCCGATAGAAATTTAACATACCCAGAAAACGTCGAAGTTTTCCGACAGTATCAGGGATTGGGATGTCTTTAATTGCTTGTACTCGCCGAGGGTCCGGCGAGATTCCAGCGTTAGTGATGATAAACCCCAAGAATTTGACTGAAGGTTGGCCGAAGGTGCATTTGGTTTCGTTGATCGTCAGGCCGTAGTCTCGAAGGCGACCAAAAAGTTGTTGAAGATGGGATACATGTTGAATTTCTGAATCGGATGCGATAAGCACGTCGTCAATGTAGGCATATGCAAAATCCAAACCTTGGAGTACTTCGTTGATGAGCCTTTGAAAGGTTTGGGCTGCGTTACATAGGCCAAAGGACATGCGGGGAAACTCGAAAAGGCCGAAAGGCGTAATAACGGCAGTCTTAGGGATATCTCTAGATTCCACGGGCAAATGGTGGTACGCTCTAACCAGATCGATAGTAGAAAATATTTTCTTACCATGCAGATGCAATGCAAAGTCCATAATGTTAGGGACTGGATATCGGTCGGGGACGGTAGCGGCATTCAGTTTCCTGTAGTCTCCACATGGTCGTAGCGAGCCGTCTTTTTTGGGTACTAGGTGGAGAGGGCTGGCCCACGGTGATTTGGATGGACGACAGATGCCTTTCTCCATCATGAAGGCGAATTCTTTCTTTGCCGCGGCGAGTTTGTCCGTGGGGAGTCGTCGCGGTTTTGCTGCAATCGGGGGGCCCTTTGTGACGATATGATGAGTCACTGAGTGACGGGGAGGGCTTTTTACAAGATTCTGACTAGTGAGCTCTGGGAATTGTCTGAGTATTCTTGAGTAAGGCGAATTGGCGAGTGTGAGGTGAATGCTAACAGCGGGGGAAGGGGAAACTTGTCCAATGGAGTGAAGGGAAGATACTGGGTCGCTCAGCCGGTGATTACGCAGGTCTATTGTCAGCCGTAATGTCGGAGAAAGTCTGCGCCGATGATGGACACGCCGACGTCGGCTATGATGAAAGGCCAACGGAATAATCGTCCGAGACCCAGGTCAAGCTCAAGATGTCGTTCCCCGTAAGTGTGGATGATAGATCCGTTAGCTGTGAAAAGCTGCCTGTGCGAGGGTCTAGCGTTTTTTACTGGTGGTGGAATCACTGAGACTTCGGCTCCAGTGTCGACCAAAAACAAATAGGCGCTGCGTCGGTCCGTAATGAAGAGCCGGCGAGTAAGGCCTGCGCCGTCAGTGGCTCCTACTGACGGCGGGCGTATTCGTTTCCCTGGACCTTGAAGTTGCATGGTTGAAGGCACTTCCTAGCTTGCGCTCCAAACTTCATATGGTACCAGCAAGTTCCTGCGTTTCCTTTTTTGTTGTGGGTCGGGTACCTAGTGTTCGGATAGCGATTGTGTGGGGTGTCCATGAATGACTTCAAAGCTTCGATTTGCGTATGCAGGTCTTGGATTTGCGTCATCAGCTGTTGGTGGGCTTCCGCGCTATGACCTGTGCTTGGTTGGTCCACTGCTGAGACCGTTGGCAGTATGGCTTCGTGTATGTTGTCTGCCATTTCCGCCAGCTTACTCAAACTTGTTTCAGAGGATGCTGCGAGAGCGGCCCTTATGTCCTGAGGTAGGCGTCGAGTCCACAGCATTTTCAGTGCTGTATCGGAGAAATTTCTTCCTGCCTGATGTTGCATCGCGGCTAGGACTGTTGATGGCTTCTGATCTCCCATGGGACGCCCATCCAGAACCTGTAAGATTTTAGTTTGTTTTGATTGACCGAGTCGTTGGAGAAGGCCTGCTTTCATCGCATCGTATTTACCAGAGGGTGGGGGGGCCGTTACGATGTCCGCGACGTAAGTAAGGGTTGGCTGGTCTAGGCTCGTTACCGTTGCTTGGAATTTAGTTTCGTCGCGGGAGATCTCGGCTAGACCGAAAGCGGCTTCTAGCTGGCTTATCCACAGTTCAACGTTGTTGGGCCAGAATGGTGGTGCACGAAGCCAATCTTGATATTTGGGAGGGTGCCGTGGATGTTGGCCCTTCCGGATGTTCCGTAGTTGCGTCTTGCATTCTGGGGCTGTTGAAAGTTTCGTGAATTAAATAAAAAAATATATAGAAGTGTGATTAAAATAACTTTTGCATCACGTCCGGCTCACCAATTTGTAGGATGGTTGTTGATGTGCTGTGTTGGTGTGGCTTGTGGAAAGGCTGCTGATAAAATTATAATTAAAATTAATTTATTAAAAGCAAGAAATTATAAAGAGAAAAGAAGCAACGGTAGAAATAACGGCCGCCGCACTAGCCTTGTTGTTTACCGCTAAGAAACCAGCGTCTCTGATGACGTCCCACGCGCATGCGTAGTGAAGTGTTGACGCCCGCCGATGCCGAGGCCGTCTTTGTTCGGCTCGCTGAAGCAAAGTGTAGTCGCCACATATATATATATATCATATTAAAAGGAGGCGTACCTGAATCTGTGAAAGAAATAATTTTTTTTTTCAAAATATGTTGAAGGATTTCTCCCTCTTTATCAATTCATTTCACAATAAACTTTATCGCTACTACTTTATTTTCCCAAGTTTAATATGCAATAAATTGATAAAGAGGGAGCAAATTATCGAAATATTTTAAGAAAATATTGTATTTTATTTCACAGATCCATCACATGCCCTTTTCTATATAAATATATTTAATAGATCGCCTTGTGGCTAAAAAATATATTTTAAGAATTTTCTATTAAAATTTGTTCGATGAGATATCTACTGATATTGATGAGCTAAAACGAAGTGTTTCAACATGAGAAGTAGGCAGGAATTAGGAAAATTTACATACCATATTTGCATGCATCATTTTCACTGTAAAATCCTGGGTAGCACCGACAGAATCTGCCGTCGACTTCGGTGGCATAACAATAGCCATTGGTCTTCATACAGTTGAGTCGTTCATTTGCATCACAGGAACCTGGCGCACAACGTGGGGTTCAGTTATATATGTAAATAAGTTTAAAAATTATCTGACGCAGTATAAATTGTAAAACGTACAAAATCGTGAGTTGAAGAGCTCGGTTTTGTTCTCTTTTTACGGTTATATATTGATTTAATGCATTTTAAAGGGAGAGGTTCCACTTTTGGAACATAAATACTATTTACCAGCAACTTAATATTGTATTCTTGTCTAAAAATCTGCCCTGTAAAATTACCAGCCTAAAAACCTTTTGGTGATATCGACAATTTTATGACCCCTCTCGTAGGATGCTATGAAGTTGAAGCTCTCTCTGTACTGATGAAGGCCATAGGTCCGAAACAATGATATGCAAGTTGATATTATGTCTTAATTTGGCAAAATGGTGTTATGGCTTATACTTTGTCATCACCATTACGTTATTTATTAGAAGAAAAACCAAATGTATTTATTTAATTAAATTTAGAGGAACAGGTTCCATCTTTAGAATCATTGGTTTTTCATATCTATATATGATGTAATTTTATATAGATGTGTGAAAAATTAGCAGTCGTTTGTGGCTGTCTCCACCTCAATCATCTCTCTCTTTATTTTCCAAATCTTTTATACAAAAACAAAATTTACATACATGTTAACTACTTTAAAATTTACATATTAAAAGATTTATATTGTACAATTGAATTTAGAGATTCTGGTTTATTTGCATACATAAAATGAATTTAAGGAAATGAGAGGGAGAGAGAAACTATGAACAAAGCTAAACTGGAAATTTACTTTCTATCATTCAAAATGTATCACTGCCCCCCACAAAAAAAAAAATTGTATTTTTTTTTCTCAACGGAGGTTGGGAGGGGATGGAAGGTAAAGGATAATATACATTTTGAAAGAAAAAAAAATGCAAAAATTATATTATACAAGTAATTGTATTTACACAAGAAACCATATTGTTAGAGGTAAAAGGCGACCAAAGCCTGTTAGTTGGGGAAAATCACAGGAAAAGGTGGCCCTACAAAACCTAACTAACAATAGGCAGGAGAAGAAAAAAAAATTATATTTTAAAATTTGGACATTACATGTCTATGGAGACACTCTTCATGTAGAATCCCATTCCAGGGCAACCTTTAGTTATTTTCCCAATGAATCGCACCCCAGTTCTTGGAATTTATATGACCTCCTCTACCTTTGGTAAACCTCACAGGATACAACTGGTTCCGATTCAGTTTGGGTGTCTACCGAAACCAGCAGTAGTTTCTCCAGGGGCTCTGTGGGGTGATCTGGATTTTTTTAATGGAAGAGAATAAAACCTGAGGACTATCGGTGGAAGCTTGCTTGTTAGGTTCGACACCCAAGCATCCTTCCAAATTCTCTTCTTCCTGAAATGGGAATGGTGGTTCAGTATTATCTTCAGTTACCGGATCCCAGAGCTTTACTTTAGAAATATTAACTCTTGTTGCATGCTTATTTTCGGGTTGGCATGGTTATCTATTTCTATGGTTTGTGGTGAGGGTATGGAAATTATGGTGTATGGTTCTGGGTAAAAGGCTGGCATAAGCTTACCTTGACCTGATTGGTAAGGGATCTTATAAAGGACCTTATCCCCTATTTTTAGATTAGGCGTTTTATGGGATTCATTATATCTTTTTACCAATTTAAGATGTAATTTTTCTGTATTTTCATTTGCAATTCTCCTAGCCTCTTCTATGGGTGGATATGCTCTTGTTAAATTATTGATATATGATGGCGTTATGCCAAAAAGCAAATAAACGGGAGGCATTTTAGTTATGGAATGAGGAATACTCCGATATTCTTCTAAGGCCTTTTGTAATAATTTGGGCCATGGTATTCTGGGATTTTGCTGATGGTGAAGTCTAAGTTTTGAGATAATAGTCGCATTCGCCCTTTCTAAAAGCCCATTACATTGTGGGTGCGAAGGGGATGTCATTACGTGTTTTATGCCCTTTTCTTGTATAAATTTGTTAAACCTTTTGGACACAAATGAGGGGTGCCTATCAGTAACAATAATTTTTGGTTTACCTACATTTAATAACTGATTTATTATATTGATGTACGTTGCTATAGACGTACTCTTAGAAGGATAAGACCAGATGTATCTTGAGTGATGATCAACTATCACATGAAGACAATTCTTTGTACTGTTATAATCCCCTAATCCTAAAATACTGTCAAGGGCAACTACATCAAATGGTTTCTCAGCTAGTGGTAAATTACCCATGAGTCCATACGAAGGTGTAGTTGGCTTCTTTACAGACTGACATATTTTACATTTCAGAATATAATTTTTTATTTGTCCTATCATTCCTTTGAAATAATATTGCGTTGAGATAACTCTAGCCATGGAACTTATGCCTGGGTGTCCTAAACTTTCGTGAGCCCTACTTATCAATTGTTGTTGTAAGGAGGGTGGTACTATAATCCTATCTCTATTTTTTAGCCTAATATAAGTAATACCGTTTTTAATGAAATATAGTTTAGATGAAGGCTTTAGTAATATTTTGAACAGTTAAGAAGCAGGTATATGGCAGTCGGGACAACATGTCGGCTTCATGATTCTCACATCCCTTATTATATTTAAATTCCAAATCATATTCTGATAATTTTAGCGCCCATCGGAATAATCTACCTTTAGTATGTTTGAAATTATTTAACCAAATTAATGCCTTATGGTCGGTATGAACTATCACATGTTGACCTGAAATATAGGGATGATATCTTTTACATGTTTCTATTATCGCCAATAATTCAAGTTCTGTTATTGTATACTTGGATTCTGCTTCCCTTAAAGCCCTACTATAAAACGCTATGGGTCTTAAGGTGCCATCAGGATACTCCTGTTTAAGTACGCCTCCTAAACCTGCAATACTAGCATCGCAAAAGATATGTGTAGCTAATAATGGATTATAAATTTGGAGTATTGGTTTCGAAACTAATGCTTCTTTAAGGGCTTCAAAACTCCTCTGACACTCTTCAATCCACGTAAATTTTACATCTTTTTTCAATAGATCATTTAAAGGCGCTCTCAACTTATTAAAATTATTTATAAATTTTGCATAATGCGTAACGCTGCCCAAAAATGACCTTAAGCATCTAACATCACGAGGAGGGGGCAAAGATTTAATTATACCAACACTAGCGGACGTACCCGGCTTCGCCCGAGGTTTTACCCGAGTAAAGGTTTGTCTAGCGAACATTTGTTAAAACAATTCTCTAAAAACTTATTAAAAAAAAAGATATATTTTGATAATTTGAAACTCTTAAATTTGAATCTCTCGATAAAGTGAACATTTTTTCCCGGTCCCTGTGTACCGTGTCATCCTGAATTTTGTCTTTCCTAATTTTCTACATTAGAAAATCAGTTTTATCTAGTGAACATTTTTTCCCGTGTCACATTGCCGTGTCATCCTGAGATAATCTTACTTTTGATAAATAATATTTAAGATAACAAACTTAGTGATAAGAAAACTTGTTATCATCGTCACAATGGGGGCGCTGCTTGCGAGTTAAATCTACAAATCTGCAAATAACTCTAAGGATATTCAAGATATTCAGGAAATTATTTTTCAAAAACACCTTCCAGGTGATATACCTAATAATATCCCAAAATTTCACGGCGATTGGATGTATGGTTTTTGAATCTATAGAGTACAGACAAACAGACAGACAGACAGACATTCAATTTTATATATATAGATTAGTACTTGAAGGAGAGATTTGATCTCCAAAAATTTCGTAACCCAAATAATTTATCTTTCGCATAAAAAACAAACATTTATCTTTCCTAAGTTGGATACCTTCCTTTTGTAGGATTGCAAATATTTCCCCAAGGTGTTCTAAATGGGATTCGGTATCTTTTGAGAAAACCAATATATCGTCAAAGTAAGATATTATATTTTTAAGTTCATATTTCTGCAATATGGAAGTGAGGATCCTGTTAAAAATAGCAGGAGCTGTCCGCAATCCAAATGGTAATCTGCACCATTGGTAAGAACCTTCTGTGGTGGTAAAAGCAAGTAATAGGTTGATATTTTTCATGTAAACCAATAGTCCAGTATGCACTTAAAATATCAAGGCACGAGAATACTTTTGAGCCTTGCACCTTTTGGATGATATTTTCAACTAAAGGAATTGGGAAACTATCTCCTATCAGTTTTGAATTCAATTTCCTAAAGTCTAGATTTATCATTTTCTCCCTTTTTATGTGCTAAAGTTACTGGCGAACTATATGGAGAAGAAGCATGCCTAATAATCCCATATTTTAATAATTGCCTAATTTGTTCCTTAATTATTCCGGTGTCCCTGGGATTATGTCGATAAGGTCTGAGACAAACAGGAGTTTTATCTTTGAGTCTTAACCTGGGGGGATCTACTTTTAATGGTCTAATATTATATTTGTTTTCACCAAAAATATCATTATAGCGACTTAATAAAATGTAGAAATTATTCTTAAGTTTGTCATCATTATTTAGATAGCTGTCTTCTAGATTTGGCAAGGGTAAGGGTCGAAAGTTTGGTTGGTAAACGAGTTTAGATTTAAAACAAGAGGGGACATTTATGTTATATTGATCAATAGTTCTATCTAAAAGAGGTAACTTTTTTATATGATTACATTTTCCTGAAAGTGTTAAACAATAATTATGTTTTTTACAATATTTAACATTATTAAAACACCAAAATATTTTTTTGAGTTATCACAATATTGCAAAGCATTGAGTTCATCTTTAGAAAATGTATATTGAAATTTGGATAAAAACACATTATTTTGCATAATAACATTCTCATCTAAATCAATCTTTAGGTTAAAATATTTCAGGTACTTAGTGGATATTATCAGAAAATTTAAATTTGGATTATCAATAATATAGAACAACATATTGTTGGTTATATCTCCAATTCTGATCGTTAAACAAATTTGTCCAAATATTCCAATACGGTTAGATACAGTGCTAATCATATTAGGTGTGTTTGTGTGTTGTTGGCTAGAGTTATTTATCTTATCTAAAAGGCATTCAGGTCACTGCCGGAATCAAAAAGTACTAAATAGGTTCCCAAGAGTAATGAATCTACACCAACGTCACTCATCACTCCTGGGCACCACTATTGTTGCCTTACATTACCTCGAAAGTCTTGGTAAAACTGCTTTCGCCGGATTCCTTGTCGGTCGCCAACCTCTCTGGCGGGGCGGGCACTTGAAGGAAGAGAATCCTGTGAAGGCGTTGCATTCCTTGAGTCGATATTTTCAAAGTCCCGTCGATATCTGGGGCCATTAAATGGTGAAGCTGTTTCTTCATGTCGAAATCCTTCTTCCAGGGAAGATGCAATTTTAATCCACATGTCCAGATTAGCTGGATTGGCAGCGATCAAAAATGGTCTCAGCTTTGCGTTTACATTCGAAGAAAGCGCTTCCAGGGTCTGCTCCGAACTTATATTCAATATTTTTGCCAACTTCAATTTATTAAAATAGTAGTCCATAAGGGGTTGCGACGGTAGCTTCTTTTCAGTCCAAAATTGCTACATCAATCCACTTGTCGATACCGGGAAAAATGTATTCATAGCTTGGTGAAGTTCACCCAACGTAAACACGTCCTGGCACATCGAGGCGTATATCTCTAACGCTTTTCCTTTAAAAATGCTCGGGATCATTGATAGAGCATCCTTTTCTGAAATACTTTGAAGCTTGACTATCCTTTTAAAAAGATTTCGCCATTCTTGATACGTAAGGCCTGTATCAGGGTTGAAAATCGGCAAAATTTCTTTAATTGAAATGTCTATTTTCGCTCCGGTAACAACCTCCACTTTCTGTAAAATTTTCAAGTCTTTCTTCGGTGTCATTTCGAATTTATTTTAAATTCTTACTGTTGTATGTAAAATTTTTTTTCTTTCCTTTAAATATTCCTGGCAGGAACCTTGCTTTGGTCTTGATAAAGTATAAGATATTCTAGGGATCTTCCCGTAGGCAGCGATCCTGTCGACTTGCTGATGTAATTCTACTATAGATGTGTGAAAATTTAGCAGTCGTTTGTGGCTGTCTACACCTCAATCATCTCTCTATTTTTCAAATCTTTTATACAAAAACAAAATTTACATACATGTTAACTGCTTTAAAATTTACATATTAAAAGATTTATATTGTACAATTGAATTTAGAGATTTTGGTTTTATTTGCATACATAAAATGAATTTAAGGAAATGAGAGGGAGAGAGAAACTATGAACAAAGCTAAACTGGAAATTTACTTTCTATCATTCAAAATGTATCATATATATATATATATGAAAAAAATTGTAGAATTGTTAATATGGGTAAAATTTTGAAAAAGTGGTTGAAATAATTTGAAAAGAGAAATGTATACAAATATGGCCGCTGAGGCCGCTAGTTTTCAGCGACTGTCAATAAATGGTGTCACGTTTTGACGTTTATTTTGACGGAAGAGGTGCTCTATGCTTCTATGGATATATATATATATATTAGATGATAAAAGACATATATTGGATTTAATAAAATATTTATTTTGTCAATATTTCGGCTGGCTGAACGCCAACCTTTATCGAGGCAATGTAATGCCTCGATAAAGGTTGGTGTTCAGCCAGCCGAAATATTGACAAAATAAATATTTTATTAAATCCAATATATGCCTTTTATTATCTAATGAATTAAGTATGGATTGCTCCATTTTCAAAATAAATATATATATGTGTGGTGCACAATATTTGTGTACCCTCCTTTGATAAGGTGTCATACAATCTCAGCCAATTGCTGTCGCTAGTATTTATAAAGTATTTTAAGAGTAACTTACTTCCAATGTTCTTGAGGGTTGCCTCCCCATTTGATATGTAGACCAACTATTGAACACATTAATTATTATTATTATTAATATTTTGAGGGAGAGAGATATGTAAATAAACTTACTTTGACAGCTTTGATTTCTTTGTCAAAAACAATATTCTTTACCATCATTCTGGTGAATTCGTTCTTTTCTTCTAGCTTGATCTCGAACTTGCCGTCTTTGAATTTGTAAAACTTGCCGGTATCTAGACGAATCTGTACTAATGCTGCTGGTTTCTTGCTCTTGTATTCAAACAGAAGCTGAACACACAATCAGGGTCAGAGAAATAGACCAATTGACGAAATTAAAGAAGTTAAAAAGTCTTTAATGATGATGGTCATCTGTTTTATCAAGGCGAAAGAGGCTGTTCACATTTAGTTTTTTTGAGTGTCTTCAATAAAGGTCACTGTAATATCTGTCAGAGTTATTGTCTCAATCCCGATATACATGCTGAAAGGTACAACTTCCTTAAGTTTTGTCCATGAGTATATACACACTTGGTTATCTCGTGTGTCTTCAATAAAGGTCACTGTAATATCAATTAGAGTTATTGTCTCAAACTTGATATACATGCTAAAAGGTACTACTTTCTTAAGTTTTGTCCATGAGTGCATACACACTTGGTTATCTCGTGCATCTTCAATAAAGGTCACTGTAATATCTTTCAGAGTTATTGTCTCAAACTTGATATACATGCTAAAAGGTACAACTTACTTAAGTTTTGTCCATGAGTGTATACACACTTGGTTATCTCGTGTGTCTTCAATAAAATTATAATATTTGTAAGAGAATATAAGAAAAGGCAATGTTCTCTATATATATGTTCTATGTAGGATTGTTGCTTGAGTGTTGGTGTGGAGTTGTGGAAAGGCCGCTGATAAAATTATAATTATTTTATAAAATAAATTAATTTATTTAAAACCCCGAAATATATAGAGGGGAAAGAAATAACGGCCGTTGTAATAAAACCTTGTTGTTCGAACGACGCGCGTGCTAAGAGTCCCGGATGCCGCCCGCGCACGCGTAGTGAGGTGTTCTCCCAGCTCGCCCATGCCGAGGCGTAGTGAGGCCGCCACACTACTGCTTGTATGTGTAGTGAAGCTTTGTCCGCGCTCGCTGATTGGCCTGAACGATTGGCCTTGCAGTGTAACAGATTTGAGTTATTAAATCCAACCCAACACCAGCTTCACTGTTTCGGGATGTTCATTTGAAGACCAGATATTTGGGTTTTAGCCTTCTATAGCACATGTAGATAGGTACTTTTGAGTGTGGAGTGTATATGTACTGAGATGTACTTATGTAAAGGTGAAAAAATAGGTGATGGGAGGCCGTTATGAAAATGTGAAGAACGTAGGTACTGGGAGGACATGTAAGATTTGATGCATAACCACTGGGAGACATGTAAATATAGAGAACATATGTACTGGGGGGTATATGTAAATGTATGCAGAATAAGTACTGGGGAACATATGTAAATGTGGAAAAAATAAGTAGTGGGGTTATATGTAAATTTCTAGCGAGCATAGGTACTGGGAGACATATGTAAATATAGAAAGAATAGATACTGGGCGATATATGTAAGTGTGTGTGTGTGCAGAAAGACTGGTATCATGAGGTATGTAAATGTAGCTAGCATAGTTACTGGACGATATATGTAAATGTAGGAGCATAGGGAACTGGGAGGCATTTATATGCATGAACATAGGTACTGAGAAACACATGTAAATGCATAGAGCAATATGTACTGGGAGCCAAGTGTAAATGTAGAGAGTATATATGTATTGGACAACCTATGTGAATGTATGAGCATAGGTACTGGGAGACATATGTGAATGTATAGAGCAATAGGTACTGGGCAACATATGTAAATGTGTGAATAATATTATTCAGGTACTATGTAAAAGACTTATTTAAATGTATGAAATATAGAAATAGGTAAATATGTGAATACATGCAATGTGAGACCTATGTAAATATATGTAGCATAGGTACTGGGGCCATATTTAATTGTAGGAAGCATAGTTATTGGAGGACATATTTAATTGTAGGAAGCATAGTTACTGGAGGACATATTTAATTATAGAGATCACAGGTACTAATACATAAATGTGAATGTTGAGATCATTATATAGAGATATGTAAATAGACTTACATCGGAGACTAAGCTGGGTTGGAACCAAGGACTCCTTAGCTCACAAGGAATGTTGTTCTTCATTTCGAGGGTGACCTCATCTCCTGAAACAAAACCACAGACATCTCTGTCGTATTCATTGCTCCTGACCATCGTCTTGTATTCGTTTGACTCAAGGTATGTTCTTAGAATTGAGAGACACTTTGGCCATGTAAATCTTTTTTATTCTCTCGTCGTTTCAACAAAAATCTTTTGATAATGAACAAATAACAATTATAGTGTTTAGAAAGGCGTTAAAAGTATTATTAACTATTACTAATTTTTAAAGCCTTGATAAATTCTTTCAATTATTATCTGTTCCTGATCAAATGAATTTTGTCGAAACGTGGAGAAAATAAAAAAAAATATTTACTGGCCGAAGTGTCTTGTATTTTGGAGATGTATTAATGCCAGCCAGGCAACCTCTAATTTCGAGATCTGTTGTTATAGGTCACGTGATTCAATCAATAGTTATAGCCCTTTTTATAATTAGTAATGTAAATATAATAACTCTTCTTTCAAATATGAAAATATACTACAAATGTGATATTGTATTGGGATTAGGTGCATAAATTATATAAAAAAGGCATCTCCTTATCTTGCAACTGAAAGTTGCTGATGGTTTGCGTCATCATGATATTTATTCCGATAGATGGCGCAAGCCATCAGCAACTTTCAGTTGCACGATAACGAGATGCCACTTCTTTCAAAGTCATTAAAATTGTGAACAACACACATCATAGGTAAAAATTGAAACTTTTTCGACGCGTATAATCATTATCGCCAAAGATAGTTAAAATTTCTTACAACAGATGGCGCGCCAATGCAATCATCTTGCCATGTAGAAATCAGGAAGTACAAACCTCAGGATGACACTGTAATTTACTTATCGTCACAACAATTTAAAACTAATAACTGTGTGGCAATGAGAATATTTTACAATGTATCCAATTAAAAATATCGAAATTAATAATTTATCCATAAAATAAACAATAATCTGATACAATATGTACAGTTTAACCTGTCTATAGCGCCCCCTCTAAATAGCGCTTCCCTCTCTATAGCGCCCCCTCTAAAACGCGCTTCCTCTCTATAGCGCCCGATTTTAAATACGTAGTACGATGCTAATTACATTAAAAGTGGCCTGTCTATAGCACCCTATTTTGGTGAGTCCCAAGAGGGGGCGCTATAGACAGGTTTAACTGTAGTACGATGTGATTTACATTAAAAGTGGCCTATCTATAGCACCTCCTCTCTATAGCACCATATTTTGGTGAGTCCCAAGAGGGGGCGCTATAGACAGGTTTAACTGTATAATCATTCTAAAAAGGCTCTAATTTATGTATGAGGGAAAGCAATTGCTAGAAACATATTATATGTTTATAATTATATGTTTTTCTAATGTCATCAAAGCTTATGTCCATAGTTCATTAAAAAAACTCTTTAAAAGAGTTCAGCATCAGTATTAATATAAAAGAAAACAACAAAATGTATAATTACAGCTATATGGTAGATTAAACTGGCGAAACAGCTTGGAGGGTTCATCACTGATGAGACAGTCCCACCTATTAATTTATCATTGCAATAATGGCAATATAATATTTTTATTTCAAAAAGAATCATACAGGTTTTATAGTTAAAATAGTTCAAATATTTATTATAAAATATGTCGCGCTAATGTATCATATATTAGAGAATTACAGTTTGGAATTTTGTCTGACTTTGTTTAAACTAGTGTTGTAGCTCATCCTTTATCATCATTATTAAAGTTTTTTACTGGCTTGATGCTCAGTGTGTCGTTCTGATGGACATTTAAAGGGAGAGGTGCCTCCTTTGTTACATGTATATCATCCTCCTGTAACATTATATTGTAAACTTGCCTAAAAAAATCGACGATTACTATTTCACTAGCTTAAACACCTGTTTGGTAAATTCGACCAATTTCATGACTCCTCTCGTAGGATGTTAAGTCCCTGTACTGTGAGGGTCATAGCCTGAAACCATGGTATACAGGTTGTTGGCTTTTTGTTTGAATTTGCTTAAAAGGGTATTGTGGGTTTTATTTATCATCACTAGAAAAACAATTTTACTAGGGTGATCCATATTGCTATTGTTCTGATTGTACATTCTAGGAGTAGTAGCGGCCACCCAGACCTCGAAGGTACTCAAGCCTGCATTGCGTAGCATGCACCTATGCTGCTAATATGGCCACCGAACCAAAGGAATGATGCATCCTCCATGCACCGAGCGGCCATTGTTTGGCCCCTCGCGCCCGCCATTATGTTCTGGCTCCATGGGGGTGACCAATAAACTCACAGGCGTCTCCGAGAGTTCATGGCAAGGTTGCTGACCAAGCCCTCCCGTTCGGACTTGGCTTAACTCGTCCTACGCTCCAATAGGACTCCCCCCTTTGGCCCTCGTACCCTTTGTTCACAGTACTGCCTGAATCTGCCGACGAATCAAGGAAGAGGTGCCACTTTTGGTACAAATATTTATGAATTTACATACCATTTATTGTAACACAGCCATCTTCGCCATCCCAGTCATCCCAGTCATCGCTATTAGAGGATTTAGGTGGCCAGACGTTAACTGCACATTCTACAATTTAGTAAATATTCATTATTATCTATTTATAAGTATCAACTGATTTGAAAAATCTCCTGAATATTAATTAAATAAAACAAAAGGTTTCTTGAGATGAGTTTCTTTTCATTTTATTAATGTTATCTCAAGCTTTCGGGGCTTCTCGTCCCTTCTACAGGAGAACATTAAAACGAATTTATGTAATCCTGTAGAAGGGCAGACATGCCTCTGAAAGCTCGAGATTACATTAATAAAATGAAAAGAAACTCATCTCAAAAAACCTATTGCATTATTCAATTAAAATACAAGATTGTCTCAAAAGTTTGTAAACACTTGCAAAAAATTGAAATACCAATATTATTTGCTGTTATGTACCAATTAAACAGATTTTATTGACTGCACAGTCAATTAGTACACTCCGGAGAGAAATAATCCTCCTGTTGAAATAATTGTAAAATAATTGTAAATATTTGCTGTTATGTATATTGTCTTTGTATTATGTATAAAGTAATTGTATTATATGTATTATTATGTATTCGCCGTAATAATATTATCTGCCGTTATGTATAATGTCTTTGTATTATGTACCAATTTACCAATTAAACAGATTTTATTGACTGCACAGTCAACCAGTACACTCCGGAGAGAAAGCTTAAATATTTACAATTATTTTACAATTATTTCAACAGGAGGTCGGACGGCAAGGCGGCCCTAAGCTCAGATAGGTCCCTGAGAGTAAGGGAGTGTAAGTCCCGAGTGTGCTCGGAAAGCTTGTCCAGGATTTGGATGATGGATTTCCTGTCCTCCGGGAAAAGTCTCCTGAGGAAGCCCTTCCTATCCTCAGGGCATAGCACCGCTTCCACGAGGTCAGGGTATAGAGTGTCCAGTTGTGGCCAGAGGTTGAGTTCCTTCATCAATTGGATGGTTAAAAGCCGCAATTCATCGCAACGTGTGGCCATGGCCGGCGTCGACTCCCTCTCTTGGGGAGCGGGTGGTGCTGGCTCGGCAGGCCAAGGCGCAGGCAGTGGGGGTGTTGGAGGCACTGCCGCCGGTCCTTTTTTCAATTCGGATTTGACCTGGTGCAAGATCTTGTATACATTGGTATTGCCTGCGGGCTTCAGGCCAAGGATTTGTTTAATCAGACCGGCAAGAGCATCGGTCTGCGGAGGTGTCAGGAGCCAGCGCTTTCTTTGGGCCTTGGTCCTCGAGGAGAGGAGGTCCAAGACCTCCTCGCGCCCAAGACCAAGAGCGTCCGTCCCAGTAAAGGACACGGTGGGGCTTCTTCGGATGAACGCCACGAGGTCATCCCTCATGGATGTCCTGCTCGATGATGTAGAGGAGGCGGAGGACTCCTCGATGACGGTCATTTCAATGTCCTGAGCGGGGGGTCCCGACTTCGTTGATTGGGGGCTCACGGAACCCCCAGGAGCCCGCAAGGACGGAGCTGGTATCACAGGTGGAGGGGCAGGAGACGTGTCCTCTACAGGTAAGGCCAAAGGCGCTGGTGGTGGTGGCCGGGGTGCAGCAGGTGGAGGGAGCGCGGCACGGCTCGCGGGAGGCACGTCGGAGAGCTCCATGGTTGGACTGGAGGACGCCGAAGGTGGAGGCTGGGCGGATGGCTGGTGAGGCAGCCCAGGCGCAGTCGCTGGTGGGACGCTGGTGGGAGAGGTAGGTGTGGCCGGTCCAGGAGCGTTGGTTCGCCCTGCAAGCAGGGGGCAGTTGGCCCGGCGATGTCCTTGGCCTCGGCACCTGGAGCACCTAATCCCGGAGGACAGGTATGCGGGCCAGGCCTCGCCTTTGATAGTGATGTTGAGACGGGTGGGCAGTCTCTCGATGGTCATTCCTTCGCGGAGGATGATAAACGCCTCTCGGCGGCCGTCGTTATAGATGTACGGGCCAGCCTTCATCAGCTTGGGGGCGATAGATGTTACTCGCCCGAAAGGTGAAAGGGCACTGATGACGGCTGCATCCCCCACGAAGAAGGGGAGGTTGCCCACCGTAACTCTTTCCGCCCTCATGCGGAACGGGAAGGCCCTGTGGAGTGTTCCCTCCACCTCGAGGCCCTCGTTGACGAGGCGCTCGGCCATGCCTCTGTTTGCCAGTCCCACCAGGAAGTGGCCGTTCATTTTGGTCACCTGGAAGACCTCCCTGGTGCTCCCAAACATCCTTTCAATGGCCCTCATGTAGTGAAAGGGCTCCAGTTCAGGGCTGCGCTCTACGTAAACGCAGTGGTCCTCGGTGGAAGACGCCTGCCGCGCCCTGGCCTCCGCGATGTGCGCTCGGGTGGTCCTAATTTCCTCCGCCCGCGGTGCCCATCCCGTGGATGATCGTGGCCGGCGAATGGCTCCTGCGCCTCTGATGTTAGAGGAAGGTGCAGCCGCCGCAGGTGATTCCGCCGAGCCACGGCGTCTTCTCTTTCTTTGGACAGTGATGTAGTTGTCCTCGTGTTCAGGATTGTTGTCCTCTGCTAAATCTGCCCAGCTTCTATTGGCTTGGGCAGCGGCCTCGGAAAACGAAGCAGTATCAAAGTTGGTCGGCGCTGCCGGATTTGCATGTTGTCCGCCGGCGGGCGGATTAACATATTTTTGAAATTCGTCTGAAGAAATTGAAATTTTCTTCTGTATGTTTTCTTTCGCTGATAAATCAGCACATGGTTGAGCTTGAAAGCCGAGCCTTACAGGCTTCTTTTCAGCTTTCGATGGGCTTTCCGCCCGCATCATACTCGGCGTACCGCCGGGATCCATACACTCGCCAGAGGCGAAAAACGCGGAGCTCGCGCGACGCGTGGCCGCACGGTCTTTGTATTATGTATAAAGTAATTGTATTATGTATTATTATGTATTCGCCATAATAATATTATTTGCCGTTATGTATAATGTCTTTGTATTATGTATAAAGTAATTGTATTATGTATTATTATGTATTCGCCGTAATAATATTTGACAATTAAAACAGACTTTATTGACATACTAGTCAATATTTACACTCCATCAAGAGTTAAGAAATATTTACAGTCTTCTGGTTGGAAGTGGGAATTCACATCAGGCGGAGCCCTCCCCGAGGGGACGTTTTGGTCTCAGTCGGTAGCTACAGAGCTGCCCTGAATTTGAACAATCCGTTGAGAGTAGTCTGGTAACCGCCCCGGGCGCGCCCGATGACGGTGTCTAAGAAGCCGGCAAGAATATTCCTTTGGTCTCGCGGTGTGTTGTGGAAATAATTCCAAGCGTCCTCGTAGCACAGGACTGAATTAATGATAGAATCCTCATCGATCCACTCGAATATGGGTCTCAAGATGTTTCTGTGGTCCAATTCCTTGAAGGTGTCAAGGAGCCATTTCTTACGGTCTTCATCGGTCTTGATAGGCAGTGCAGGCAGAGAGGCCACTTTAGTTGGGGCTGATTCTTTCCTGTGGGGAACAGGCGGCGTCGGTTTAGCAGGCTGAGGCGCAGGCAGTGGGGGTGTTGAAACTGCGGCTGGACCGGTCCTAAGCTCCGCCTTGACCTGCCTTAATATTTTGTATAAATTACTCTGGCCTCCGGGCCTCAGGTCTAAGATGTTGTCGATTAGACCGGAAAGAGCATTGCTCTGCAGAGGCGACAGGAGGGGTCCTTGCTGTTGCGCCTTGGCCTTCGAGGAGAGGAGGTCCAAGACCTTCTCCCGCCCAAGACCAAGGGCGTCCGTCCTAGCGAAGGACACCCCGGGGTTTTTTTCTGAGGTAGACCACAAGGTCGTCCCTAGTGCTTTTCTTTTTAGATGACCCAGAGGATGCGGTGTTCTTATCCGCGGGGGTCATCTCAACATCGGGTGTGGAGGATGCAGGCCCGAGGGTCTCCTGGGTGGGCAGGGGGCAAGGCGGGGCGACGAGATCCGGCTGAGTAGGAGGCGTCAGCTCAGGACGCGACGCCGCCGAGCGAGGGCCCATGGGATCCACAGGTGAAGGGGTCATTGGTGGGGGAGCTGTAGTCACCGCCTGCGTGGGTGAGGCCGGCGAGGCTCGTCTGGAGGTGGTGGACTGCCCATAGAGCAGGGGGCAGCTGGCTCTCCTGTGTCCCTGTCCGTGGCATCTTGAGCATTTGATGCCATATGTGATGTAGGCGGGCCAGGCCTCACCCTTGATTTTGATCTCGAAGCGGGTGGGCAGCTTCTCGACGGTTATGCCGTCATGGAGGAGGATAAAGGCCTCCCGGCGGCCGTCGGTAAATTCGAATTCGCCCACTTTAAGTTGTTTGGGGGCTATGGAGGTCACACGCCCAAAGCGTGCAAGGGCGTTAATCAGAATGGCGTACCGCACGAAGAAGGGCAGGTTCCCAATTGTGATTCTGGTTGCACTTCTCCTGAAGGGGAAGGTCCTGAGGAGGGTTCCCTCAACTTCAAGGCCTTCCCGGATTAGTCGCTCCGCCATGGATCTGCTGGTGAGGCCCACCAGGTACTGGCCGTTCATCTTGGAGAATTGAGCGATGTTTTTTGTTCCTCCGACAATACCTCCAATAGCCTTGAGGTAGTGGTAAGGCTCGTAGCTAGGGCAGTACTCCAAGAAGAAGCACTGCTCCTCGGTGCAGGTCGCCTGGCGAGCCCTGGCCTCCGCGATGTGCGTCCTCGTGGTCCTGATCTCCTGGACTCGAGGGATGAATGCAGGCGAGGATCTTTGTCGCCTGGCTGCCGGTCCAGCACTGTTGGACTGTGCGGTTGTGACGCGCGGTGCTGCTGTGTCGCGGCGTCTTCTTTTGTTTTGAACGACGGTATAGTCGTCTCCAGAATCAGGACCCTGATCCTCAGATATTTCCGCCCAGTTCTGTCGGCTTGGAAGCGCGCCAGACGAAGGCATTGTAGCTGCAAATTCATGCGACGCGGCAGATTTTGCATAACGTTCGCCAGTAGGCAGATTTGCATTACTGGCCGATTCTTGCATTTCAATAGATTTTTCAATCGGCAATTGGTTTTTCACAGATAATTCTGCAGTGGTTTGTGATAACAAGCCGAGCCTTACAGGCAATTGATCGGTGTTGAATGGGCTATCCGCCCATACCAAATGTGTCGCTTCCAGCGACAATTTTCCGCTTTTTAAAGGCGAAAATCCCGGAGCTCGCGCGAAGCGTGGCCGCACGGTCTTTGTATTATGTATAAAGTAATTGTATTATGTATTCGCCGTAATAATATTATTCACCATTAGGTATGATGTCTTTGTTTTATGTATAAAGTAATTGTTTTTATGTATTATTATGTATTCCCCGTAATAATATTATCTGCTGTTATGTATAATGTCTTTGTATTATACATATAAAGCAATTGTATTATGTACTCGCGTAATAATATTGTCACAGAATAATTAATTTGAATACTCTGTTGTTTATTATAATAAATATTTGCCTAGTCATCACCCCTCACCATGCTTGTTTATTATCACTTGTTAATTAAATTTTAAAATAGTTGTGCATTCAAATCAATAAATTATTCAAACGTTTGTAATACTCTTCATCACTACTGTGACAATATTATTCACCAAGAAATAAGAAAAACAAAGTTTAAAGTAAAAAAACACGAACTTTTGGAACAACCCTATAATATTTACAATATAATATACAATATAATGTGGCTTGTGATTGTAAAACAACATTTGAAAATTATCCCGCATGAGTTTCTTCTCAACGAAAAATCAAAATTTATTCCAAGGAGAAATAACGATTATTTCTAACCTTAGGGATGAGGTATGAATGGATGAATTGTGAAGTGTAGTGATAAACGGAAAAATACTCTTCACAATTCATCCATTCATATCTCATCCCTAAGGTTAGAAATAATTGTTTTTTTATCCTTGGAATAAATTTTGATTTTTCGTTGAAAAGAAACTCATGCTGGATAATTTTCAAATGTCGTTTTACAATATTTATTGGTAGAAAAATACTTAATGAAAAAGTTATACTAAGTGGTTGAAAATCATAATAAATCAGAACGATTGAATACTACTCATAGTATTTTAATATATTTGATCGTTATTATATAAAGAATATAGAAGAATATAAATGTAGTTATCTATTGGTCAATTTATCACTCTAGCATCGTGTTATGCAAACACCTATTTGCATATCAAAAATAGTATATAAATAGGAATGGAGATATATGTTAAACAACAAGTAGATAATTATTCTTAAGTATTTTCATAATATAATCATAAATTATATTTACTTTTAAAATAGAATTATTTCAAATGTCTTCAAATTATTATAAGAAATTGAAATTATATTATTTTGTTGAGATGGATACTTACATTCATCCTTTATTTTAACTTTCTTCTCGACGTTTTTAACTGCAACATACAATAAACTATTTGATACAAAAAGGCATATCCTGACCGCTCCCACAACCGCAGAGCGCCATCTATCGGAACAGAATCAGCTAAATATCAACACCTGACCATTTTAATATAGTTTTATCTATTTTTTTCACACACACATATAAATATTATATAATCAAAAACTCAAATATTTCTATATTTTCTAAAATATATATTTTATTTTTATTCATTGATAATTTTACTTTTGTTATCATCGTTTTTAGAATGACGTTCAGTTTTGTTGTAAATATGCGTAGTTAACATATTTATCCTTTTAAATCACTAATATAGGACAACTTTATAAATTCTATATAATGTGAAAATAACTAATGTGTTTCCTCAAGTTATTGAAAATAAAAGCTACTTGACGGTAAATAATTATCTTTTGCTTATCACGACAGCACCTCAACCTTTTATCTTATCGATCCTTTGTCTTTGTTAGAATTGTGAAATTTATAGAGTCGCTGTTTTCATCCCAAGTCGACCTTGGCACATGTGCACTGAGGCGGCGCCACCTTCCATGTGTGACGTCACTACCTACCCCTCCTTCCTTTTCCTGTTTTTGCTGCTGGCTGATCACAACTGTCATTCTATTCCTCTTTTGATTTTCTCTAAACTTGTATAACCAATAAATCAATTGGCACTCTGCTTTAACGAGTCATTCGTTAATATTTCCAATAGGTTATGGGTCCTGACTACGCCCCAAATTTGAAGAAGCAAACCTAAAGTGAAACTGCTAAGCCTAACTCGTGCTAAATATGACGCACCTTGAAAATCAAGTCCGCCAGTTCAAAGGCGAAAACTTCTCCCTTTGGAAATTTCAGTTCCGACTACTATTAGAGCAAAATCAACTTTTGGATATCGTGGACGGCAAAGAAATCAAACCAGAGGTAAGTGACGCTACCTCTGCTATACAGGATGCATGGCACGCCAAAGATATCAAAGCCCGAATGCTTATATCACAGGCACTTGAATTAAGATTTCTAGAACCTTTGATGTCCTGTAAAACTGCCGCTCAAATGTGGACAAGGCTCATGTCCATCCACGAACAGAGATCAGAGATCGCAATTGGCATGTTGTGGCAACAATTTTTTGACGCCCGAATGTCGTCATCAGAGGATGTCAGCAGCTATATCGCCAAGATTGAAAATCTTAGTGCAAGAATTCAGGATGTAGGAGGAACGATTACAGATGACCAGAAAGTGGCAAAGATAATAAACTCTCTTCCTTCGAGCATGCGGTATTTCATCCCAGCATGGGAGTCTCAAGCTCCGATTACGCAGACTCTAGAGAACTTATCAGCACGTCTTCTGATTGAAGAATGTAGAAACCAGCAGGCCGATTCCTCGCAAGGTACAGCATTCTACCAACAGACTAAACCAAGAATAAAAGAAGATAACATAAAGAAGACTGATTCAGGAAAGATATCAGAACTAAAGAAAAAGACTGAATGCCATTATTGTCACAAGATTGGTCATTGGTCACGGGAATGTCGGAAACGGATTGCCGACCAGCAGAAGAAAAAACGAGAAGCGGAAGAACCAAGCAGGAGATTGTGGTCATAAAGGTTTCAACGCTGATACCATCCTAAAGTGGAATGACTGCGACATATGGTGGGCAGATAGCGGAGCTAACTGCAGCATGACCTTCCGACGTGAATGGTTCAAGTCCTTCACTCCGATCCACAACGATCATAGAATATACCTTGGAGACAACACTTCCGTCCTTGCAGAAGGTACAGGTGACATTGAAATCCTTGCCCTGGTGAATGGAGAATGGATTACAACATATCAATCAGGAATGTGCTCTACTCTTCGAAGCTCAAGAAAAATTTGTTCAGCCTGGGAGTGTGCACTGAAAAGGGATACCGAGTAGACATCGACAAGGATGAGCTGCGCATCTACTCAAGAAAAGATCTGAAAGCAGTTGGACAACGCCAAGATGGGCTCTACAAGATGATGTTCCGAGTTACTTCATCTTCACAAGGATTTTCTGCAAAGATCAACAACCTCCAACTGTGGCACGAAAGACTAGCACACATCTCACTCACCACTATTCAAGAAATGGCCAAGAAAGGATTGATCAACGGTTTGCAACCCGAGGACATAAAAGAAGACGATTTCTTCTGTCAAAGCTGCCAAGAAGGAAAAGCTCACAGAAAGCCTAGTCATTTGTCTGAAACAAAGGAGTACAATCCTGGTGAGTTCATTCTAAGTGATATCTGCGGCCCTATGCCAACACAATCAATAGGAGGATCACTTTATTTCATTTTATTCAAAGATTATTCCAGTGGCTTTCGCCATATAGATTTCATTAGACACAAATCCGATATTTTACACAATTTTGAAAACTTTGCTAGATTCAGTTATAATCAAACAGGCAATAAAATTAAAGTGATTAGAACCGATAATGCACTAGAATATACCAGTAAAGATTTCACAAATACTTGCAGAAAGTTCGGAATAGTGCATGAATTGTCAGCTCCATATGTTCACGAACAGATAGGGCGCGTAGAACGAGACAATAGAACTATTGTCGAAGCAGCTCGATCGATGCTGTGCGCACGAAATCTTCCCGAAGAACTTTGGGCAGAAGCTTGCAATACTGCAACCTTCATTCTAAACCGAACATTCACTAAACAAGCTCCCAATACCACACCCTATGAACTCTTTTTCGGAAGAAAAGTTAGTTTATATAATCTAAAGATTTTCGGCTGTGAAGCATGGTTGCATACACCTAAAGAACGTAGAAGGAAATGGGATAAGAAATCACAAAAGATGATTATCTTAGGGTACGATAAAACATGCACTAACTTTCGACTCTGGAACCCTTCTACTAGAAAGATTTCTATCTCTAAAGATGTTACTTTTAACGAGACAAAACTCCAACATTACGAACTAGAGGGAGAAAATCTCATCCCAATAAACATTGACCTTGACCCGCCGGCACCACCGATCGAGGATGAATCACCTACAACGCTAGAATTTCCCACGAAGCCGGCATTCCACCCGATGATAACTCGATCTAAAAAGAAAGCAGATTCTTGTAACTACCATTTTGTCGATGATGGACTTCTCATGTCTCGGAACAAAGACGATATCGATTCTATCGTCCAGGAACTATCTCACGAGTTCAATATAACGTCTAGAGATGCAGATTATTTCGTAGGACTTCAGATTGAACAATCAAAGGATAGATCGAAGATCTATATCCACCAATCTTCATACATAAACAAGATTTTAGATAAATTCAACATGATTGATTGCAAACCCGCAGCAGTAACCATGGAGCCGAGTACAGTCCTAACTAAAGCTGATTGCCCAGACTTAGATAGAAATGGAAATTCACCAAAATTTCCTTACAGAGAAGCCGTAGGCTCACTAATGTTTGCCTCCTCTGTTTCTAGACCGGACATAGCTTTTGCAACATCACAGTTAAGTAAATACCTTGACAACCCAGGACAGACACACTGGACAGCAATTAAAAGTGTATTTCGCTACTTGAAAGCAACACCACAATTAGGAATATTGTACGCTAGCCATCAAGAGTTAACAGGTTACTCAGATAGCGATTATGCTAGGAACATTGATTCAAGGAAAAGTACTACAGGTTACATCTTCATGTTAAACCATGGTGCTGTTTCATGGTCAAGCCAAAAGCAATCGACAGTTGCCCTCTCGACAACAGAAAGTGAATATATTGCTGCCTGTGCTGCTACTAAAGAAATGGTCTGGCTACGCAGACTTCTTAAGGATATCGGGATTAAGATGGACAGACCCACAGTACTCAACATGGATAATCAAGCAGCCATAAAGCTAGTGCAGAATCCCGAGTTCCATAAGAGAACGAAGCACATTGATGTACGATATCACTACATTCGTACTAAACAGGAAGATGGTGAACTGATCACAAGATATGTCAGCACTCTTCAGCAGACGGCTGACCTCCTGACGAAACCTTTGGGACCGAAACACTTCAGGCGGCTCCTAGAAAACTTGAACGTTATAAATTTCAAGAGGGAGTGTTAGAATTGTGAAATTTATAGAGTCGCTGTTTTCATCCCAAGTCGACCTTGGCACATGTACACTGAGGCGGCGCCACCTTCCATGTGTGACGTCACTACCTACCCCTCCTCCCTTCCTGCCTTGCTGCTGGCTGATTACAACTGTCATTCTATCCCTCTTTTGATTTTCTCTAAACTTGTATAACCAATAAATCAATTGGCACTCTGCTTTAACGAGTCATTCGTTAATATTTCCAATAGTCTTATCAACCCTTTATCTAACAAAAAACAAAAATATTCATAACATATATATTTTTTGATTAAAAAGCATATATTGGATCAAAATATCATTTATTTTACCAATGTTTCAGTTGGCTGAACGCCAACCTTTATCAAGGTGTTATAACATATTAATGTGTGTCAACAACAAACTCAGCGCTACATAATGTCAACAGAATAATTGATAAAGGTTGGCGTTCAGCCAACTGAAATATTGGTAAAATAAATGACGTTTTGATCCAATATATGCCTTTTTAATTAAAGATTTATTTATGGAATGCTATATTTTCAAAACACATTGAAAAAATATATAAAATATTAAATGTTCAAGTGTTGATATTAAAAACAAAGAAGGCATATCCTGACCAGGGGCACATGTGCTTTTTAGATGGCAGAGCGCCATCTAGTGGAACAGAAATCAACTAAACGTTTATTTAACCTGTTCCCTGATATTTGGCCAACCCATTTTCTTGATAAATCAATTATAAGTAATCCATGAAATACTTTTCTTGATTTTTCAAAAAAATGGGTTCGCCAATTATCAGGGAATAGGCTAAATCAATGTTTAGTTGATTCCACTTCCACTAGATGGCACTCGGCCATCTAAAATATTTTTTTTTTCGTGGTTAGGATATGCCTTCTTTTTTATATGTTTATGTTATAATTTAATATATATTTACTTCAAGGAGTTAATAAAGAGATTGGAAGACTTTGAGGAGAATACGTATCAGAAACTGAATTCGCTCTCTACTCGCGGTATGCTTGTAACTCTATAGATATCTGTTCATCTGGCTTGAGACAATTTTATTTGCCCTGTAGTCTTCCCCATTCTCTTTATCTTTAAATATTTGAGTAATTTCTCTCATTTGCCTTCCACTATACGCGTATTGTCACACATATTATAAAAACAAATTTTGCTTATCTCTAATACACATTGTACAGGCCATGATAATCATGGTGGGTAAAAGTAGGCGACTGCTTTTACTGTAAGTAGACCACATGTCTACACATGCGAAAAACAGTACGACTTTGCACTGACAAATGTGCCAGAGCCCCGTTTGCTTACTTGTACTCGCTGGTGGGGTTGGACTTTTGTAAGTATTGGAGCATTTTTTTAATTAAGAAAAAGTGCTCAATGCGGGAATCGAACCCGGGTCGTAGTGGTCGAAAACCAACGTTTTAGACCAGGGGTCGGAAAACCTTTGAGTCGGAAGAGTAAAAAATTTTAAAAGTTTTAAAGAGCCACACAATTTTTTTTTACCAACAATAAATAGTATTCAAATAAATAATGATTACGTATGGAACTATATAAAGAGCCGGAGCTTAATATACAAAGAGCCGGATGTGGCTCGCGAGCCACAGTTTACCGACCTCTGGCTTAGACCATCCTTCCACCGACCCCTGGCTTAGACCATCCTTCCACCGACCTCTCTTCGAATAATTGTACTGATGTAATGTCATGACTTGCTGGATGTTATTGGTTGAATGGACTTACCTTCAATTTCGCTTTTCAGGGCGATGTAACTGTCAGAACCATTGACACTGCCGCTCAGTCCAATCTGTCCAACAGATTTATCTCCATTAACCCCATTATACATACACACATATCTCTATATATATAAAAATGAATGTTTGTATGTTTGTCTGTTTGTTTGTTTGTTGGTTTGTATGTCCGGTATACAAATTCGCAGTAGTTCACTAATTCAAACCAAAATTTCCATACATAGGTAAAAAAATACGGGGAAGACGATAGGCTATTTTAAAAAATATATAAATCAATTATTGAAACTATATATTTTTAGTCAGAAAGTGATGATGACGATATTGCTGTATCATGTTTGATTATCAGATACAAAATTATATCGGGAAAAATTCAAAAAGCAGAGACCACGGGTGAAACCAGTTCATTATTTTGTACGCAGGAACAAAATTCTAACAGAAAAACATTCATTCGAGCAGAAAACAAAAGCCAGATCATCTTTCATATTATTATTTTTATATTTTAAAAACAAACAAAGTTTGGAGCGGGACGTTTCACAAAAGTCACATCCACAGTGCCAATTTATAATTGTATAATAAAAACATTTAATCGGGTAAATCCGGGCGTTGCCCGGGTCATTCGGCTAGTATATAATAAAATACAATGCAGCTTATGATTGTAAAACGACATTTGAAAATTATCCTGCATGTGTTTCTTTTAAACGAAAAATCAAAATTAATTTTTAAGGAGAAATAACGATAATTAGGGATGATGTATGAAAGGATAAATTGTGAAGAGTAATGATAAACGGAAAAATAAAAGTGCCCAGAGATGGGAATAGAACTCACAATGTTCCACTTACAGGGCAGATGCCATGTCCATTAAGCTACCCTGGAAATATTTCCCCGTTCGTAAATCTACCGGTAAGCGGAACAATGTGGGTTCGATTCTCATTCATAGACACTTTTATTTTTCCGTTTATCATTACTCTTCACAATTCATTCTTTCATACCTCATCCCTAAGGTTAGAAATAATGTTATTTCTCCTTAAAAATAAATTTCGATTTTTCGTGTAAAAGAAATACATGGGGATAATTTTCAAATGTCGTTTTACAGACATATAAATATATATATATATATATATATATATGTGAAAAACAATTTTAAAAATATATATAAAGGTCTGTACCACGCTGACGAGAGTCAAAATCCCGAAACGCGTTTGTGGTTAACTTTTCTTGATTTATCAAGAAATTGGATTCGCCAAATATCACGATGGCGCTCTGCCATCTAGAAATGTTCATGTGAGACTAGTCAGGATATGCCATTTTCATTTTAAGATATATATATGGTAATTTAAACCAACAACCCCATATTGTATATAACTTATAACAAGATTTTAATGTTGTATAATAGAAACACATCTGTAAATGATTATACGCATGATGGACATGTGTCATTACCTCATCATATGTAATGTACTTTGTACAAACTGAGGATAAATAAATAAAACTATGTAATAGATTAAGAGTTGAGCTAAAGAGATAGAGTCAAAAACGTCTAAATTCGAGATAGATGGAAGTCACAAAACAAGGTCTAAAGATAGATTGGAAACTGTCAGGACGGTGCCAGTTTAAAATTTTCGCCAGACGACCCACGCTCTTCACATCTGTTGAAATGCAACACCCACCTTTCTCAGAAAAGGTATATAAAGGCCCCCGTCTTTAGCCAAAAATACAGTAACTTGACAGTCAGTTCACCCTCTGGGGAGCCCTCGTCGGTTGTACCCCAGGTCCTCCTCATCCATCATGTAGACCAGTAAGAAATCTTCTATCTCTCCATCTTTCGCTCCTAGCTCAACTTTTATCTGTTCGCGGAACTTTCTTAGTGCAACTGTGTCTTCGTTTTTTTGTGGACATTCCCATGCTTTCCACTCTGCCTCGACCACGACTACCTGTACTTTGTGAGAACTTTTAAAGGTCTTCCAAGGTGCAGAGAGGTACTGGAAAACTCCACATCTTGACTGTTCCTCTCGGTCAAGACAGTATAGCGAGAGTTGACAGGGACTCACACCACAGTTTAAGTCGACTGGATACCTCATCACAGATTTAGTCAACAGGATTATACGAGAGGCTACCTCACCACACCACATATATATATATATATATATATTATTAAAATTAAAGAAGGCATCTCCTGACCACGAGCAAATGTGCTTTTTATATGGCAGAGCGCCATCTAAAAAGCACATGTGCTCGTGGTCAGGAGATGCCTTCTTTAATTTTAATATCAACACCTGACCCACTTATCTTTTATTTTTTCTATTGTTTTCTCATATATATTTTATATATTCTAAAAACTCAAATATTTCTATATTTTAAAAAATATATATTTTATTTTATTCATTGATAATTTTACTTTTGTTATCATCGTTTTTAGAAAGACTTTCAGTTTTGTTGTATAGTTTTGTTTCAAATATGCGTAGTTAACATATCTATCCTTTTAAATAACTAATATAGGATTAACTTTATACATTTTTTATAATGTGAAACTAACTAATGTGTAATATTTCCTCAAGTAATTGAAAATAAAAGCTACTTGACGGTAAATAATTATCTTTTTCTTATCACGACTGCACCTCAACCCTTTATCGTATCGATCCTTTGTCTTATCAACCCATTATCTAACAACAACAACAAAATTATTCATTACATATATATATTTATATATTAAAAATAAAGAAGGCATCTCCTGACCACGAGCACATGTGTTTTTAGATAGCAGAGCGCCATCTAGTGGAGAATAAATAAACTAAACGTTTATTTAGCTGCTCCGTGATATTTGGCCAACCCAATTTCTTGATAAATCAGGAAAAGCCATCCACGAACGCGTTTCGTGCTGTTGGCGCTCGTCGGCGTGGATTAGGCTGTAACCACTGCGACCAAAATAAGTTTAGTCCCAGAGGCTTTTTGAGAAATCAAGAAATGTGTATTTAAGGCCAAATTTGTGTAAAGACTGTTAACACATGAAAAAAACAATGGCGCTCTGCCATCTAAAAAGCACATGTGCTCGTGGTCAGGAGATGCCTTCTTTATTTTTAATATCAACACCTGACCCACTTATCTTTCATTTTTTTCTATTGTTTTTTTTTCATATATATATATATACATATAGATGGATATTTTGCCGGGAGGATATTTTTCTAAAGAGACAAAGGTCGCCTCTCCCGTCAAAATAGACGTCAAAACCTGACGTAATATATATTACGTAGTCTATTTTGACGGGTTAGCGGACCTTTGTATCTCTTGTTGTATAATAAACACCTCTATAAATAACTATACACATGATTGACATGTGTCATTACATCACCATATGTAATGTACTCTGTATAAACTGAGAATAATAAAATGAAACTCTTTAATTGATTAAGAGTTTTTATCTAAAGCAAAGATTGGAGTATAAGAAGTCCAACAAAATGTAAAACAAGGTCTAAAGATGTCACGAGGTTGCTAGGAAGTCGTTAAGAGTGTACAATGACATCTCTTCTGTGATCCACACCCTTATTTCATCCGCTGAAATCCAGTACTTCGTCTCGGCAAAGAATATAAAACCTCCGCCCTAGCCGGAAATACAGTCACTTCAACATCAGCGGGAGCCCTCGCCACTTCATCTTTTGATGCTCGACCATGTAGATCAGTAAGAAACCTCTTCTCAATTCTCTCCATCTTTTGAGGCTAGCTCGACTCTTTCGGTTTACGGAACTTTCCTAGTACAACTGTTTCCCTTCGTTTTTTGTGTGGGAAATTCCCAAGTCTTCCATTCTGCCTCGACCACGACTGTCTATACTCTGTGAGAACTGTTAAAGGTCTTCCAAGAAGCAGAGAGGTACTAGAAAACTCTCCACACCCTGACTGTCCCTCTCGGTTACTACAGGTTTGACCCTCTCGGTTACCACAGTATAGCGAGAGTTGACAGGATATCACACACACACACACACACATATATATATATATGAAAAAAGTAATAGAAAAAAAGGTCAGGTGTTGAGATTGAAAACAAAGAAGGCATAGGCATATACTGACCAGGAGCACATGAGCTTTTTAGATGGCGGAACGCCATCTAGTGGAACAGAAATCAACTAAACATTGATTTAATCTATTTCCTGATATTTGGCCAACCCATTTTTTTTTTATAAATCAAATCAATCAATTCGCGCTGTTGGCGCTCGTCAGCGTGAAGCAGTCTGTACCACTGCGACCAAAAATCATTTGTATCCATTTAGTGATGAACAAAGTTGACAGCTCAAGAATAAAGATCCTGATTAAACCTATGTGCTAATTTGTCCATCCTGATATAGTAATGACTCAACAATATATTTATTGATTGCTAGATTTGAATATATACATTACATATATACATTCATAAAATGTTCATAACTATTTTATAATATTTCTAATATCATTTTATTCTGTTCTCTGATCTATTCACATTGAACTTTCTGAGAGAAAATATGTAGTCTGATATTTTGAAAATTTTCCCCAATCTAATATACATATACAAAATATACATTTCTAGTCCATTTGAAAAATGTTGTTAAATATTTTCTAATAATTCTATAATATTTTCTGATAATTATTTTACTCTGTACTCAGAGCTACTTACCTTGTACTTGTTGAGATAAAAGACATAGTCTGATACTTTGTATTTTTTCACAAATTGACCATTAACCGGCAAAGTGATATCAATATCTCCTATCTTCAACTTTAGCGTAGCAGATTTTCCCCAGAGTACTAGTCGGAATTCTATGTTGACATCTTTCAGATCATCACTCAACACGTTATTGTTGCCATTCTTTGTCAGTAGAAGCAGGTCGGGTTCCTTCTTTGCAGTTTCTGTAACACAGGAAACCTTCAATTGGCTGAATTCAAAAGAAACATCCAATATATTGTGATAAAAATAGTATAACAGTGAAATTTTATTGATATCAGGTGGAAAAATTCAGAAAAAAGGCATATTCTGATTGTGCAACTGAAGGTTGCTGATGGCTTGCGCCATTTATCGGGATTCACGGTTTTTAAGATGACCCCAAAGACCAGTTTTTTTGGTAGTTGAGGTACAGCTTGCACCATGCTGACGAGGGCCAATAGACTGAAACACGTACGTTGTTAGCTTTTCTTGATTGATCAAGAAACGTTTTGTCCAATCCTGGTATAAATTGAAAATCAACGATTAGTTGATATTTATTCCAATAGTTGGCGCAAGCCAACAGCAACTTTTAGTTGCACGATCAGGAGATGCTATTTTTCCTAACGCAATGAATTTTTACTTAATTTATTACAAAATATTCTATGATATTTTAATTTTAGTTTAAACAGATTACGTACTATAGTATCATTCCTTTTATAAAATTCTCATTGTTTATATCTTGATTGTTTATTTTGGAGGAGGAACCATGGACACGTAGACTGGAGATCACCAACTACGAGGAAGTCAACAAATAAACAAAGTAACATTAAAAGGTAATTAATTTATTTTTTACTTTTATTATGGAAACCCGATTGGTGTACGACACAAAGAAAGAAGGAATCAAGGTGGATGACCCTACAAAGTTACAATACCATGTAACAATATTAATAAAACCGCTGGTAGGGTACACTACTGATGAACCAAGTCCTTCCAATATTTTTATTATCGCAGTAAGGACAGTAGAGTTTGTTTCATGTGTAAAATGAGCATTCATACTTCAATGGTTTCATTTCCTTGTGTATAGATGTCATGTTATTGTTGAATGATAAATATGATAAAATTCTACGGGTTTCTGGAGATGAGCTTCTTCAATCTTTATTAAACGTGATCTCGAGCTTCCAGGCATCCATGCCCTACTACCGGAGTACATAGAAGCATATAAACGCCGTTAAGATATATTTCTATGTACTCCTGTTAGAAGGGAAGAAATACCAGAAAGCTTGAGATTATGGTTAATAAAGTTAAAGAAACTCAAATACAGAAACCTGTAGAATTTATTTGATTAATATCCAGGAGATTTAATACCTAGTACTTAAGTACAGATTTAGGTACAGTTAAACCTGTCTATAGCGCCCCCTCTATATAGCGTCTTCTTCTCTATAGCGCCCGATTTTAAGTATTAAAATGTAAACATTTTACAATAAAAGTGACCTGCCTATAGCACCCCCTCTAAATAGCGCCTTCCTCTCTATAGCGTCCGATTTTTAACATTAAAATGTAAACATTTTACATAAAATAGACCTGTAAATAGCACTCTCCCTCTCTATAGCACCATATTTTTGTGAGTCCCAAGAGGGGGCGCTATAGACAGGTTTAACTGTACCTAGTGCTCCTGTAGATGGACAGAGATGCCAGAAGGCTCGAGCTTACGTTTAATAACGATAAAAGAAACTCATCTCCAGAAATCTGTGACATTTTATTGATATCCAGAATATTCAAATCAATTAATAAAGAAAAAGGCATCTCCTTATCGTGCAACTGAAAGTTGCTGATGGCTTGCGCCATCTATCGGAATAAATATCAACTATTCTCGCTGATTTTTAATTATTCCCGAATTGGCCAAATTAGTTGATATTTATTCCGATAGATGGCGCAAGCCATCAGCAACTTTCAGTTGCACGATAAGGAGATGCCTTTTTCTTAATTTATGCACCTTATCCCAGTACAATGTTACATTTGTACTGTTTTTTTCAATTGATAAAGGTCAATAAATCATATAAACCTGATGTAGTTATCAAATTCTCGGGTTTAAAAGATTTTTTAATCAACTTTCCAAGTTTTTTTATTTTTTTTATTTGGACATCGTGAACTAAAAGTCTTCACTACCTGAAAACTCAAGACTGAACCCACATTTTTCATTGTTCAAAACCTCCCAAAAACGTATTCCTAAAAGCCTTAAAAAAACTCTAACGTATATAATATTTCTCTTCACTTTTAATAATTACTATTCATGATAAAATTGTGAAAAAAAGTTTTAAAATTACAAATATTTTATTACAATGAGTATCTCTTTATTGAAAAAACGCTAGCTTAATCGCTCTTCAACGGGATTAACGCTTGAAAGCTAGCGTTTTTTCAATAAAAATATACTTATTGTGATAAAATATTTGTAATTTTAAAACTTCTAATAATAATGATGAATGAAATAATTTTGGTGTAAATATTTAGGTTTATTTTTTTAATTGGACATCATAAAGCAAATGTCTCTTCACTACCTGAAAACTCAAGACTGAACCCATATTTTCAATTGTTCAAAAGGTATCCCTATAAAGCCTTAAAAACTCTTACATATAATTTTTTTTCTCTCTTTACTTTTAACAACAACAACAACAACAACAAAAAACTTTATTAGGGCATATTGCCCTGTACGGATTCGTCGTAGAGTTACAGACAATATTAAACATTAGAGAAAAGGGGAAGATAGAGTATTTACAATTAAGGTATGGCAAACAGGGTGACTTTTTATTGTGCCCCTGTTCTTCTCTCTTCCACGAGTGCAATTTTATTTCCAACCGCTTTTTGATAGTTGAACAGTTCAATTGCCCAACTTTTCTTATCTGAAACAGTTTTTATTAGCTTTATTGAGTTCAAATGCGGTCTAGGAAGACTTTTCAGGATCTTTTTTCTCTCTCCTTCCAGATCCCCGCATTCAACAATAAAATGGTATATTTCATCAGTTATCTGACTTCCACATAAGCCACAGTACAAATCTTCTTTCTTAATTGCGTAAATATGATTTTCTTTGTTCATTGTTGTCATTAATCTGATCTGTGCAATAAAACTCACTAAAGCTGAAGACAAATTGCATGAAAAATAATGTTCTGGAATGAATGAATCATAAAGTAACCTATAGTTTGAGTATGTTTTCGTAAGAGATAATTTTGCCAGATCTTGCTGCAATAGCTGTTCAATTTTTATTTTTAGTATATTCGGAAGTTCGATCTGTATGTCATCATAATTTAACCTAAAGTTTAGCCATGTGAGTCCACAATGATTGATGATATCCATAATATTCTTACAAAATCCTATAGGTTTTTTTGTCATTAAGGAAATTTCCTTCAATCTATTCCAGCATAGCTTAGGTAGTCTATTGTCCTCCATTTTTTGTAATCTAATGAAATATTTCATAATTAATTTGATCGTTGTAAAAGTCAGAGATATTCTTCCTGTTTCCAGCCTTACAATATACCCTGGTATATATCTTGGTAGCTTTACTTTTGATAATAATGATAAATGAACTGATTTTCTTGCAAATATTTGATAACAATGTTTCCTTTTTGTTATTTCTCCTTGTTAATATCTTATGGCTATTTTCTATGCGGTCTGATAGTATTGTATATATATATATATATATATATATATATATATATATATATATATATATATATATATATATATATATGTCATAATATATGCTCTTCCAGGATTAATAAAACAAATCTACAGTCGACCAGAGAGAGAGAGAGAGAGAACGCAGCTAAGGCCGGTCACTTGATATAGCAGTCACATTCCAAGGGGGCGACCGCAGGGCCTTTTCTTGGAATCTCAGTTCTATGTTTACTCAGTCGGGGGGGTGGTGGACACACAAGACGTGCATTTCCGTGGTGGCAGCCGCTAGCGCTCCCTCTCTCCCTCGGTTTGCTGGGTTCCATCTTCCAAACTTGTTGTTTCCTTATTTTTCTCCTCACCACATTTACCACTATATTGTCACATTTAAAAGTCGACAGGATAAGACCTGGCCGGGAAGCAAATCCCTCATATACCGGAGTATGAAGAAACAAGAAGCCAAGCCACGATGATCGGCCAAACCCAACTCAACTGTAACCACTCCTCTTCGAGCCCTCAACCCCTTCTTCGCCAACCTTTGAACCGTGATCCCGAAGAAGTATTCACCTACGACGGAGATGGAGCTGCCACACACTTCTTCCAGCACTCGATCTACCCAAGAACGACCACCGTGCCAGAGCAGGACACCTTCCATCATCATGGACAAGACTCCGCCATATCCCTGCCGCTGCTGTGATGTACAACACTGGTGCGCTCAGTGTCACAGACAGAACTCTCCCGAATCTCAATGAACTTACCTGCTCTCTAAACCAGCATAACCTGTAAGTGAAATTGTTTTACCCCTTCCATTCATTCTTTAAATAAGTCATTCCTTGTAAATTGTCCCAATATTTACAAAATTAGCTCCATTTATTCTCTCCATGCCTATTAACAATAATTTTATGCTCCATACTATTTATCTAGATATTTGTAACTCATTTAATTAGTTACCTTACCAGTAGAATTTAACAATCGTTATTTTAATTAAATAATTTCCATTTTTAACGTAACTCTAAAAAAAAAAAAAAACTCTTAAAAAAAAAAAAAATTGGAATTCTACCTATTAATGCTTTACGATTTTTACTATTAACAATAGATTTTTCATAATCAAATTATTCATAAAAATATGCCTCCAGCACCTAAACTTTTGTATAGACCTCTCCTACTTGTAAGCACGGCTCACGAAAAATAATTTCTTTCCCTAATCGATTCAAAATTCACCCTGTAATTCAGGCGTCGAAGAATTCCAACCACCACGTGAGCCTTGCTTAAAACCAACCCTTGGTGACTCTTATCTATCTTCCCCTTAATGCCCCTCTCATTCTTACAACTTTGTTAACTTTATACCAGCTCAGGACCTTTATAGAGAATTATTGATTGATCAATTATCGAACTTCTATATTGTCATTTCAAAATCCTAACCTTCGCCCTTCATTTATGATAATTTATTTCGTAGTTCATCTCTAGCCTATCCACCGACCCACACCATCTAGCCAATGGTGTGTTCGTCACAGGGTGCAGATTGACTAACTGCTAGATATTTATCAACCTCTTTTTGTTCGCACTTGAACAATCTGCATCGAGCGACACAGTTCGCTTCTTCTTCTCGCGCCACACGTTCGCCACACGGACCCTGTCTTCAAATCTATGTTTGTCCATTGTCCAAACCAGCACGATATAGCCTACCTCCGATATTTCCCACGGAGGTACGTTAAACATCGTCGCTGATTTTGTCCGGCCCGTCATCATTTCGCGCAGACATGGGTCTTACTTTCAACCCACCGCGAAATCATCGCCTTGCACAAGCTCCCACGACGGTTCAAACACCTCGTGTCCGAGCAGCTTGTCACTTGTAACGGACAACGCAGTCCTCGTCCCAATTTTTGGCACTGTGCGCGCATACTTTCCACAAATTAAATATAAGTCCGTTAGACTTCCTCACCTACACACGGGACTTTTCCCCTCGGACTCGCTACACAAGTAACTGCATAGATAAGTTAGATTGGCCCATGACAAGTCTCCCCTCGCCCTGTTCGCCGAGGTTCTAACATTGTATGTAGTTTTATATTTACCTCAGTCCTGAGCTCACACAATTGTCAACCTCAATCTCATTTCTCGTACTCTACACTTATAGCATAGAAAGCCCATGACAAGTTTCCCCTTGCCATGTCCGCCTGAAAAATATCTTAAAGTGTAGAGTTCCCCAGTCTTAATGATCTTCAGAATTTCACCATATATATGTGACTCTTCTTCTCGTTGTTCACACTCCTCCATATCACTTCCCTTATAGTACATTAGATTTTGCTGTATATAGCCTTTTATAACCTTGATATTTTCAAAGATTTCCTTAAATGTCAAACTCCTCGGTGTTGTAAAACTGCTTGTAAATAATATTTACTTGTGTACTATACAATATTTTATTTACATAAAACTATGTCACCATTACCTTAACTAATTTTAACTGTAAAATTATTTTCTCTATTCCTGGCTTCTCCAGCTTTAAATATACTTAAACCAAGTTCAGCCTTCTTCAACGGGGGCCATATGTCATAATATATGCTCTTCCAGGATTAATAAAACAAATCTACAGTCGACCAGAGAGAGAGAGAGAGAGAACGCAGCTAAGGCCGGTCACTTGATATAGCAGTCACATTCCAAGGGGGCGACCGCAGGGCCTTTTCTTGGAATCTCAGTTCTATGTTTACTCAGTCGGGGGGGTGGTGGACACACAAGACGTGCATTTCCGTGGTGGCAGCCGCTAGCGCTCCCTCTCTCTCTCGGTTTGCTGGGTTCCATCTTCCAAACTTGTTGTTTCCTTATTTTTCGCCTCACCACATTTACCACTATATTGTCATATATATATATATATATATATATATATATATATATATATATATATATATATATATATATATATATAAAATAAAAATATAATAGTGATTCTATATTTAAAATTTAAAGAGTAAACTGATGAGAATGATAATTTATATCAAGTAGTCAAGTAAAATGGTCAGGTGCTGATATTAAAAATAATGAAGGCATATCTTGACAAAAAGCACATGACGCTCTGCCATCTAAAGAGCACATGTGCTTTGGTCAGGATATGCCTTTAATATTTTAAATATATATATGGTAATTTAAACAAATATATGTAAGTAAAAGAGTATGACGTCTTTTCTAGTCGTCTCAAAGTGACACCAGTTTGCCACCGGACCCCAGGGGAGGGGAGGATGACCAACATAAGACTGACCAATGAGCATCAACACCCGGGGGACCCAGTAAGGGAAAAAAAGAGGCGCTGGGCCGGATGTTGACAGTTAGGTTCTGGTGGATATTTTCGGACAGGCCCGCGCAGTTCTAGGTCCATTATCATCTCATGACGGTCCCCGCGGCTTCAGGCTGGACGCCGAGCTTTCCTCAGTTAATCCTCAACTTTCCCCTGGTTCTGGTGCCACTTGAGACGTACTGGGAGATCGTATTTTGATCCCAAACTTTGTCCTTACTGTCCCGTGTGGACTTCCCACTCTGCACGCCTTGCCACTAAACCCCGACTGCTTCCAGCTCACATGTTGTCTTACCCGGGTTTACGACATATATATATTTCCGGCTTAATTTTGGAATTGTCGACTGTCGACTATTGTTATAAAAACAAATGAGATTTCTGGTTGATTTTCGATTATCTTGTGGATTATGCAATGTAATGCAGTCGTGGTTAAAATCTTGAAAGTATAATAAAATAGTAAAGCTCAAAAATAGCTTTAATTGAGCTAAAGGAATATATTGAAAAACATTATTTGATTAAAGTACTGACTGGAATAAAGCGTAAGAATAAAAAAAATGAAAAACTTATTTAGATAATGTACAAAAGATTTGAGCCGGCCAACGGGAAACAACAACAATAAGTTTTTATAGTGAGAACGGCGACCTCTGGTGGTCGATTTAACAGAGTCATTTAATCTATGAAATATATTTGAGAAACATTTTAATATAACATATATATACACTTGTATATATAATACAATAAAATATAATGCGGCTTGTGATTGTAAAATGACATTTGAAAATTATTCCGCATGAGTTTTTTTTTTCAATTAAAAATCAAAATTTATTTTAAAGAGAAATAACGATTATTTCTAACCTTAGCGGAACACTGGGGGGTCGATTCCCATCCCTGGACACATTTATTTTTCCGTTTATTATTACTTTTCACAATTCATCCATTCATACCTCATTCTTAAGGTTAGAAATAATCGTTATTTCTCCTTGAAATAAATTTTGATTTTTCATTGAAAAGAAACTCATGCGGGATAATTTTCAAATGTCGTTTTACTTGTATATTATAGACAACGGTAAAAGCATACATGTATGTGAGAAATGAAATCATTAAAACAAACTAAATTAAATTGGTGAAACCGCTGGGATGGTTTACCACCTTTCATCGCAGTAAGGACAGTAGAAGTTTGTTTTATGTTTAAAAGAAACATTTGTGTTTTAATGATTCCATTTATTATATATAAATGACATGTTATCACCTTATAATACATGTACTGTATGACAGCACAAGTGTATTTAGAGGGACATAGCGCTTTAAATTGAAGTAAAAATATTTAAAAAGTTGTTTTCACTTCGAATATTTACAGGGGATTAAATTAGTGAAATAAAAGTTAGTATGAAAAAACTAAAATTGAAAAAATGATTTAATAATTAATCAAAAAAGATTTAGAAACTAATATTAACCCTTTATTGATATAATGCAATCAATGTCTAGTTAGGTTAGGTTGGGTTGGGTTGGGTTAGGTTAGGTTCAGGTTAGGTTTGGTTAGCTTAGACTCCCTCAAACGCAGGCAAAAAAGAAAAATCCAAGCAAAAATACAGGAGTCAACATTCCATCATTGGTATCTGAAACCTGGAGCTATTCTGGAATGTGGGAGACAGGCAACAACTTGTATTTCCAAGCTTAAAACTGGCAGCCATACAAGACTCTTCCAAGATGGTGACATAATGTACCATCTACAGGACCAAAGAGACCTCACCATACCACCTTGGAATGTATGAGAATCTCGAGTAAGGATCTGTATTCAAACCCTCCTTAGATTGGTAAACCATTCAATGAAATAGTCTCCACGACCTTGTATAATTATATAATAGAATAATGAAAAAGGTTAGGTTACTTTTCTAGTGTAACTTACCATCAAATTTAGGAATCCAATACATATTTTTGGTTAAGGTCAGTCCCTTTGATTTTCCAGGTAGCAGCTCTGCATTCAAACATTCACCAAGGTTATTTTCTAAATTAATATCAAAGACATCTTCATTTGTGATATTGTTATCCACACTCATGGACAAAACTTAAGGAAGTTGTACCTTTTAGTATGTATATCGGGATTCAGACAATAACTCTGAAAGATATTACAGTGACACCTTTATTGAAGACACACGAGTTAACCAAGTGTGTATACACTCGTGGACAACACTTAAGAAAGTTGTACCTTTCAGCATGTATATCGGGATTGAGAAAATAACTCTGAAAGATATTAGTGACCTTTTTTGAAGACAAACGAGATAACCAAGTGTGTATACACTCATGGACAAAACTTAAGGAAGTTGTACCTTTTAGCATGTATATCGGGATTGAGACAATAACTCTGAAAGATATTACAGTGGCCTTTATTGAAGACACACCAAATAACCAAGTGTGTATACACTCATGGACCAAACTTAAGAAAGTTGTACCTTTTAGCATGTATTTCGGGATTCGGGATTGAGACAATAACTCTAAAAGATATTACAGTGATCTTTATTGAAGACACATGAGATGTGCCAACCTCCTCTGTCTACTTAAAAAAAAAAAAACAAACAGATAACCAGTAAGACTTCAAAGACTTCCCACTTCCTGAGGATTTGTTTATGAATGTATTTTTGTTTCAAACAAATTAAATAAGACTATTGATTATTTATAAACGTTCTTCCCTGATTTACAATTTTATAAAATAAATAAAGCTTCCAGGGTTAAGTTTCTTGTAAAATATTTTATTTTCAAGCTTTCGGACTTGTCAGTATTTAACAGAATTATCACATTAACAACTTAATAATGAATACATTTTTATTTACACGTTAATATAATAATAATATGTATAAAATAACGTGTATATAAAAATTGTATTCATTATTAAGTTGTTAAAGTCATAATCCTGTTGAAGGATTACCAAGTCCGAAAGCTTGAAAATAAAAAGTTGTACAAGAAACTTAACCCTGGAAGCTTTATTTATTTTATAATAAATATGATTTTATTTCATTTCTTTTAAATTTGTTTCCTTTTCCTGAATGTTTTAATGGCTATAATTTATAATAATATAATTTTAAAAGAAATTAGGTATGCCTTCTATTGTTTTTTAAAGAACACATCAACTTTAGAAACCAATAAATATATTGTTGCATCATGGCTAATGAACCTATTTTATTTTAATTCGTAATATTATTTTTCATATATTTTAAATTCAAAATTATATTTTAAATTTAATTATTTTATTAAACAGAATATATGTATTATAAACATAATATGTGTATTATAGAATCATCATTTGTATTTAGATAAACTGTGTGACTTCACTGCTCTCTTTGATGTGAAAAATAAATAAATTATTCTGGAGGCTACTTAAAGTAGAGTTATCTCATTATTCCCTTATACAAAATTGTAGGATGGTTGAAACACGCTCTGGTAAGATGCAAGACCCAGCATAGGAGAGAATCAAGGCTGAAGAGTCTGCCAATCCGCAACCTGGTGCAACAATTGGTAGAGATGCTAGTTCCGACCAAGTTGTCCTGAATCCCAACATCGACATCCCCAAGTATGATGGAACAGAAGACCCTCGCCCATGGATTGAATCTCTTGAAGAAATTGGCTTCCTGTACCATTGGGCAGACTACATTATCTCCCGTTATGCTGCCATGAATATGATTGGTAGCGCCAAAACCTGGCTGAACCTACACAAGATAAGTTTCACCAGCTGGGAAAATTTCAAGAGCCGCCTAATTGAGGATTTTGCCTCAGACGCCAACAAAGAAGAAATGAGGATGAGATTAAACAGGATGCAACAGTGGAATGAACCTGGAATCAGGTTCGCAGAAGATATCCTTGTACTGTGCAACAAGGTCGACCCCCAAATGGAAGAAGAGACTAAAATAAACTGGGTTATTGGAGGGTTAAAGAAAGAATACTCTTTTGCCCTTCGCCTAAACCCTCCTAAAAATACCAATGAACTTCTTGAAATTTGTAAAAAGATGGATTTGTTCGAAAAGAATTACCAAGAACATGTGGAAAAATCAAAAGCTCTTTATAATGGACCACGCTCTCCTCGTCCCCATCATCAAGAGCAATGGAAGAACGCTCCGTCATTCAGAAGACCATACCAGGACACCTCCAAGCCCCAGGCCCCCACTCCGAGGTACTACCAGAACAAGCCTCAGCCCCAGGTATCTGCCCCTAGACGATCTTACACTCCCAATCCTGAGCCAAAACCGGTTTACCCAAGTAAAACATACAATAAGAGTATATATAATAACGAAAAGATTCAAAAAGATAAGTTTCTTTATTTGAAAAATAAATTCGAGCTTTCGAACGTAAGCTGCCCTTCTACAGGAATAATGGATATAATTTTAAGTAGTCATGTATTTACAGTTATAAATATTTTCTTTAAATGGTTTCTCGCTTTGGTCTTGCACAGCGCGAGTGGATCGCATACCCACGTGATTTAGTTTAAATCAAAGAAAAGCCTAGATAAAGAGAGGCGTGTTGCCCCTAGAAATACTAGCTGATCAATAATTTATATCCAGTATATGCCCTATATTTATCTATACATATATATATATATATATAAGCTATTTTTTGCATATCTAGGATTATTCATTTAGTTTTATATTTTATTATTTAAGAAAAAATATTACTATGTAATTTTTTTTTTTTTTAAATTGGTTTATATTATTATATGCAAAATTGTTAAGTGGTGTAATGAAGAGAAAACGGATAATTCTATTTTAGTATTTGGACCAGCCTAATGGATAATGGAACTGAGAAGTCGAGACCTCTGATCTACTCTGACGTAAGTAATAGCACGTACTCTGGTATCCCTACAAGGAATAGATATACCGCATTAGAAGATTTAAACTAAGCATCGCGCCTGAGTCCGTCAATCAAAGCAAGTCGACCATAAGAGTCCAAATTCAAACAGGAATAGGACAGAAGACGGGAGACCAATATGTTTCAAGTGTAACAAGCCAAGACACGTAGCGCGGTATTGCAGAGTCAGGTTTGTAAGAATTGTGGAAGAGGACCCCATAGTTACACAAGACAAGGTCGAAGAAGAAATCCGAATGGATAATGGAACTGAGAAGTCGAGACCTCTGATCTACTCTGACGTAAGTAATAGCACGTACTCTGGTATCCCTACAAGGAATAGATATACCGCATTAGAAGATTTAAACTAAGCATCGCGCCTGAGTCCGTCAATCAAAGCAAGTCGACCATAAATGGAATTAAAAAGTTGGACCCCAAATATAAAATAAACATTAACGTGGATAGAATCGGTATCTGCGAAGCTTTGATTGATACAGGCGCCGATCTTTCAGTGGTCGACTTTAGTACAGCTCTTAACACAGGTCTTGAAATAATAAATCCTGATAAAATGTGCTCCGGACCCGATGGCAAAGAATTAGATATCGTAGGAAATATTATTTTAAATATAAAATTTGATGACAAAACAATTAAACATCAATTTGTGATAATGAGAACACATTTGCGAATATTTATACTTGGACGAGATTTTCTTAAGAAAATGAAGGCAAAAATTGATTGTCAGCGTGAAATAATCAAATATGACTTGACAGAAAATCGTGACGTAATAAAATATCAACAGAAGAAAATAAAAAGTGCAAAGGATGCCATTATACCAGAACTTTCTATTAAATTGATTAATGCATTTGTAGAAGTAGAGGATGGCGAATACATCATCGAGGAGAACCATAAAATGTTTCAAACAAATGGACTTCGACTAGCGAGAAGCTTAATAAATGTTGTGAATAAGGAAACATATATCTGGATAACAAACCCTTACCCTCGACCATTAAAAATATTAAAAAAAAAACAAACATTGTGCTTTGGAAGCCAGCCAGCCGAAGTGAATCTTATAGAAGAAAGTGAACAAAAAGAGCATGAAGAACCCCAATTTCAGATAAACGAAAATTTATCATATAAGGAAAAGGAGCAATTGAAACAAGTTTTGGAAAAGTACGCGGATTTGTTTTCGTCGGGATTAGGAAGATCCAACTTAGCGAAACATCAGATTGATACAGAAGGCGCGAAACCGATCAAACACAAGCCGTATAGGGTGAGTGCGAAAGAGCGAGAAATCATAAAAGAGCAAATTGATGAAATGCTCAGAAACGGCATAATTAGACCATCCTCGAGTCCATGGTCCTTCCCTGTAATCTTGGTCAAGAAGCGAGATGGTAAGTACAGATTTTGCGTTGACTACAGAAAATTGAATGATGTAACAGTGAAGGATGTTTACTCAATTCCCAGAATTGATGAAGTATTGGATACACTTCAAGGATCCAAATACTTTTCAGCAATTGACCTTAAATCAGGATATTGGCAAGTAGAGGTTGAGGAGAAAAATAAAGAAAAGACAACCTTCACTACAGCACACGGCCTATATGAGTTCAACGTAATGCCCTTTGGTCTATGCAATTCCCCTGCTACATTTGAGAGGAACATGGAAAATATGCTTGGTAATCTTAGATGGCAAATTTGCTTATGTTATCTAGATGACGTAATCATTTATAGCTCGGATTTTTCAACACATCTCAAAAGAATAGAAGCTGTTTTAAGATGTTTTCGCGAGGCTAATTTAAAATTGAACAACAAAAATGCCAATTTGCTTTCGAAGAACTGGAGATTTTTGGCCATATAACTAATCAACATGGTATAAAACCAGCGGAGCATAATATCAAGGCTATTAGAGATTTTCCTCGGCCCAAAAAGATAAAAGAAGTACAATCATTTTTAGGAATGTGCTCATATTATAGAAAATTTATCAAAGGTTTTTCAAAAATTGCCGATCCATTAACCAGTCTTATAAAAAAGAATGCACCTTTTACCTGGACAGAAAATCAAGAAAAAGCATTTCAAACCCTTAAAGTAGCATTGATAAATCCCCCAATCTTAGGGCACTTTGATCCGAATGCAATTACTTACATTCATACTGACGCATCTAACATCGGCCTGGGTGCAACATTAGTCCAAAAGTTCGGCGATAAAGAAAAGGTGATCTCATATTTAAGTCGAACACTGAGCAAACCTGAGCAAAATTATTCGACTACCGAAAAATAATGTCTAGCTGTTGTGTGGTCAATGTCCAAGTTACGACCCTACCTATATGGAAGGCACTTCAAAATCGTAACTGATCATCACGCACTATGCTGGCTTAAGAATCTGAAAGATCCGACCGGCCGAGAAGCACGATGGGCACTGAAGATTCAGGAATATAATTTCGAAATTATACACAAATCGGGTAAAAAACATCTGGACGCTGATGGTCTATCTAGAGGACCCTTACCGGAAAACGATTGGGACAAAGATTATAAAAGACTATTTCTGAATCAAATAATAGACGAAAAGGATGATTTTATTGAGAATATTAAGGAGAACCTTAGTGCAAACAAGCGTTCAATTACACAGAACTTCAAAGAAGAAAATGGGTGTCTCTACAAGAAAAATCCAAATCCTGAAGGTAGGGCATGGTTGCTGGTAGTGCCAAAGAAGAGAAGGAAGGAAATCATGAGTGAATACCACAACCATATGCTGAATGGCCATCTGGGCGTCGCCAGAACCACTTACCGATTGAAGAATAAATACCATTGGCCTTCCATGTTGAAAGATGTTTCAGAATTTGTAAAGACATGCCACCTTTGCCAAAGTCGGAAAGGTTCAAATCACTTGCCTTCTGGACTTTTACAACCTATTCCCTCAGCTAACTACCCTTTTGAAAGAATCGGAATTGACTTTGTTGGCCCCTTGCCATCAACGAAAAGAAGAAGGAAGTGGATAATTGTGTTGATTGATTATTTTACCAAGTATGCTGAAACAAAGGCAGTATCAGAAGCAACCGTGAAAGAAGTCTCTACATTTTTAATCGAACATATTATTTTACGTCACGGGGCCCCAAGATTTCTTATTAGCTATAGAGGTTCACAATTCACTAGCAATTTGAGGAAGGAGGTAATGAAAATGTGCAAAGTTAAACACTGCTTCACAACGAGCTACCACCCCCAGACTAACGGACTAACGGAACGGCTAAATAGAACTTTAGTCAATATGATCAGCATGTATGTGAATACGGATCAGAAGAACTGGGACGAAATCTTCCCTTTTATCACCCACGCGTATAATACCACGATTCAAGAAACCACACGCTACTCTCCATTTTTCCTGTTGTTTGGAAGGGAACCCATGTCCCTCTTAGACGACGAGAATATCCCAACGGACAGTAACATGGACGAATACGACGAATATATATAAAACTACTTAGATAAAATAGCAAGGAGAGAGAGAGACGAGACACATAGTCATTAACAACACAGAGAAGACTCAGGAAAGAATGAAAATAAACTATGACAAAAAACACAATGAGAAAATCTATGAACCAGGACATTTAGTGGCAGTTTGGACACCAGTCAGGAAAATCGGAAAATGTGGAAAACTATTGAGAAAATATTTTGGCCCATATCGAATATTAAAGAAGCTGTCTAACGTAAATTACTTAATTGAGCCAAAAGATAATCCTGGCCAAGACCCATTGATTGTCCATGTCTCGAGACTCAAACGCTATTTTGAGAGAATTGATGAGGTAACTCACGAGGACGTGACGACCTCTGGAGAGGGGGAAGTGTTGCATCATGGCTAATGAACCTATTTTATTTTAATTTGTAATATTATTTTTCATATATTTTGAATTCAAAATTATATTTTATATTTAATTATTTTATTAAACAGAATATATGTATTATAAACAGAATATATGTATTATAGAATCATCATTTGTATTTAGGTAAACTGTGTGACTTCACTGCTCTCTTTGATGTGAAAAATAAATAAATTATTCTGGAGGCTACTTAGAGTTATCTCATTATTCCCTTATACAAAATTGTAGTATGGTTGAAACACGCTCTGGTAAGATGCAAGACCCAGCACAGGAGAGAATCAAGGCTGAAGAGTCTGCCAATCCGCAACCTGGTGCAACAATATTCAAATGCATATTTTCAGTTTTTAATATGATGTTTCGTATTTAATATGATACATTTAAAAAAAATTGCACATACCTTTTGTTAGCAATTTCTTCTCAGGTTCTGCAAACACATTCCACAGTTCTGATTAGGGGCGTATTGGAAGTATTGGTTTAGTAACAGATTTAAAGTTAGAAGGAATTATTAGAATACTAGCCGTTTTTCCCAATTAAATGTTTTTATTCAAATACTCTTCATAACAATTATAAATTGGCGCCGTGGATGTCACGCTTGTGAAACGTCCCGCTCAACCAATCCCCGTCGCCTCACGTGGTCCATACTTCCTCAACTTTACTTCTCGCAGTTACCGCAGTGAGGCGCTGGATGCGAGTAAAATGGAGAAAATTTGTCAATATTTGTAAATAACTCCAAGGATATTTGAGATAGAAGCCTGAAATTTTGCTTATAATTTTTTTCAGATTCAACTCTATATATAGTGCTAAAATAACAGCCAGTTGTGGCCATTGTTAGCCGACAAACATACCTACATACATATATACACTGACCTATATATATAGGGATATACAGATAATGAATTGTTTGATATTTAACATTTTTATAGTTTTCTACTCTGGAATCTTGTCCCATTGCTTAACTTGTATCTTATAAATGTTGATTTTGTTTTAGGCTTGAATAAATTGCCATGTCTTCCCGAGGTTTGTCTTTCCTAATTTCCTACATTTACATTTGGTGGAGATGCTAGGTAGATTAGAGAATACAAACTGAGGATCGCCGCGAAGACCTTGAGGCCATGGGTGCTGTGATTTACATTTTCCAAGACTGGCTCAAGGATTCCACCGCAATGTCAAAATCAAGGCTTATCTACAAGAAAACGATGTCCCTATTGACGATACGACCCTGTAGCCGCACTTCACGCCACAAGAGAAAAGATGCGAAGCAACTAGGAACAAAGTTTCAAGACTAACGGAATCCTTGGCAGAAGCAGGTTAGATCCATGTCAGTATCTACAATATTTGCAAATTATGGGACACAGCTCCCATAGGGAATTTAATGATTTCTGTATCACATACAATCAAAATTTTCTGTCTGTATAATATAAATAATTGGTGACGTTGACCTGATGACATTGTAAACATGGCACCTACCTGGACATTCCATGTCTTCCTGCCATGGTGAACTATCTTTACAGTAGCATTCAAATTCAAAATCATTGTTTTTGTTGAATTTGCATAAAGCCTTCGTCTTATTACAATTTATGCCTCCTAATTGATCTTCAGCGCATATATCTGAAACATAACAGGTTGGATGATTATCAACTTCTTCAAAAAAGAAATCTTATCAAAAAAATTAAGCTGATGAATGCATTTTTTAAAGATAACCCAGTAGAATTTGATAGGTGACCTTCCATATATCTATACTCATGGACAAAACCTAAGGAAGTTTAGCATGTATATCGGGATTGAGACAATAACTCTGAAATATATTAAAGTGACCTTTATTGTAGACACACGAAATAACCAAGTGTGTGTACACTCATTAAAAAAACTTAAGGAAGTTTAGCATGTATATCGGGATTAAGACAATAACTCTGAAATAGATTAAAGTGACCTTTATTGAAGACACACGAGATGACCAAGTGTGAAAAAACTCTGTCTCCTTCATAAATACAGACGACCGGCGACAACAAAGAATTTCCACTTCTTTAAGTTTTGTCCATGAGTGTATATAAACCACAAATACATTATAAACGCTAGCAATACAATCAAATTAACAAATTAATTGTTGTAGAATGGTCTGGTAGATTAAACAAGCTAAATTACAGATTAAACATATTCTCCTAATAATTTTGCCCAATGAAATATGTAAATTAGGAAATTAGATATTGTTTCAAACAACCAGTAAAATCGTTTTTACAGTTACTACATGGTAATGTTGATGGTTTCTCATGGTTATTATATTGTACTGTAGATATCAGAGTGTAGAGATGTATACTGTTCACATTACTTATTTACATATAATACAAACAATATGTATAGAGATATTGTTGCATACCATGCTTGTAAATTGCTATAAATTTAATTAATAAATTATTTTTTAATTGCACATTTGGAATACTTCTCTACCGTGACAAAATATTTAAGCTAATATAGATTAGAGAGAAGCGAGTGTGGCAATAGGCTTGGCTCATCAGTGGTGAACCCTCCCCCTGGCGAAACCGCTGAGAGGGTTCACCACTGATGAGACAAACCCTCCCAATATATTTTTTCATCGCAGTAAGGACAGTAGAAGTTTGTATTATGTATAAAATAAACACATTCGTGCTTTTAAATCCTTTCATTTTATATGTATATATAGAGAAGTGAGTGTGCCAATAGATATAAATGTTGTTAGAGAGAAGTAGGATTTCACAGTAAAGTTAACTTAGATATATTTATGAAATATTTAATTAAAAGTCATATATTGGATCAAAATATCATTTATTTCGCCAATATTTTAGTTGGCTGAACGCTAACCTTTTTCCAAGGTATTATAATATATTAATGTATGAAAAATAATATATAAACATAAATATGTTATAATACCTTGAAAAAGGTTGGCGTTAAGGCAACTGAAATATTGGTAAAATAAATTATATTTTGATCCAATATATACCTTTTTATTAAATATTTATTTATGGATTGCGCAATTTTCAAAAATAGTGTTAAACCTGTCTTCAGCACCCCCTCTAAATAGCGACTTCCTCTCTATAGGACCCAATTTTAAACATTAAAATGTAAACATTTTACATTAAAATTGAACTGTCTATAGCACCCCCTCTCTATATCACTTTAATTTGGTGAGTCCCAAGAGCTATAGACAGGTTTAACTGTAGTACGATGCGATTTATATTAAAATTGACCTGTCTATAGCATCCCCTCTCTATAGTACCCTATTTTGGTGAGTCCCAAGAGGGGTCGCTATAGACAGGTTCAAATGTATTTAGAAAATTATGTTCATTTAAGTTATTTAGTTTGTTCCTTTAATATAAAAGATTTTTATTATAGAAGAAAGTGAGATAAACCCAATAAATATTTCAATAATAAATACATACCATAACATTTTCCATTGTTGTCTTTCGTCCATTCTGCTTTACAGACGCACTTATGCTGTGAGTCACTGGTGGCTATACAATTGGCATTTTTCTCATTGCATTCTTTTATTTGGGCTTCATTACATTTCCCTTGTCCTGAAACCCCCAATCGTCAAGATATCAATTTATATTGGTACCATTTTTGTTTCAGAAAAATTTGCATAGACAGCAATATTTACCCTCTTGTATATCAAGTAGTTCTGGCTCGGTCTTCTCTATCTCTGGTAGACCCATATAAGTCACTGAAACAAAACAAATTTATTTTAATAAATTAAAACACAAGCTAATAACTACTTATAGAGATATGTAGAGATGGTCGACAGGCGAGTAGACTAAACCGTTGGTTTTCGACCGTTGCTATCTGAGATCAAATCCCACATTGAACACTTTTTTTCTCCCATTTAAAAAACTCTAATGGCAATGAATAAAACATGCACAAATTGGCATCGATTCTTGGAAAAAATTTAACTCAATCAACGAGTCCAATTAATCAAACAGCACTCTGACACACTTGTAAGTGCAAAATCTGACCTGCTTTCTACATGTGTATAGTTTCGAGTTATTTCTGTGTCACCTATTACAACACTCACCCATATCGAATACCAAACTACGGTTTAAATAAATTATCAAGTTGACCCTTCCCGAGGAACTTCCACAAGTCATCAGTGAGTTTTACGACCAGTCGCTGGACGACCGACATCTCAGTTCCTCCTGAACCTCGCCTGTGAAGTCAGTCGCTGGTCTCTCTTAGATGTCATCCAACCTGCCTCGTTCTTTATGTAGAAACGCTAAAACCACTGGGCCCCATGACTGCTGTTGCTTGTGGTACGACATATATATATATATATATAGATGAAAATTTTGCCGGTAGGATATTGATCTAAAGAGACAAGGGTCGCCTCTCCCGTTAAAATAGACGTCTAAAACCAGACGCCATCTATTGACCGTCGCCGCAACTAGCAGCCTCGGGTCGGTGACAAGCCACAACACCAGCTTTGGTAAACTGAGAAGCGTCCACCTAGAGACCATGGTTTCGTACTAATGGCCCTCGTCGGTCTAGGGCGGACTTTATTCCATGAGATCCACACGGGATCTCTAGGTGGACGCTTTTCAGTTTGCCAAAGCTGCTGTTGTTGCTTGTCACCGACCCGAGGCTGCTAGTTGCGGCGACGGTCAATGGATGGCGTCTGGTTTTAGACGCCTATTTTGACGGGAGAGGCGACCATTGTCTCTTTAGATATATATATATTAAATGTATATAATATTTGAAATAGTATATACATTTTAAAATTCTTAGATCTTACCTTTTATGTTCTTAATGCCAATGACGTCTTTTTTAGAGTCCTTTACTTTGAACTTGAACGTCAGCTATATAATCACACCAGTGTCATGAAACCACAATTTGGGAAATGTATATTAATATAAGTAAACCTCTATTTATATATATGATAAAATTATTGTGTGATATTATAGTGACCTTTATTGAAGACACGAGATAACCAAGTGTGTATACACTCATGGACAAAACTTAAGGAAGTTGTACCTTTTAGCATGTATATCGGGATTGAGACAATAACTGTGAAAGATATTACAGTGAATTTTATTGAAGACACACGAGATAACCAAATGTTTATGCACTCGTTGACAAAACTTAAGGAAGTTGTACTGTTCAGCATGTATATCGGGATTGAGACAATAACTCTGAGAGATATTACAGTGACCTTTATTGAAGACATACGAGATAACCAAGTGTGAACAAAATTGCCTCTATCGTTTCAGAAAAACAGATAGTTGGCGTCATTAGAGACTTTCCACCTCCTCAAGTTATGTCCATGAGTGTTTTTTTTTTCATTTTTAGACTGGGTCGGAATTCCAACAAATCAAAATCTCAACAGGAATTTTATTCCGACATTTTGTTTATTGACCTTAATGAATCAATTGGGAGTTTTAAAATATCGATTCCAGGCCAGGTCTCGTTAAAAACCAACCTGTCAACAGTTTATGACCACAGTATTTGACTCTCAGGTCAATTTATAAATGCATATTACAAATGTATATTTCATAAAATTTAAAATTCAAATTAATCTTTATAAAAAAGAATGTTTTTCTCTTATTTTACTGAAAGCGATCTTTAAATATCTGAAAATTATAAAATAAGGTTTATTTTCTCACCTCGGTAGAGTTTATATTTTCCATTGTTTTGGATTTCCATTTTTTGCCACTCGGTTCGATATCGTGGCCATTCAGCTTCAATGTGGTGCCTTCATCAGTGTAGTAGTCGAAGGTAATTTCTTCCAGTATCTCGTCGTTCTTATATTTCAGTTCGTGATTTTCATTTTCGATTCCCAACAGGAATATATCATCGTCTGCAATATAAAACATTTTCACATTATATATGTAAATAAACTCAATGTAAACAATCAATACTAACAAAGTGTCGAAAATTAAGTCATATTTGCATATATATATAACAGATATAATGTTATGTATTCATAAAGTTAATATAGATGTTCTTAATTTAATTATGTAAATAAGCAGAGTAACATCATTACTGATTATAGTACTCATTATAACATCATGGATATGTAAATAGGAGAGCTTATGCAGAGATTGATATGACAATAATAAAATCTTCAATATAGGACCAACGAGCAAACAATTCCTTTTCATCACATAAAAAAAAACTTAACAGATAACAAACAATAAACCATATTTAATAAGTAAAAAATCGTAAAAAAGTAAAATTGTATTAAGATCTGGTAGATAAATTAAGAAAAAGGCATCTCTTGATAGTCCAGTTAAAAGTTTCTGAAAGTTTACGCCATCTACTGGAATAAATATAAACTAATCGTTGATTTTTTAATTATTCCAGAATTGACTAAATACCCTTTCTTTATTAATCAAAATAACGTACGTGGTTAGCCTTACTTGATTAACCAAGAAGGAGTATTAAGCGAATTCTGGAATAATTTTTTAAAAATCAAAGATTAGTTGATATTTATTCCAACAGATGGCGTAAACCATTAGCAATATTTGATTTGCACGATAAGGAGATGCCTTTTTTACATATTCAATACGTTTCTTTGAAATTAAAATAAACATTGCAGATGATTGGCTGTCAGACTTGCTAGACAGTTACCCATTAACATTACCGTACGTCTTGTCCCATATGCAACTATTCTTTTACACTGAGTTCATCCAATACTTGAAATATAGTTATAATAGTGAAATCATTGTTATACATAACTATGCAACAATGTATATTTACCCGTGAGTGCCATGGAAAAATAAAAGGACAAATTTTTCAATATCAAATTAAATTAATTTTGATTGATCCCTCGAATACAAAATATGTAAATAGAGACTGACCTACTGCAGACAAATGTTAAGAGCTATTGAATCGGGAAAAATGTTGAGGTTTGATAAATAAAGAATAAATAGAAATAAAAGAGAGCTGCTGGAAGGTGTCAAGGAAGTATCGGAGGTTATAAGTGATGGTCACTGACAGATCAAATTGGAGAAAAAAAATAAAAAATAAAAGATCAGGTGTTGATATTAAAAATAAAAAAGGCATATACTGACCAGGAGCACATGTGCTTTTCAGAAGGCAGAGCGCCATCTCGTGGAACAGAAATCACCTAAACATTGATTTAACCTGTTCCCTGATATTTGGCCAACCCAATTTCTTGATAAATCAAGAAAAGCCATCCACGAACGCGTTTCGCGCTGTTGGCGCTCGTTAGAAATTGGGTTGGCCAAATATCAAGGAAAAGGCTATATTAATGTTTAGTTGATTTCTGTTCCACCAGATGGCACTCTGCCTTCTGAAAAGCACATGTTCTCCTTATCTGGATATGTCTTTTTTATTTTTAATATATATATATTTTAAAGATTGAGAGCAATCCATAATAATATCTATTAGATAATAAAAGGCATATATTGGATTTTATAAAATAAATATATAAATATATAAATATTTTATAAAATCCAATATATGCCTTTTATTATCTAATGAATTAAATATGGATTGCTCTATTTTCAAAATAATATCTATAAATAAATATAAAGCATATATTGGATCTAAAATATTGGTTAAATAATATATTTAGATCCATAATATGCTTTATATTTATTTATATCTCTATATATATAAAAATGAATGTTTTTATGTTTGTCTGTCCGGTATACAAATTCGCAGTAGTTCACTAATTCAAACCAAAATTTCCATACATAGGTAAAAGAATACGGGGAAGACGATAGGTTATTTTGAAAAATATATAAATCAATTATTAAAACTATATATTTTTATTTCTTGAAATAAAAGACACTTCGGCCAGTGAATCTTTTTATTGTCTCGACGTTTCGACAAAAATCTTTTGTCCTCGTCAGGAGCGAACAAAAATTAAAACATTAGGCAAAGCGTTAGAAATTATTCTAAGGCTGCAAGGGCGTTCTCACGCGATATTCGAAATTTTGTACACATCTAAAGCACGAGTCAAAAACAAATATTTAACTCACAAAAGACTATGATCTTTTAAATAAATTATTTAAATATTTATAATGAGAAATTATAAAACAAAAATATATATAAAAAATCAAATAATATTTACAAAGATTTTACAATAGTATAAATAAATCTTTTTCTATTATGTACAATTTATACCTACCATTTTAACTAATCTTTAAATTTAAAAACGAATTGTACTGTTGCGGAATATCTTCAAATATATTTATAGATCTTTTCCCCATTTCCCGTGATACCCATCCCTCTAAAAATAATCTTTCTTTTTTAAATTTTATATTCCTATGAAATATCTCAATATCATTCCAATCTGGCCTATGTCCTGAATATAATGCATGTTCCCCAATTTTGCTTAACGCCCTTCTCCCCATTAAACCCTGTTGGTGTTCTTTAATCCTGATATCTAAATTACGGCCGGTTTCTCCTACATAAATTTTGTCACATTCTGTGCATTTAATCCCATAAATCACATTATCTGGTTTTGTTATGTTAATTCTATCTTTCATTATGTTATTTCTAGTTAAAAATTCCCTTTTTGTCCCCGTGCTATACCAAATATTATATTTAAATTTTCTTAAGATTCTAGATATTTCGTTATCGACATCACTGATATATGGAATTATTATATTATTGTAATCGTCTTTATTCCTATTTAAATTTGGCCTATCTATTTCATATCTTCTTATCCATTTGTTTGTAAAACCAATTGGATAATCAGATTGTTCTAGTTCTGCTCTAATTTTCATTATCTCTTTTTTATAAATATCTCGGTCTGTGCATACCTGTTTGGCTCTTTGTACAAGAGATTTTATCACTTGTCTTTTATGTATTATAGGATTATTGGAATTAAAATTTAGATGTATCCCACAGTCTGTTGGCTTTCTGAAAACGCTGGTTATAATAGAACCATCTACTTTGCGAGTTAGTCCTACGTCTAAGAATGATAAAAATCCTTCTCGTTCTATCTCGACCGTGAATTCTATTCCTATTTCTAAATTATTCAACATGACCATGATTTCATCAAGATTTTCTTTGCGGATCACTGCGAAAACATCATCTATATAGCGTCCCCAGACTTTTATTCCCTCGATTAAGATTGCCTTTTTATCTACCGATGCCATTACGATGTCAGCAATGATCATGCTAGTAGGGCAACCCATAGCAGTGCCGTCTTTTTGCCTGTAAAATTTATCCCTATATCTAAAGTAAATATTATCTAAACATAGCCTGAAGCCTTCTATAATTTCATTAATTTCTAATCCCTTGTTAACACAATCTTGTCTTTTCACCTCGAAATATTCTTTTAGCTCTTTTAGAGCTAGAGTTCTATTAATATTGGTGAAAAGTGATTTGACATCAAAGGATACCATTATTTCATGGTCATTTAACCGTAGGTTTCTAACTATGTCTAATAGTTCTTTTCTATTTCTAATCTCTAACCCGGAAACTTTACTTGTACTCGGTACCTGTTTTTTAAGCCAGTCCGCTAAACCTCTGGTGGGGGCCTTGAATCCTGACACAATGGGCCGTAGGGGAACTCCTTCTTTATGGATCTTTGGTAGTCCTTTGAAGAGAGGTGCGGCAACATCTTCTAACTTCATTTTTCTTATATCAATGTCCTTAGATTTCATGCTTTTTATGAATTTTGATATTTTGAGTTTTATCTTTTTAGTTGGGTCTACGCGAATTTCTTCATATGTATTATTATCGTTGAGAAGGTTCGTTACCTTATCATTGTAATCGTCTCTCTTCATCACAACTGTCTTTCCTCCTTTATCTGCTTTAGTTATAACTATTTCCTCATCATTTTTTAATTTCTTTATAGCCCCCCATTCGGAGCGTTTTGTCTTCTCTAACTCAAATTTCTTTTGGTTTTTTGTTGTCCTTGATATAACAAAGGACTACCAAAGATCCATAAAGAAGGAGTTCCCCTACGGCCCATTGTGTCAGGATTCAAGGCCCCCACCAGAGGTTTAGCGGACTGGCTTAAAAAACAGGTACCGAGTACAAGTAAAGTTTCCGGGTTAGAGATTAGAAATAGAAAAGAACTATTAGACATAGTTAGAAACCTACGGTTAAATGACCATGAAATAATGGTATCCTTTGATGTCAAATCACTTTTCACCAATATTAATAGAACTCTAGCTCTAAAAGAGCTAAAAGAATATTTCGAGGTGAAAAGACAAGATTGTGTTAACAAGGGATTAGAAATTAATGAAATTATAGAAGGCTTCAGGCTATGTTTAGATAATATTTACTTTAGATATAGGGATAAATTTTACAGGCAAAAAGACGGCACTGCTATGGGTTGCCCTACTAGCATGATCATTGCTGACATCGTAATGGCATCGGTAGATAAAAAGGCAATCTTAATCGAGGGAATAAAAGTCTGGGGACGCTATATAGATGATGTTTTCGCAGTGATCCGCAAAGAAAATCTTGATGAAATCATGGTCATGTTGAATAATTTAGAAATAGGAATAGAATTCACGGTCGAGATAGAACGAGAAGGATTTTTATCATTCTTAGATGTAGGACTAACTCGCAAAGTAGATGGTTCTATTATAACCAGCGTTTTCAGAAAGCCAACAGACTGTGGGATACATCTAAATTTTAATTCCAATAATCCTATAATACATAAAAGACAAGTGATAAAATCTCTTGTACAAAGAGCCAAACAGGTATGCACAGACCGAGATATTTATAAAAAAGAGATAATGAAAATTAGAGCAGAACTAGAACAATCTGATTATCCAATTGGTTTTACAAACAAATGGATAAGAAGATATGAAATAGATAGGCCAAATTTAAATAGGAATAAAGACGATTACAATAATATAATAATTCCATATATCAGTGATGTCGATAACGAAATATCTAGAATCTTAAGAAAATTTAAATATAATATTTGGTATAGCACGGGGACAAAAAGGGAATTTTTAACTAGAAATAACATAATGAAAGATAGAATTAACATAACAAAACCAGATAATGTGATTTATGGGATTAAATGCACAGAATGTGACAAAATTTATGTAGGAGAAACCGGCCGTAATTTAGATATCAGGATTAAAGAACACCAACAGGGTTTAATGGGGAGAAGGGCGTTAAGCAAAATTGGGGAACATGCATTATATTCAGGACATAGGCCAGATTGGAATGATATTGAGATATTTCATAGGAATATAAAATTTAAAAAAGAAAGATTATTTTTAGAGGGATGGGTATCACGGGAAATGGGGAAAAGATCTATAAATATATTTGAAGATATTCCGCAACAGTACAATTCGTTTTTAAATTTAAAGATTAGTTAAAATGGTAGGTATAAATTGTACATAATAGAAAAAGATTTATTTATACTATTGTAAAATCTTTGTAAATATTATTTGATTTTTTATATATATTTTTGTTTTATAATTTCTCATTATAAATATTTAAATAATTTATTTAAAAGATCATAGTCTTTTGTGAGTTAAATATTTGTTTTTGACTCGTGCTTTAGATGTGTACAAAATTTCGAATATCGCGTGAGAACGCCCTTGCAGCCTTAGAATAATTTCTAACGCTTTGCCTAATGTTTTAATTTTTGTTCGCTCCTGACGAGGACAAAAGATTTTTGTCGAAACGTCGAGACAATAAAAAGATTCACTGGCCGAAGTGTCTTTTATTTCAAGAAATATGAATGCCGGCCAGGCAGCCTCTATCTTTACGATATATATTTTTAGTCAGAAAATGATGATGACGATATTGCTGTATCATGTTTGATTATCAGATACAAAATTATATCGGGAAAAATTCCAAAAAGCAGAGACTACGGGTGAAACCAGTTCATTATTTTGTATGCAGGAACAAAATTCTAACAGAAAAACATTCATTCGAGCAGAAAACAAAAGCCAGATCATCTTTCTATAAAAAATATCGCTTCTCAGACACAAAGTTTGGAGCGGGACGTTTCACAAGAGTGACACACACGGCGCCAATTTATAATTGTAACGAATAGTATTTGAATAGGGTACATTTAATAGGGTAAAACCCGGGCGTTGCCCGGGTCATTCGGCTAGTATGTTATATAGTGAGATATTATTTTATTTTAAATTATAATTTCATAGATTCAAATACACTGCTAAATCGACCTCCAGAGGTCACTCTTCCCCTATAAAAACTCGTTGTTGTTTTATCCCAATGGCCGGCTCAAAATCTTTGTACATTATGTAAATAATCTTTTGTTTTCCTTATTCTACTCGCCTTAAGCCAGGATTTACTTTATCAAATTATGCCTTTTTCATATATTCCTTTAAATCAATTAAATTACTGATCAAAACTATTTTTCATTATCATACTTAAAGATTTCAACCACTACTGCATTCATATAACATACTCTTCAACATGATCTAAATACAACAGAAAATCTCATTCATCTTTATTTATAACATTCTATATACAGTTACGAGCGTCATTCTTCATCTATTAATCAGTCATCTCTGTCACCGTTTGCTTTTTTTTTGGAATGGCGCCCTCCTATTGGTTGGCTACGGTCACGCCTCCTTTGCCCCATAATGCCCCCCCCCCCCCCCCCCACTCGCCATTTCGTCTTTGTAACTATTGTGTTGGAGCGGGTCGCTCCCTAAATAAATGCATATATTAGATAATAACCAAATGGAATCCTCTCTTTCTTTTTCCCAGTAAGAGACGCCTACGGAAGCCAACAGTACATAGACAGATAAAGCACATAGGCTATAGTTATTAACTAACATATGCAATTATTTAAGGCGCCAATTTATAATTGTAACAAATAGTATTTGAATCAAAACATTCAATCGGGTAAAACACGGGCGTTGCCCGGGTCATTCGGCTAGTATATATATAGATGGCGCTCTGCCTTCTGTAAAGCACATGTACTCCTGGTCAGGATATGCCATTTTTATTTTTGATTTCAACACCTGATCTTCTTAACTTTTATTTTTTTTCTTTCGTTTTTTCATATATATATGTAGTCATTTGTATAAGTATAAATATTTTAAATGTTGATTATTATATATATTTAAAATATTCACAAATACAATTATCTCTTTCAAAATATAGCTTGATTGAGAGTTTTAAATGATATTCAGGACTTGCAATAAGGATTCAAATATTTTAAATTCTACTGATCAACTTACACAAATCTGGTATATTTTAAAATATCTAGTTAAAAAGACATATATTGGATCAAAATATCATTTATTTTACCAATATTTCAGTTGGCTGAACGCCAACCTTTATCAAGGTGTTATAACATTTTAAAAGTGTGTCAACAACAAACTCAGCGTCACATAACGTTAACAGTTGACACACTTTAAAAATGTTATAATACCTTGATAAAGGTTGGCGTTCAGCCTACTGAAATATTGGTAAAATAAATGATATTTTAATCTAATGTATGTCTTTTTAATTAAATATTTATTTATGGATTGCTCTATTTTCAAAATATTAAAATATAAAAATAAAAATTTTATTTTGAATTAAAAACATAAACACACTCTGTCTACATAATTTATAAATTAAATCTTACCTTTCATCATATTTTTGAACGTAGCATACTTCAGCCAATGACTTGACTTAGTCCATTCCTTACGAGATTCTGCACAAATAAGAGGTCAGAACTCTAGATTATAAAGGAAATACATCTACTCCATTTTTTTTCATTCATGATGATTAACATAAATGATCTATTTGATCTATAGTACGAGGGCCATCCAATAAATAAGTTTCCCTATTTATTAACAAATAAACAACATTATTTACGATTATGCAGTTATTTTATTTTCATTATACAACTCATAGACTACTTATCTACATATTCACCATTTCTCGTATTTATTTAATACTATGATGCTTATTTCCTCGTTAAAAAAAAAAAGTCCAATAATCCTTTCTCGGTAGTAATAGGACTGGAAAGCAAATAATATTTGTATTTTACATAGACATAAATAAAGCAGGCGGATAGACAAAGAACCTACGTATGTTCAACCCATTTTTATTCTTAGTTCTTATTGAAGAAAACAAAGAAAGTGAACATAAAGAAATGAGATTCAGCCCAACCTCAGGTATATAAGGAAGAAACCCATTCCTGACACCTGGGTTTTTCTGATTGGTTGGCCTTCTCTCAGTATGATCTGAATTGTACGCTATCTCTTTTTACCCATCCTGGATCTTTCTCCTTTTATTTACAATTTAAAAAAATGGCAAGATTTTTTTATTGATCGAATTTGAAATACGATTTATTATTTTTGTACATTTATACATTTTTGTGTTTCACTAATGGAAAATTCTTATTCATTTCTGTAGATTATTATGATCGTCTAGTCAAATTGTAGTTCTTTGCATTATATGCAAATATGTCATAACGATAAAATTCATTCCTATTCACATACAGTGGATGTTTACATCAAAATTATTTTCTGAGCCAGTCTAATGTATACAATTGTATATATAGGGTGATCCTAAAGTCTTGCACAACTTAAAAAAATAATAACTCCGCGAAATATTTACGCTAGAGAAATGTTGTAAACACCGTTGTGTTCCGGATGCAACGGTTTTTTAGTGCAAATAATGAAAAAATTGAAATTGATTTTAGTTACAATTTTATTTGCTAGATGGTGTTCTACCAGAATCAGATATTCAGCGGCCAAATTGTTCGATAAATTGAAATATAACTGATCGACACGTATTTTTCCTTTTTGAATACCAGGAAAGAACCTCAATAATATCAAATGATAAATCGATAAAGCATCATTTCGCTAAAGATAGAAGAATTGGACGACGATTTTTGAATGCAATCCGAGATATGTAAAATAGGTAAATGCAAATTAAAACATGTATTAAAAAAAAAATGATATTTTAGATGCGGTTTGCTGGAATCTTCTCAGCGATTTATATTTCGAAGATAATTTTTTTAAAAATTTTTTATTGAACTCTCTCTCTGTATCGATTATATTTATTTTAATTCATTTGAAAAAATATTTATATATCTCTGATAATTTATTTTACTCTGGAATGCCGTTACTACAAGATAAAGCACTCTTGGTGAAATATTTTATTGTAATTCAGAATCTGCAACTGATGCTTTACGAGCGTTTCGTACCTTTAAAGATATTCGTAACGGTAAAAGACCTATGAGTTGCTACTCTCTAAGACGAATGATAAAAATTTGAGAAGACTGGATTTCTGGAAGCAAAACCTCGGAGTAGAAGACCATAGACATGCAAGACAGTGGCTGTTACGGTCTCGCAGAATGTTGAAGCTATTGAAACGTTATCCACGTATGGAGAAGTTTGTGCTCGACAAGTTTCTCGACAAACGGGGATTTTATATGGAACAGTTTGGAGAGCACTAAGAATTTTTCTTAAAAAAATACTCGTACAAAATTCAAAGATTTCACGAGCCAAAATCAACGATTTTGAGAAGCGTCAAGAATAGCGTTACAGTTTGGAATGAGTTCACTTCTTCTTTTATTATTGGGCCATTTATTTTCGAAGAAATCAATGGAAGAACTTTTAAAACCGTTTCTGTAACTGGTGAACGTTATGTTCAACTTTTGAGAGAAAAGGTTATTCCCATATTACAAGACAGACAAGCACTAAGCTAAATAACATTCATGCAAGATGGAGGATCTCTTCATATCTCCCGCGGTGGCAAGCAATTGCTGCAGTATACGTTCGGTGAAGATCGTGTGATAGGTCGCCACTTTATACACCCGTGGCTTCCAAAATCACCAGACTTGACGCCTTGCGATTTTTGGTTATAGCTATCTTAAGTCGCGTGTTTATCGATGCCGGCCTACCACATTGGCCATGTTGAAGGCTTCTATCAGACGGCACGTTTCATAAATTTTAACAGATTTGTTATTTAATGCTGTCCAATCTGTCATCTATCGTCTGCAGGCGGAGTTTGAGAATGAAGGGCGCCACATAGAGCAAGGATTGTGACCTAATACAAGAGAGAAGGCAGTTACCTCATGTGTTTTATAAGCTGCCATGTATTATATTATTTACCAATATTTTAAGCTCTTTGTGTTAGGTTATGGGGATAATAAATGTTGTCCTCACATCTTGAATCATATTTTTTGTATACAATAATTTTTTTTTGTTTGTCATTTGCTCACAACTTATATTATGTCGTGCAGACCAAAGTGTTATAACTTCTCGAATAACACTGGTACACACAATTTTACCCCTTATGTTTAGTTTATCGCTTTTCGCTCATTAGAAGAAATAGCATAAGGAATATTCTCTGTGCACCCCTAACTTTATAAATTTTGCCCAAAATAAAAATGATTTTACTACCACGTTATTCAACGCAAAAGATCGAAATAAAAATGATTTTTATTTGACGGGACGCATTTTAAAAAATCTGTACAGTATAATAAGCAATGATAACATTTGACACCCCTAGGATATTTAGAATAAAGTACGACAAATAGATTATTATCACCCCCCTCTATATTTCATTTGTTGGATCATGACAAATATACATTTAAATAGTCAAGTGTCGCCAATCAGTCAAGAAACTACACATTCCTTATAGCAAGAAATCCTATTAGTAGTGCCATCATAATTTTTGGTACTATATTAACATTTCAGAAATCTTGTAATAATTTCAACAGAGTTTTTAAAACATTCAATCTATTTCACAAAACCGCATCTAAAATATAATTATTTTTGCTACATGTTTTAATTTGCATTTGCCTATTTTACATATCTCGGATTGCATTCAAATATTGTCATCCAATTATTCTACTTTTGGCGAAATGGTGTTATATTAATTTATCATTTGATATTATTAGGGTTCTTTCCTGGTATTAAAAAAGGAAAAATACGTGTCGATCAGCTATATATTTTAATTTATCAAACAATTAGGCCGCGGAATCTCTGATTCTGGTAGAGCGCCATCTAGCGAATTAAATTTTAACTAAAATCAATTTCGAATTTTTCATTATTTGTTCTAAATATTCCCATTGCATCTTGAATACAATGATGTTTACCGCATTGCTCTATCGCAAATATTCGCGGAGTTATTAATTTTTAAACTTGTGCAAGACTTTTGGATCACCCTGTAAATATACTTGTATATATATTAAAAACAAAGTAGGCATATCCTGACCAGAAGCACATGAGCATTTTAGAAGGAAAGCGCCATCTAGTGGATCAAAAATAAACTAAACGTTTATTTAGCTTGCTCCGCGATATTTGGCCAACCCATCTTCTTGATAAATCAAGAAAATTAATCACAAACGCGTTTTGGACTGCTGGTCCTCGTCAACCTGGTGCAGGCTGTACCTTTATTTATTTTTCTTTTAAAATATATTTCAAATATATATCGATGGTGTCTAGTTTTGACGTCTATTTTACCGGAAGAGGCGACCTTTATCTTTATATATATGTGAAAAAACAATTAAAAATATAAAATAGGTCAGGTGTTGATATTAAAAACTGGTCAGCATATGCTTCTGTTGTTTTTAATATATATATCAAAATATACGTAAAAATAATATATATATAAAACCTGCGGATGTACCCGGCTTCGCCCGGGTTTTACCCGAGTAAAGGTTTGTCTAACGAACATTTGTTAAAACAATTCTCTATAAACTTATAAAAAAATAATAGATATATTTTGATAATTTGAAACTCGTAAACTTGAATCTCTCGATAAAGTGAACATTTTTTCCCGGTCCCTTTGTGTCGTGTCATCCTGAATTTTGTATTTCCTAATTTTCTACATTAAAAAATCTTCGTTTTATCTAGTGAGCATTTTTTCCCGGTCCCTTGAAAAATACTCGATAAGTTGAATAAAATCAATATTGATTGTTTCCCTCGGTAATTGGAAGTTAAAGAATTAGTATCTTTGCCTTGGAATTATATCATTATTCTTGTCTCAAATAAATTGCCGTGTCATCCTGAGATAATCTTACTTTTGATAAATAATCTTTAAGATAATAAACTTAGTGATAATAAAACTTATAGATAAAAAAACTTGTTATCATCGTCGCAATGGTGGCGCTTCTTGCGAGTTGAATCTACAAATCTGCAAATATCTCTAAGGATATTCAAGATATTCAAGAAATTATTTTTCAGAAACCTTCCCAGTACTATACTAAATAACTTCCCAAAGTTTCATGGCGTTCTAATGAGTGGTTTGGTCAGGCATAAAGGACACACACACACACATGCATTCATTTATATATATATAGATAAAAAAAAAAACAATAGAAAAAAAAATAAAAGATAAGTTTTTTTTAATTTGTTTATTACAAAACACACGCCATATCCTATGTGGATATTTGCATGTAAATGTTTAAACTATTTTATGTACATATTTTTTAAATATATATACTAATTATTTATAGTTTTAGAGAGAGAGAGTGAAAGTTATTCAAATTTACATTTTAGAACAATAAATTATACAAGAAACAAAGATTATTTACATACATATCATCAAAAGTCCAATGTATATTTAGAATTACAACCACTAAACCAGTGGCACAAATATACTAATTAAAACTAGAAATTTCAATTCTTAATGTAATTCAAGTCCACGGCATTTGAGATAGAGTCTACAAAACTTGTTAAATTTTCTATATTCTTCTTTACTGGAAACCATTTGGCTTAAACTAGAACTGTTCATTTGACATTGTACTCTCAAATCAGCAACAAGTGGGCACCGGATTAAAATATGCTCAGGGTTGTGATCTTCTTGGTCACATAAGCAGATTGAAGAATCAATTCTGCCAATTCTATATAAATATGTGTTAAAGTCTCCATGCCCCGTAAAGAATTGTATATTATAAAAATTTGGCTGGATAAATTTGGGTAATATTGAGTTTTCAAAAAATTTTCTGAAATTATCATTTGAGTCTTCATAGTATTTTTGAATTTTTTCATTTATAAAGTTAGATATTATCATTCTTTTGGCTGGATCATTTCTATTATAATCTATTTCAACTTTAAGTATGTTTGACATAATGAAATCCGTAATTTTAGGTATTCTTGCGAGAACATGTGTACAATTCGAAGATGTTGTATTATAAGCATGTATACAGTGTTTAAGAATTTTATACTGTAGTGAATCTATTTTGTTTTTTGATCTCGTGTTTATGTATGGGTACCAGATTGTTGAACCATAAGTTATTGTGCTTCTAAATAAGGTCTTATATAATGTTAATAATCGCCTACTATCCAATCCCCACGATTTCTTTGTTAAACCAAGAAGATATCCACTAGCTCTAGTTGTTTTTGCAATAACACTGTCGATGTGTGTGAGGCATAAAATCTAATTTGTTCTTGTTTCGGTGATTTTTGAAAGTTAATCCTAGTATTTTTAGATTTTCAACTGGTTTGACAAGACTATCATGCAGGGTAATTACATACTTTTTGAAGTTGAATAAATATAAAATCTTTGTTTTCTGTCTTGATATTTTAAGTTTGTTGTTTTCACACCACATATTTATTTTCCCTATTGAATTTTCAATTGTAATCTTAAGATATTTTACATCTGTATTCCAACATATTACCGTTAGATCATCTGCATATCCTATAATTTCGCTATTAGATTCCTGAAAGTTGGTTAATAGATCATTCATTATGATGTTCCAAATTGTCGGAGATAAAGGTCCTCCTTGCGAAATCCTTTACTTAGTTTTTTGGTGAATTCATTCGTAGAGTACCTAAATCTTATCTTCCGGTTAGTGAAGTAGGATTTCATGAGTTTTACTATTGATGCTGGTATATTATCCTCATCGAGTCTTTTTATCACCATTGGCCACCAGGTATTGTCAAAAGCTCCACTAATATCTATTGCAATTATAGCCGTATACTCCTTGGCTTTGTGTTCTAATGCAGTGTGAATTATTTCAGTTAATGCAGTTATGGTAGATCGAGATTTTGTAAAGCCATGTTGACGATTAATAAAACGATAAATAAAAGATAAGTGGGTCAGGTATTGATATTAAAAATAAAGAAGGAATCTCCTGACCACGAGCACATGTGCTTTTTATCACGGAGCAAGCTAAATAAACGTTTAGCTTATTTTTGCTCCACTAGATGGCGCTCTGCCATCTAAAAAGCACATGTGCTCGTGGTCAGGAGATGCCTTCTTTATTTTTAATATCAACACCTGACCCACTTATCTTTCATTTTTTCTATTGTTTTTCTCATGTATTAAGCGTCTTTACGCAAATTTGGCCTTAAATACCCATTTCTTGATTTCTCAAGAAGCCTCTGGGACCAAAAATATTTTTGGTCGAAGTGGTTACAGCGTACTCCACGCTGACGAGCGCCAACAGCGCGAAACGCATTCGTTGATGGCTTTTCTTGATTTATCAAGAAATTGAGTAGGCCAAATATCACGGAGCAAGCTAAATAAACGTTTAGTTTATTTTTGATACACTAGATGGCGCACTGCCATCTAAAAAGCACATGTGCTCGTGGTTAGGAGATGCCTTCTTTATTTTTGATATATAAAAATATATACATAAAAATTCCATCTTTCTATATATAATGGAAAATTGTAGTATGAATATTAATGATAAATAAAAAAAAAGTTTAAAAAATTTGAAAAGAGTAATGTATGCAAATATATCTTTAGCAGAGAAGCCTGTTTACTCTGATTTAATATAAATAAAAACTAACGAAGAGTAAAAGAGAAACAAAATGAATATAAGTAAGTTTATATTATTATTTTTATCAATAAATATTTAAAATGTTTAACAACAAGATTTAACAATGGAACCAAGCTTATAAATCGGCTTTGACATGCCATACACTTGTCCAGAAAAAAAAACAACTGGGTTAACGAACCAGATATTATTCAATCAAAAAGAATAAAGTGATAGAATAAAAATAAAAATGAACTTTTCATTTTTTAAACCCAAATTTTTGGGTTGGTTTTCTATTTTTATATAAAATGTTTATTTGCTAAATATGTATATACTATTTGTAAAATGAAATTATTTGTATAAAGTATTTGTGGTTATTATATCTGAATACACTCTGATACAGACTCAGATTTATTTGTCACCAATCTATTTCAAAATGCTTATTCAAAATGACATAATTTATAAACCTCTATCATTTATGACTTCTCTTGTTATAATTATAAAATTTAGGTACTTTGAATAGTTTATTTTCGAGTTTATAGGTTTTAATGGGCGAAGAATTAATATTATCTATTGTTGTATATATTTAAATTTGTTCATTTTACCTGGACACTTGTCTGTTTCCTTTTCTAAAATATCCCCGCTAAGACACTGGTGTAGGTAGAGTATACCTATTTTATTTGGACTTATTGAGAATTTTACCTTCTCAGACCAATTTTTAATATTATTCAGACTTTTTTTCAATTTTAAACTGAAGATCCTGGATGCTAAGCCCCAAACCACAAATTAAACATCATCGGCAAAAGTTATGACTTCTGAGAAAATTTCAATAAAATATAAAATAAAATCATTAAATAATATATTCTAAAGAATTGAAGAAATAATTCCACCTTGAGGGCATCCCTTATTTACCATTTTTGTACATTTTGAGGTTATATATCTTAGCTCTACCTTTCGATCTTCGAGATATGAAATAACTATTTTAATTAGTGGCGCTGGAAAGTTTACTTTGTCCAATTATTGAATGATTGCAGGATGCCAAGCGTTGTCGAATGATCCGCTGATATCCACAGCAACCAAGGCCGTAACACCTGTTTCCTTTCTTTGGAGACTTATTTTAGTTATTCCGTGTAGGGCAGAGATTGTAGACTTTGCTTGTATGAAACAATGACATTGCATAACATTATTAGCATTGATAAAATTTAAGAGTCCGATGTGAATTAATCCCTCAAAAATTGTGCCAAGATAAAATGACAGACATATAGGTCGGTAGGCCTTTGGTTCATTATAATTATCTTTATTTGTTTTTTTAATTATCATAACAGCTGCTTCTCTCCAGGCCATTTGATAATAATTTAGTCCAATGCAAGCATTGAATAAATATGTTAGGATTGGCGATATGTAGTGGGCTGCCGTTTTAATCATCTGATTACTTATATGATCTAATCATGGAGCCTTTTTATTGCTGAGTTTACTAATTATAGAGAAAGTTTGAGTATTATCAAAATGAATAGTTTCGTCATTGGAAAAGGTATGTTCTTTGTTTCTGATTAATTTATGATAATTTGATTCAGAAGATTGATTATCGTCCGGAAACAGGGAAGAGAGAAGGTTTATCATTTCTCGCCTATCTCGAGATACATTGAAAATCGCTAAATCAAATGATGTTGGAGTAGTCCTTTGTTTTCAAAATTGTATAAGTATTTCAAAAGGGGGATGCATTTTCCGCTTCCTCTAAGAATGCCAGCCAACTCATTCTTCTTGTTTTTTCAATAGTAATCATATATTTATTTCGTGTTTCTTTATATACTTTTTCATCAATTAGCCGTCTATTGATCCGTTTACCTCGGTAATAAAGATTTAGAGCATATTTGAAATAACTTTCAAGAAGTTCCAATTCATCCGTCCACCAATAAAATGAATTATCATATAAGTATTTTGGTTTTATTTTTAAAGATGCATATGCAACCTCAATTAGTATATCGGTTATGAGGGAAAATACACGATTTATATCGTTTTTATTTTCTATATTACTGGATGAATCAACTGCCTCGTTAACCCTTGAGACATCAATTGCTTGTTCATAATTTTGCCAGTTTGTTCCTTTCTTTTTAAAATACCACGTTGAAGTATTTCCATGAAAAATGTATTCTGTTCCCAATCCAATGTCAAAGGAAATTGCGAGGTCGTCTGATATTTGGGAGAGATTTAATGTTTTCCATTCTTCAAAAGGTACATGAGCATGACTATTTGTTAAATTATCATATAATACGAGGATTTTGCTATTGATTCAAGAAAGGGTGTAATTGTTTCAATACAAATTCGATATTGATATATATTTTAAATTTTCATTTGGATTAATATCATATATTTATGTTTACATTATGTGTATATACGGTGAAATCAAAGTTCCCGAACTTTAAAAAATAAAATATAAAACAACTTTTGAATAATTTAAAATCAATTTTACTGCAAAGAACAAAGCCTTAACTATAATTTGATTTAGCAACGCCAGTAAATGCGCATTCGCAGGTTTTATTTTAGGCATATTTTTGTTGTAAGTATTTATCTCGCATCGGTTTCTGCAATGCCATCATTTGAACAAAGGATAAATATTAAATTTTGTATATTTTTAAAAAGGTCTTTCACAGAGACATTAGCATTAATGAAGGAAGCTAATGAAGATGAAAAAATTGTCACGAATGCAAGTTCATTTCTGTAATAAACCTTTTTTGGCGACCACACTTTGCCTCAGCGAACGCGAACTGGGAAAAGTTTCACTACACATACGGACAGTAGTGTAGCGGCCTCACTACGTTTCGGCTACCGCGAGCTGGTAGAACACCTCGCTACGCATGCGCAGGCGAATTCTGGGACACTTGGCACGCGCGTCGTTCGAACAACAAGGCTTTCTCCCAGCGGCCGTTACTTTTTTCCTCTCTTTATTTTTCGGGGCTGTAATTGAATCAATTTATTTTATAAAAATAATTCCATATAAATCAGCGGCCTTCCCACAAGCCACACCAACACGCAAGCAACCATCCTAAATATCTGAAACGATATACTTATATCTATTGATTTTAGAAAACAAAAAATTAGGTAAAATGAATGCATTTTACATATTTATATGAAATTATTTAGAGCTATTTGGTTTCCAAAAAATGTCTTTAATGGCTTATAAAATAAAAAGAGGAGAAAATAATTGATGTTAATGAATCTAACAGCCCACAACAATTTGCAACAAAGCTCTCAGAATACTTTTATGGCGGTTCTAGAGAAAATATAAAGTAATCTAATAATTTACCGACATCTTTGAAAATTTATATAAGTTACACTTCAAACAAGTATCAATATAGACAATTTGAAAAATAAAAGTTCACTTATATATAAATTAAAAACTTTTCTTCAAATGAAAGACACTTCGGCCAGTAAATCTTTTTTATAAACTTACCTTTGCAACTTTCGTTTTCATCAAAGTTTTCACCATCTTTGCACTGGCATTCGAACCCTTCAGGATTTTTATTGGTTATTTTACAGGATGCTTTTTTACCGCTACAAACTTGGATGTTTTTGGTAATCTGACAGGTATCTGAAAAAAAAAAAAGAAACACATATCAATACACCTTTGATTTACTACATCAATAAAAGAAAACTCTTGAATTCTATAATATTCATAAACTCAAAAATATATATGAAATTATGTAAGGCCTACATCATTCTCTTTTGTGAAGATAATTTGCTCAAAAATAGAACAATTTTATTTACCTGGTATTTTTTCAAAATTATGAGGAATAACTTGGAAATCATTCGAACAAAAGTTTCATTTTTTATTTGAAGAACCAATTTGATTTTATAAAGTGCTGATTTTTATATTTTGTTATGGCATTTTCATTCTTGCATGCACTGTGGAATCCTTCAATGGCCACAGGTTTAGAAACACAATCGGCATTATTTTCTCGACAGATAGCCTTAACAGCGTATTCTAAGCATATATCCGAAACGATATATCTATATCTATTGATTTAGGAAAAATAATAATTAGGTAAAATGAATTAATCTTACATATTTTTATGAAATTATTCAGAACTAATTGGTATCCAACAAATTTCTTCAATGGCTTATAAAATAGAAAGAGTAGTAAAAGAATTGAGGTTGATAACCTAACTCCCCACAACAAGTTGCAACAAAGCTCTCGAAACATTCTTATGACGGTTCTAGAGTATATATGAAGTGAGAAAACACTTTACCGATTTCCTTGGAAATTATATAATATATACTTTGAATATAAGTCTCATTTTAAACATTTTTGAAAAGAAAATGTTAACTTATTTATCAATTGCAAACTTACCTTTGCAAATTCCATTTTCATCAAAGTTTTCACCATCTTTGCACTGGCATTCAAATCCTTTAGGACTTTTAGTGTGACTTTACAGGATGCTTTTTCATCGCTACAAACCTTGGCGTTTGTGGCAATCTGACAGGTATATGAAAATAAAAACATATTAATCTCTACTTTTGTTTTATTATGTCAATAAAAGCAAACCCTTAATTTCTTGATGATTCATAAATTGAAAAATATATCTGAAATTGAGTTAGGCCTATCTAATTCTTTTTGTAAAAAGAAAATTCTCAAAATTGGATCAAATAATATAAAACAGGTATTTTTGCGAGATTATGTGAAATGATTATGATGTTATTTGAACAATAGTTTTGTTTAGAATCTGAAAAAAAAACATTTGATTTAAGATACATATTAATTTTCAACTGCAGTATCATTTCGTCAATAAAAGCACCCTTGAGTTCTTTATTATTCATGAACAGAAAAAATCATCTGATATCAAGTTAGGCCTATGTAATTGTTTTTTAAAAGGATTACGCTTAAAAAAATAGATACATTTTTACTAAACTGGTGTTTTCTCAAAATTATGAGAAATGACTAAGATATCATGCGAAAAAAAGTTTCATTTTTTTAATTTGAAGAACCAATTTGATTTTATAAAGTGCGGATTTTTATCTCTTGTTATGGCATATTCATTCTTGGATACACTGTGGAATCCTTCAATGGCCACAGGTTTAGAAACACAATCGGCATTATTTTCTCGACAGATAGCTTTAACAGCGTATTCTAAGCATATATCTGAAACGATGAATCTTACATATTTATATGAAATTATTTAGAACTAATTGGTTCCAAATATTTTTCTTTAATGGCTTATAAAATAGAAAGAGTAGTGAAGGAATTGAGGTTAATGAACCTAACAGCCTACAACAAGTTGCAACACAGCTCTCAAAACACCCTTATAATGGTTCTAGAGTATATATGAAGTGAGAAAACAATTTACCGATTTCCTTGGAAATTATATAATTTACACTTTGAACACATATAAACATTTAGAAAAAAAATGTTTAATTATTTATCAATTACAAACTTACCTTTGCAACTTTCATTTTCATCAAAGTTTTCACCATCTTTGCACTGGCATTTAAATCCTTCAGGATTTGTATTGTTCACTTTACAGAATGCTTTTTTATCGCTACAAACTTGGATGTTTTTGGTAATCTGACAGGTATCTGAAAATAAATACATATTAATTTCTACTTTTATTTCATTACGTAAATAAAAGCAAACCCTTAACTTCTTGATGATTCATAAACTCAAAAATGTATCTGAAATTAGGTAAGGCCTATCTAATTATGCTTAAAAATAAAAAAAAAATGGATATTAATTTTCAACTTTAGTTTCATTATGTCAATAAAGTTCTCTTGAATTCTATAATATTCATGAAAAGAAAAATTTATCTGAAATAAAGAGATAGACTTATATAATTCTTAATTCAAAAACAATGCGCTTAAAATAGATTAATTTTTATAAAACTGGTTTTTCCTCTGAATTATGAGGAATGACTTGGATAATATTTGAACAATAGTTTTATTTTTTAATTTGAAAAACAATTTGATTTACTAAAGCTGGCATTTTTAGCTATTGTTATAGCATCTTCATTCTTGAATATACTGTGGAATCCTTTTTTTGTCGTCAGGTTTGGCGCCTACATAATTTGCAACAAAGCTCTCAAAACACTCTGAAAAAATATAAAGTAAATAGTGTGATCAATAATTTCCAGGAATGTTATATATGTGAATAAATACAAAAGTATAATAAAGTTTTATTTGAAATTTCTCAAAATGATCACTGTCACTATCTATAAACTTGTTCCATATTTTTTTCCAGATATCAAAACACCTCTGAAAATCCTCATCTTTCTGGCTTTTCAAAATATTCTTCGTATTCTCCTTTATTTCAGGTCTTGAGTCAAATCAACGTCCTTTTAGGACTTTTTAATTTAAGGGTAAAGGAACAAATCTTTGGGATAAAGGTCAGGAGAATAGGGTGGCTTGGGTAATAAAGCAATTCCGTTTTTAGCCAAATAAAGTTGTACAGTGACGGCCGTATGTAGCCGTTCGTTGTCATGATGCTAGAGCCAATTTTTCCGATGCCATTTTCGGGTCGTTTCTGACACACAGCCTCCCTTAAACGTCACAATACATCAAGATAGTAATGTTGATCAATGATCTGACCCTCAAATCTTCGATTTGATCATCCTTGCTTTCTCTCGCTTGTTCGACCATCTTTAAATCGTGCAAACCATTCAAATGTCCTCGATTGTGATAGGGCATCTTCTTTAAAAGCCTGTTTCAACATTTGAAATGATTCGGAAGCTGTTTTCCTTAATTTAAAGCAAAACTCTATGCAGACTCGCTGTTTTTCATTACAGTCCATACTGAAGTTAGAAAATGTTCTGATATACTCGAGCTTATAAATTCGAAAAAACGTGAACGCGTGCGTCTGTGTGATCAATTATTTTTCTACGTGTTGATAAATGTTTTATCTATAAGGTCCTTATGAAATTATTTCAATATTTCGAATATTTTACGTGATCCAGTCTCATTCCTGGAAATTATTGATCACACGTTGTATGAAACTAATTTACTGATTTCATTTAAATTTTTATAGGTTATACTAAAACAAGAGTCAATATAAACATTTTTGAAAATAAAAATGTCACTTATTTATCAATTACAAACTTACCTTTGCAACTTCTATTTTCATCAAAGTTTTCACCATCTTTGCACAGGCATTCAAATCCTTCAGGATTTTTATTGGTCATTTCACATTTTGCTTTTTTATCGCTACAAACTTGAATGTTTTTGGTAATCTGACAGATATATGGAAAATAAATACATTTTAGTTTCTACTTTTGTTTTATTATGTCAATAGAGGCAAACCCTTAAATTCTTAATTATCATTATATCAAAAAATTATCTGAAATTAAGTTAGGCCTATCTAATTTTTTTTTGTAAAGAGAATATACTCAAAAATGGATCAAATAATATAAACTTGGTATTTAAAAAAAATTAAGTGAAATGACTAGGATGTTATTTTAACATAAGTGTTTGTTTATAATCTGAAATACATCCTTTGTTTTACTGAAATGGGAATTTTATCTCTTTTTATGGGATTTTTATTCTTGCATACACTGTGGAATCCTCAATTGGCGTCAGATTTTGAAACACAATCGGCATTTTCCCTTCACAGATAGCTTTAGCAGCGTATTTCATTCATATATACCTATATTCATTGATGGTGGAAAAAAATTAGGTAATTCGAATGAATCTTACATATTTAAATGAAAATATTCAGAACAAATTGGAAGCCAACAAATATATTTAGTACCTCATAAATTAGAAAGAGTAGTGAGAATTGAGGTTAATGAACATACACCCTACAATAGGTTGCAACAAAGCTCTCCAAAGGCCCTTATTATGGTACTGGAGTATATATGAAGTAAGAAAACAATTTTCCAATTTTTTCCGAAATTATATAAGTTGTAATTCAAACAAGTCTCAATATAAACATTTTTGAAAAAATGTTTATTCATTAATCAATTACAAACGTAACTTTGGAACTTCCATTTTCATCAAAGTTTCCTCCATCTTGGCACTCGCATTTGAATCCTCCAGTAATTTCATTGTTCACTTTACAGAATGCTTTTTTATCGCTACAAACTTGGATGTTTTTGGTAATCTGACAGGTATCTGGATGATAAAACATATATCAATTTTAAACTTTAGTTTTATCAAGTCAATAAAAGCATCAGTGAATTCTTTAATATTCATGAACAGAAAAATTCATTTGATATCGAGTTAGGCCTATATAATTGTTTCTTTAAAAGGAATATTCTCAAAAATAGTTACATTTATATAAAAATGGTATTTTATCAAAATAATGAGAAATGACTTGAATATCATTCGAACAAAAGTTTTATTTTCAATTTGAAGAACCAATTCGATTTTTTAAAGTGCGCATTTTTATCTCTTGTTATGACATTTTCATTCTTGCCTACACTGTGGAAACTTTAAATTGTTTCAGGTTTAGAAACATCATCAGTGTTTTTTTTCTCCACAGATAGCTTTAGCAGCGTTCTCTAAAAATATATCTGAAACAATATACCTTAATCCATAGATTTTGGAAAATAATGAATATGTTAAAAGAATAAATCTTACATATTTGAATGAAGATATTCAGAGCTATTTGGTTTCCAACAAATTTCTTCAATGGCTTATTAAAATAATAAACGGAGAAGAATAATTGAGGTTAATGAACCTAACAACCCACAACAAAGCCCCCAAAACACCCTTATGACTATTCTAGAGAAAATATAAAGAAAGAAAATAATTTAGCGAAATCTTAGAAAATTTATATAAGTTACACTTCAAACAAGTATCAATATAGACATTTTGAAAAATAAAAGTTCACTTATATATAAATTACAGACTTTTCTTCAAATGAAAGACACTTCGGCCAGTAAATATTTTATACAAACTTACCTTTGCAACTTCCATTTTCATCAAAGTTTTCACCATCTTTGCACTGGCATTCGAATCCTTCAGGATTTTTATTGGTTATTTTACAGAATGCTTTTTACCGCTACAAACTTGGATGTTTTTGGTAATCTGCCAGGTATTTGAAAAAAAAAAAGAAATACATATCAATACATTTTGATTTACTACATCAATAAAAGAAAACACTTGAATTATATAATATTCATAAACTCAAAACTATATCTGAAATTATGTAGGGCCTACTTGGTTCTTTTTTGTGAAGAGAATTAGTTCAAAAATAGATCATTTTATTTACCTGGTATTTTCTCAAAATTATGAGGAATGACTTGGAAATAATTTGAACGAAAGTTCTATTTTTAATTTGAAGAACCAATTTGATTTTTAGAGTGGAAATTATTATCTCTTGTTATGGCATTTTCATTCTTGCATGCACTGTGGAATCCTTCAATGGCCACAGGTTTAGAAACACAATCGGCATTATTTACTCGACAGATAGCCTTAACAGCGTTCTCTAAAAATATATCTGAAACAATATACCTATATCTATTGATTTTGGAAAAATAATAATTAGGTAAAACGAATTAATTTTACATATTTATATGAAATTATTCAGAACTAATTGATATCCAACAAATTTCTACAATGGCTAATAAAATAGAAATAGTAATAAAATAATTGAGGTTATTGAACCTAACCCCCTACAACAAGTTGCAACAAAGCTCTCGAAACATGCTTATGACTGTTCTAGAGTATCTATGAAGTGAGAAAACACTTCACCGATTTCCTTTGAAATTATATAATACAAACTTTGAATAAGTCTCATTTTAAACATTTTTGAAAATAAAATGTTCAATTATTTATTAATTGCAAACTTACCTTTGCAAATTCCATTTTCATCAAAGTTTTCACCATCTTTGCACTGGCATTCAAATCCTTCTGGACTTGAATTGTTCACTTTACAGGATGCTTTTTTATCTCCACAAACTTGGATGTTTTGGGTAATCTGACAGGTATCTGAAAATAACTACATATTAATTTACTACTTTTGATTTATTACGTAAATAAAAGCAGACCCTTAAATTCTTGATGATTCATAAATTCAAAATTTATCTTAATTAAATTAGGCCTATCTAATTCTTTTTGTAAAGAGAAAATTATTAAAAATGGTTCAGATAATATAAAACAGGTATATTTTCTCGATTATTTGAAATGATTATGATGTTATTTGAACAATAGTGGTTGTTTAGAATCTGAAAAAAATCATTTGATTTAAGTTATATATTAATATTTGTTGAGGATGCGGAAGACAAATATATTGTAATTGATTACAAATGGCTTAGCTGGTGGTCTAAATAAATTTAAATGGAATGAAAGGATGTCTGCTGTAGGGGGAACAATGTTAATAATAATAATTTAAAAAAAAAGTGGAGCTCACCTGTATGTGAGAGTGTTGTGGCAGGGGAGGCATGAGTCCCTGAGGAACAATTCTGACGGCCAACTAACTACTGTAGCATGCAGTCTGGACTACAAGGCAACCCTACTCCAGGTCCAGAACCCCATGGACACCTTCAAAGAGGTGGCATGCTACAGGAGCTCACCACTAACCAGAAAGTTTGTGTGAGGAACTACACCAAGCCTGGTGTGGGAGCTGGAAAGTGTGGCTGAAGGAAGATTTTAAAAGGCCTATAGACCTCCCTGGCCTTCCTACGGTCTAAACTCCCCATGTGACCTGCTACACCCCGATGCCAAAAGTCTCTCAGTGAGATGTCAAGAGCCCCTCAGTGAGATGACAAGAGTCCCTCAGTGATGGAGGCCGACCCGCTCAGCAGCCTGGAGATGACCAGACAATGGATAAGCCTGTGGATCCCCACCACCACCAACAACCTCGGCCTTCAACTGAGAAGAGGACCCAGATCCAATCACCCATGGAGACAGGCATGAAATTGTCTTTTGCTCTTTGTTTTTTTATTAAATATTTAGAGTTAAAAAAAATAAACGTAATATATATTCATTGTAAAACCGTAATAATATTAAGCATTTTTTTAAATTTTATTAAAAGGCTCTCAGAGTTCGCTCATAGGGGGCAGCATGCTTTGAACGGTAGATGGCGCAAAAATTTAAAGAAAGGAACGAGGCAGCTGACCGTACCGCCGGCCATCTTTTTTTTTTTGGTCGGTGGCTTTCCCCCTACAGTAAGTCATTTTTTCTATCCCATTTATATTTAGTTTAACCACCAGCAATAGTCCTTCATAGGTTTTATGTATATATATTATTATTTTTTTTATTGAATATATTTCAATATTATTCCCCCTTTTTTTTTCTTACATCAATTTTGTTAATAAATTTTGTCAGATGAAAAAAAATGCTAGCTTATTCAATGCACAGCATTGACACCTAATGGGTACAAAATGTAATAAATATCGTGACAATTAGCTTCAAAGGTTGGCTTTCAGCAGTCTAAAAAAAAGGGGACAGCCGGGCAATAAAATAGATAAAAACACGTCCCAAAATATTCAACTGCAGTATCATTTCGTCAATAAAAGAACCCTTGAGTTCTTTATTATTCATGAACAGAAAAAATCATCTGATATCAAGTTAGGCCTATGTAATTGTTTCTTTAAAAGGATTACGCTCAAAAATAGATACATTTTTACAAAACTGGTATTTTCTAAAAATTATGAGAAATCACTTAGAATACATTCGAACAAAAGTTTCATTTTTTTATTTGAAGAACCAATTTGATTTTAAAAAGTGCGGATTTTTATCTCTTGTTATGGCATATTCATTCTTGCATACACTGTAGAATCCTTCAATGGCGTAAGGTTTAGAAACACAATCGGCATTATTTTCTCGACAGATAGCTTAAACAGCATTTATAAGCATATATTTGAAACGATAAATCTATATCTATTGATATTGGGAAAATAGTAATTAAGTAAAATGAATGAATCTTATATATTTATATGAAATTATTTAGAACTAATTGGTACCAAATATTTTTCTTTAATGGCTTATAAAATAAAAAGAATAGTGAAGGAATTGAGGTTAATGAACCTAACAGCCAACAACAATTCGCAACATAGCTCTCAAAACCCCCTTATAATGGTTCTAGAGTATATATGAAGTGAGAAAACAATTTACAGATTTCCTTGGAAATATATAATTTACACTTTGAACAAGTCTCAATATAAACATTTACAAAAAATAAATGTTTAATCATTTATGAATTACTAACTTACCTTTGCAAATTCCATTTTCGTCAAAGTTTTCACCATCTTTGCACTGGCATTTAAATCCTTCAGGATTTGTATTGTTCACTTTACAGAAGGCTTTTTTATCGCTACAAACTTGGATGTATTTGGTAATCTGACAGGTATCTGAAATTAAATACATATTAATTTACTACTTTTAATTTATTACGTAAATAAAATAAACTCTTAAATTATTGATTCATAAACTCAAAAATTTATCTGAAATCAGGTAAGGCCTATCTAATTCTTTTTGTAATTAATTATTCCTAAAAAAATCATAAAAATAGATATTAAAATTCAACTTTAGTTTCATTATGTTAATATAGTACCCTTGAATTCTATAATATTCATGAAGAGAAAAATTTATCTAAATAAAGATGACATATATTTCTTTCTTCAAAAACAATACGCTTAGAATAGATCAATTTTTATAAAACTGGTATTTCCTCAGAATTATGAGGAATGACTTGGATAATATTCGAAAAATATTTTTATTTTATAATTTGAAAAACAATTTGATTCACTAAAGCAGGCATTTTTAGCTATTGTTATAGCATCTTCATTAATGCATACACTTGGAATCCCTTTTTTGGCGTCAGGTTTAGAAACACATTCAGCATTATTGTCGTGACAAATAGCTGTGGCAGCGTATTTCCTGCATATATCTGACAAATATACATATATATGTGGGGTGTAGATGGATGGTGGTGGTGCAGTCTCGGTTGGGTGACACGGGTTCCACAGGGTAGGAATGGCACAACTGGATGGTTTTGAAAAGGATCTGCAAGGGGGGAAAGAAAGTTCGGCGGAAGTGGCTCCCCTTTCAGATCTATGGAACGTACACTATCTTGGTTGGAGCCTATGTTGAACACACCTAGCTCTTGTACGGTCACCTACCTTCTTTTTGTTTCTTGTCCGAGATAATCGTCATCGACTCTCTCAGACTTCTCATTGGCCGAGATCCTTTCACAAGCTCTCTGGTGATTCGCTAATAATTTGTCATCCTTAAAGGTTATTGACTCTGAACCTCCATTGCCGCCATGATTGTAATCCTCCAGGAAGAAGAAGGCCTATTAACTTAAGTTTTATGGGTCCAGGGCAGTGACCTTTATTTCCTGGATGATACAATCCTGTACTTTGTTTCTTTCCCATCTCCCGAGTTTATTAAACTGTTAGATGATAAATGGTATATAGATTGTAGTGGGGTTACATAAGCCTATATACAGTTTATCACATATACATTGATTTTGAAAAAAAATACCAAGTAAAATGAATTATGCTTACATATTTGTATGAAAATATTCAGAACTAATTGGAATCTAACAACCTTTTTAGTGGTTTTATAAAATAAAAGAGGAGGGAAAGAATTGAGGTTAATGAACCTAACAGCCTACGAAATTTGCAACAAAGCTCTATAAACACTCTGAAAAATATGAGTATGAAACTAATTTACTGATTTCCTTGAAATTCTTAATTATATAATTCTTATTCTTATATATTCTTATATTCTAAAACAAGTCTCAATATAAACATTTTTGAAAATAAAATGTCACTTATTTATCAATTACAAACTTACCTTTGCAACTTCCATTTTCATCAAAATTTTCACCATCTTTGCACAGGCATTCAAATCCTTTAGGATTTTTATTGGTCATTTTACAGAATGCTTTTTTATCGCTACAAACTTGGATGTTTTCGGTAATCTGACAGATATCTGGAAAATAAAATACATATTAATTTTCTACTTTTGTTTTATTATCTCAATAGAGGCAAACTCTAAAACTCTTAAATATCATTATATCAAAAATTTATCTGAAATTAAGTTAGGTCTATCTAATTCTTTTTGTAGAGACAATATGCTCAAAAATGGATCAAACAATATAAAACTGGTATTTTTTGAAAATTAAGTGAAATGACTAGGATGTTATTTTAACATAAGTGTTTGTTTATAATCTGAAAAAACCCTTTGTTTTACTGAAGTGGGAATTTTATCTCTTGTTATTGAATTTTTATTTTTGCATATACTGTGGAATCCTCCATTGGCGTAGATTTTGGAACACAATCGGCATTTTCTCCCTCACAGATAGCTTTAGCAGGGTATTTTATTCATACGAGGTGTGTTCAAAAAGTATCGCGAATTTTGAATTTTCGCGGGTTACGTATATTCTAATTTCGATCTTTTTGTGGCTTTATGTTGGTACTCATGTCTCTCACTTATGCTGACAAACTCGGCCATTTTGAAGGTTCACTTAATTGTTGACAGCTGCTTTGCTTGCAGGTGTTTTGGATCGTCTTCGATTTTTACCTATTAAAAAATGGATCAAAGAACCTGTATCAAATTTTGTGTGAAAAACGAAATTAAGTGCGCGGATGCATTCCGAATGTTGACTGTGGCATACGGAGAAGCTACCTTGGACCGAAACAACGTTTATCGGTGGTACAAAATGTTCTCAGAAGGCCGAGAAGATGTGAACGACGAAGAGCGTGCCGGACGCCCGAGCACTTCAACAACAGACGAAAAAATTAATGAAGTGGAGAAAATGATAATGGCCAATCGTCGAATCACCGTTAGAGAAGTTGCTGAGGACCTAAACATATCGATTGGCTCGTGCCATTCGATTTTTATCAATGATTTGGGCATGAGACGGGTCGCCGCGAAATTCGTACCAAATTTGCTCAATTGCGACCAAAACTGCATCGCATGAACATTGCTAATGAGATGTTGGACTCTGTCCGCGACGACCCAAATTTGCTCCAGAGGGTCATAACTGGTGACGAAGCGTGGGTTTATGGTTATGTCGTGGAAACCAAAGCTCAATCATCTCAATGGAAGCTGCCGCACGAACCAAGACCGAAAAAAGCGCGCCAAGTTCGGTCGAATGTGAAAGTTTTGCTGACAGTTTTCTTCGATTGCAGGGGCGTGGTGCATCATGAGTTCTTGCCACAGGGTAGACGCTCAATAAGGAATATTACCTGCAAGTTATGCGCAATTTGCGCGAAGCAATCCGCCAGAAACGCCCGGATTTGTGGAGAACACAAATTGGCTTTTGCACCATGATAACGCCCCTGCTCACACATCGTTGCTTGTGCGCGACTTTTTGGCCAAAAACAACACACTAATGATGCCGCAGCCACCCTATTCTTCAGATCTGGCTCCCTGTGACTTTTTCTTGTTCCCTAAACTGAAGATGCCCATGAAAGGACGACGTTACGCTACTCTTGACGAGCTAAAGACGGCATCGAAGGAGGAGCTGAAAAAGATTTTTAAAAAATGATTTTTTGAAGTGGTTCGAAGATTGGAAAAACCGTTGGCACAAGTGTATAATATCTCATGGGGATTACTTTGAAGGGGACAAAATAGGTATTCATGAATAAATAAATTATTTTTGAAAAAATACAAAAGTCGCGATACTTCTTGAACACACCTCGTATATACCTATATCAATTGATTATGGTAAAAACGGTAATTCGAACGAATCTTACATATTTAAATGAAAATATTCAGAACTAATTGGAAGCCAAAAAAAATATTCAGTGGCTTATAAAATAGAAAGAGTAGTGAGAATTGAGGTTAATGAACATAGCACCCTAAAATATGTTGCAACAAAACTCTCCAAAAACCATTTTTATGGTTCTGGAGTATATATGAAGTAAAAAAACAATTTTCCGATTTCTTTGGAAATTAAATAAGTTATATTTAAACAAGTCTTAATATAAACATTTTCGAAAAATATGTTTATTTATTAATCAATTATAAACCTACCTTTGCAACTTCCATTTTCATCAAAGTTTTCTCCATCTTGGCACTCGCATTTGAATCCTCCAGCAATTTCATTGTTCACTTTACAGAATGCTTTTTTATCGCTACAAACTTGGATGTTTTCGGTAATCTGACAGGTATCTGTGAAAAAACGCATTTTAATTTTAAACTTTAGTTTTATCAAGTCAATAAAAGCATCATTGAATTCTATAATAATCATGAACAGAAAAATTCATCTGATATCGAGTAAGGCCTATATAATTGTTTCTTCAAAAGGAATATGCTCAAAAATAGTTAACTTTTTATAAAACTGGTATTTTATCAAAATAATGAGAAATGACTTGGATATGATTCTAACAAAAGTTTTATTTTTAATTTAAAGAACCAATTCGATTTTTAAAGTGTGCATTTCTATCTCTTGTTATGACATTTTCATTCTTGCCTACACTGTGGAAACTTTAAATTGTTTCAGGTTTAGAAACATCATCAGTGTTTTTTTCTCCACAGATAGATTCAGAAGCGTTCTCTAGAAATATATATGAAACAATATACATTAATCCATTGATTTTGGAAAAATAATAATTAAGTAAAATGAATGAATCTTACATATTTATATGAAATTATTTAGAACTAATTGGTTTCATAAAATTTCTTTAATGGCTTATAAAATAGAAAGAGTAGTGAAGGAATTGAGGTTAATAACCTAACCCCTACAACAAGTTGCAACAAAGCTCTCAAAATACGCTTATGACTGTTCTAGTGTATATATGAAGTGAGAAAACACTTTACCGATTTCCTTGGAATTTATATAATATATTTTTCGAATAAGTCTGATTTTAAACATTTTTGAAAAGAAAATGTTTCCTTATTTATTAATTGCAAACTTACCTTTGCAAATTCCATTTTCATCAAAGTTTTCACCATCTTTGCACTGGCATTCAAATCCTTTGGGACTTTTATTGTTCACTTTACAGGATGCTTTTTTATCGCTACAAACCTTGGTGTTTGTGGAAATCTGACAGGTATCTGAAAATAAAAATACATATTAATTTCTACTTTTGTTTCATTACGTCAATAAAAGCAAACCTTTAAATTCTTGATGATTCATAAAGTGAAAAATGTATCTGAAATTGAGTTAGGACTATCTAATTCTTTTTGTAAAATGAAAATACTCAAAAATGGATCAAATAATATAAAACAGATATTTTTGCGAGAATATGTGAAATGATTATGATGTTATTTGAACAATAGTTTTGTTTAGAATCTGAAATAGTTCATTTGATTTAAGATACATATTAATTTTCAACTGCAGTATCATTTCGTCAATAAAAGCACCCTTGAGTTCTTTATTATTCATTAACAGAAAAATCATCTGATATCAAGTTAGGCCTATGTAATTGTTTCTTTAAAAGGATTACGCTCAAAAATAGATACGAGGTGTGTTTAAAAAGTATCGTGACTTTTGAATTTTCGCGGGTTACGTATATTCGAATTTCGATCTTTTTGAGGCTTTATGTTGGTACTCATGTCTCTCACTTATGCCGACAAGCTAGGTCATTTTGAATGTTCACTTAATTATTGACAGCTGCTTTGCTTGCAGGTGTTTTGGATCGACTTCGATTTTTGCCTATTAAAAAAATGGATCAAAGAACCTGTATCAAATTTTGTGTGAAAAATGAAATTAAGTGCGCGGATGCATTCCGAATGTTGACTGTGGCATACGGAGAAGCTACCTTGGACCGAAGCAACGTTTATCGGTGGTACAACATATTCTCAGAAGGCCGAGAAGATGTGAACGACGAAGAGCGTGCCGGACGCCCGAGCACTTCAACAACAGACGAAAAAATTGATGAAGTGGAGAAAATGATATTGCCCAATCGTCGAATCACCGTTAGAGAAGTTGCTGGGAACCTAAACATATCGATTGGCTCTTGCCATTCGATTTTTATCAATGATTTGGGCATGAGACGGGTCGCCGCGAAATTCGTACCAAAATTGCTCTATTGCGACCAAAAACAGCATCGCATGAACATTGCTAATGAGATGTTGGACTCTGTCCGCGACGACCCAAAATTTGCTCCAGAGGGTCATAACTGGTGACGAAACGTGGGTTTATGGTTATGACGTGGAAACCAAAGCTCAATCATCTCAATGGAAGCTGCCGCATGAACCAAGACCGAAAAAAAGCGCGCCAAGTTCGGTCGAATGTGAAAGTTTTGCTGACAGTTTTCTTCGATTGCAGGGGAGTGGTGCATCTTGAGTTCTTGCCACAGGGTAGACGCTCAATAAGGAATATTACCTGCAAGTTATGCGCAATTTGCGCGAAGCAATCCGCCAGAAACGCCCGGATTTGTGGAAGAACACAAATTGGCTTTTCAACTATGATAACGCCTCTGCTCACACATCGTTGCTTGTGCGCGACTTTTTGGCCCAAAACAACACACTAATGAAGCCGCAGCCACCGTATTTCCCAGATCTGGCCCCCTGTGACTTTTTCTTGTTCCCTAAACTGAAGAGGCTCATGAAAGGAAGACGTTACGCTACGTTTGACGAGATAAAGACGGCATTGAAGGAGGAGCTGAAAAAGATTTTAAAAAATGATTTTTTGAAGTGCTTCGAAGATTGGAAAAACCATTGGCACAAGTGTATAATATCTCATGGGGATTACTTTGAAGGGGACAAAATAGGTATTCATGAATAAATAAATATTTTTGGAAAAACACAAAAGTCGCGATACTTTTTGAACACACCTCGTACATTTTTACGAAACTGGTATTTTTTCAAAATTATGAGAAATGACTTAGATATCATTCGAAAAAAGTTTCATTTTTTTTTTTTTTGAAGAACCAATTTGATTTTATAAAGTGCGGATTTTTATCTCTTGTTATGGCATATTCATTCTTGCATACACTGTAGAATCCTTCAATGGCGTAAGGTTTAGAAACACAATTGGCATCATTTTCTCGACAGATAGCTTTAGCAGCGTATTCTAAGCATATATTTGAAACGATATATCTATATCTATTAATATTGTGAAAATAATAATTGTGTAAAATGAATGAATCTTACATATTTATATGAAATTATTTAGAACTAATTGGTTCCAAAAATATTCTTTAATGGCTTATAAAATATAAAGAGTAGTGAAGGAATTGAGGTTAATGAACCTAAAAGCCTACAACAAGTTGCAACAAAGCTCTCAAAACACCCTTATAATGGTTCTAGAGTATATATTAAGTGAGAAAACAATTTAACGATTTCCTTGGAAATATATAATTTACACTTTGAACAAGTCTCAATATAAACATTTACAAAAAAAGAAATGTTCAATTATTTATGAATTACAAACTTACCTTTGCAACTTCCATTTTCATCAAAGTTTTCACCAACTTTGCACTGGCATTCGAATCCTTCAGAATTTTTATTGTTCATTTTACAGAATGCTTTTTTATCGCTACAAACTTGGATGTTTTCGGTAATCTGACAGATATCTGGAAAATAAATACATATTAGTTTTCTACTTTTGTTTTATTATGTCAATAGAGGCTAACCCTTAAATTCTTAATTATCATTATATCAAAAATTTATCTGAAATTAAGTTAGGCCTATCTAATTCCTTTTGTAAAGAAAATATGCTCAAAAATGGATCAAATAATATATATAAAACTGGTATTTTTTAAAAATTAAGTGAAATGACTAGGATGTTATTTTAACATAAGTGTTTGTTTATAATCTGAAAAAATCCTCTGTTTTACTGAAGTTGGAATTTTATCTCTTGTTACAGAATTTCTATACTTACATACACTGTGGAATCCACCATTGAAGTCAGATTTTGAAACACAATCAGCATTTTCTCCCTCACAGAGAGTTTTAGCAGTGTATTTTATTCATATATACCTATATCTATTGATTGTGGAAAAATATTAGGTAATTCTAATGAATCTTACATATGTAAATGAAAATATTTAGAACTAATTAGAAGCCAACAAATATATTCAGTGGCTTATAAATAGAAAGAGTAGTAAAATAATTGAGGTTAATAACATAACCCCCTACAACAAGTTGCAACAAAGCTCTCAAAATACGCTAATGACTGTTCTAGAGTATATATGAAGTGAGAAAACACTTTGCCAATATATATTTCTTCGGAAATTATATAATATATACTTCGATTAAGTCTCATTTTAAACATTTTTGAAAATAAAATGTTTATTTATTTATCCATTGCAAACTTACCTTTGCAAATTCCATTTTCATCAAAGTTTTCACCATCTTTGCACTGGCATTCAAATCCTTTGGGACTTTTATTGTTCACTTTACAGGATGCTTTTTTATCGCTACAAACCTTGGTGTTTGTGGCAATCTGACAGGTATCTGAAAATAAATACATATTAATTTCTACTTTAGTTTTATTACGTCAATAGCAAACCCTTATATTCTTGATGATTCATAAAGTGAAAAATTTATTTGAAATTGAGTTAGGACTATCTAATTCTTTTTGTAAAAAGAAAATACTCGAAAATGGATCGAATAATATAAAACAGGTATTTTTGCGAAATAATGTTAAATGATTTTGATGCTATTTGAACAATAGTTTTGTTTAGAATCTGAAAAAAATCATTTGATTTAAGATACATATTATTTTTCAACTGCGGTATCATTTCTTCAATAAAAGCACCCTCGAATTCTTCATTATTTATGAACAGAAAAAATCATCTGATATCAAGTTAGGCCTATGTAATTGCTTCTTTAAAAGTATTACGCTCAAAAATAGATACATTTTTACCAAACTGGTATTTTCTCAAAATTATGAGAAATTACTTAGATATCATTCAAAAAAAAGTTTTATTTTTTTATTTGAAGAACCAATTTGATTTTATAAAGTGCGGATTTTCATCTCTTGTCATGGCATATTCATTCTTGCATACACTGTGGAAATCTTCAATGGTGTAAAGTTTAGAAAAACAATTGGCATTATTTTCTCGAAAGATAGCTTTAACAGCGTATTCTAAGCATATATCTGAAACGATATATTTATATCTATTGATATTGGAAAAATAATAATTAAGTAAAATGAATGAATCTTACATATTTATATGAAATTATTCAGAAAATTTGTTCCAAAAAAAAAATTTTAATGGCTTACAAAATAGAAGGAGTAGTAAAGGAATTGAGGTTAATGAATCTAACAGCCAACAAAAAGTTGCAACAAAGTTCTCAAAACACCCTTATAATGGTTCTAGAGTATATATGAAGTGAGAAAACAATTTACCGAATACCTTGCATATATATAATTTACACTTTGAACAAGTCTCAATATAAACATTTACAAAAAATAAATGTTTAATTATTTATGAATTACAAAATTACCTTTGCAAATTCAATTTTCGTCAAAGTTTTCACCATCTTTGCACTGGCATTTAAATCCTTCAGGATTTGTATTGTTCACTTTACAGAAGGCTTTTTTATCGCTACAAACTTGGATGTTTTTGGTAATCTGACTGGTATCTGAAATTAAAAACATATTAATTTACTACTTTTAATTTATTACGTAAATAAAAAAACCCGTTAAATTCTTAATGATTCATAAACTCAAAAATTTATCTGAAATTAGGTAAGGCCTATCTAATTCTTTTTGTAATTAATTATTTTTAAAAAATCATAAAAATAGATATTAAAATTCAACTTTAGTTTCATTATGTTAATAAAGTAACTTTGAATTATATAATATTCATGAAGAGAAAAATTTATCTAAATAAAGATAGACTTATATATTTCTTTCTTCAAAAACAATTAGCTTAGAATAGATCAATTTTTATAAAACTGGTATTTCCTCAGAATCATGAGGAATGACTTGGATAATATTCAAACAATATTTTTATTTTCTAATTTGAAAAACAATTTGATTTACTAAAGCAGGCATTTTTAGCTATTGTTATAGCATCTTCATTCTTGCATACACTGTGGAATCCCTTTTTTGGCGTCAGGTTTAGAAACACATTCAGCATTATTGACGTGACAAATAGCTGTGGCAGCGTATTTCCTGCATATATCTGACAAATATACATATATATGTGGGGTGTAGATGGATGGTGGTGGTGCATTCTCGGTTGGGTGACACGGGTTCCACAGGGTAGGAATGGCACAACTGGATGGTTTTGAAAAGGATTTGCAAGGGGGGAAAGAAAGTTCGGCGGAAGTGGCTGGCCTTTCAGATCTATGGAGCGTACACTACCTTGGTTGGAGCCTATGTTGAGCACACCTAGCTCTTGTACGGTCACCTACCTTCTTTTTGTTTCTTGTCCGAGATAATCGTCATCGACTCTCTCAGACTTCTCATCGGCCGAGATCCTTTCACATGCTCTCTGGTGATTCGCTAATGATTTGTCATCCATAAAGGTTATTGACTCTGAACCTCCATTGCCGCTATGATTGTAATCCTCCAGGAAGAAGAAGGCCTATGAACTTAAGAGTTATGGGTCCAGGGCAGTGACCTTTATTTCCTGGATGATGAGTTCTTGTACTTTGTTTCTTTCCCATCTCCCGAGTTTATTAAACCGTTATATGATTAATGGTATATAGGTTGTAGTGGGGTTACATAACCCTATATACAGTTTATCACATATACATTGATTTTGAAAAAAAATATTAAGTAAAATGAATTATTCTTACATATTTGTATGAAAATATTTAGAACTAATTGGAATCTAACAACCTTTATGTTGGTTTTATAAAATAAAAGAGGAGGGAAAGAATTGAAGTTAATGAACCTAACAGCCTACAAAATTTGCAACAAAGCTCTCAAAATACTCTGAAAAATATGAGTATGAAACTAATTTACTGATTTCCTTGAAATTCTTAATTATATAATTCTTATTCTTATATTCTAAAACATGTCTCAATATAAATATTTTTGAAAATAAAATGTCACTTATTTATCAATTACAAACTTACCTTTGCAACTTCCATTTTCATCAAAATTTTCACCATCTTTGCACAGGCATTCAAATCCTTTAGCATTTTTATTGGTCATTTTACAGAATGCTTTTTTATCGCTACAAACTTGGATGTTTTCGGTAATCTGACAGATATCTGGAAAATAAAATACATATTAATTTTCTACTTTTGTTTCATTATCTCAATAGAGGCAAACTCTTAAATTCTTAATTATCATTATATCAAAAAATTATCTGAAATTAAATTAGGTCTATCTAATTCTTTTTGTAAAGAGAATATGCTCAAAAATGGATCAAACAATATAAAACTGGTATTTTTTGAAAATTAAGCGAAATGACTAGGATGTTATTTTAACATAAGTGTCTGTTTATAATCTGAAAAAAACCCTTTGTTTTACTGAAGTGGGAATTTTATCTCTTGTTATGGAATTTTTATTTTTGCATATACTGTGGAATCCTCCATTGGCGTAGATTTTGGAACACAATCGGCATTTTCTCCCTCACAGATAGCTTTAGCAGGGTATTTTATTCATATATACCTATATCTATTGATTATGGAAAAAAAACGGTAATTCGAACGAATTTTACATATTTAAATGAAAATATTCAGAACTAATTGGAAGCCAAAAAATATATTCAGTGGCTTATAAAATAGAAAGCTTAGTGAGAATTGAGGTTAATGAACATAGCACCCTAAAATATGTTGCAACAAAACTCTCCAAAGATCTTTTTTTATGGTTTTGGAGTATATATGAATTAAAAAAAACAATTTTCCGATTTCTTTGGAAATTAAATAAGTTATATTTAAACATATCTTAATATAAACATTTTCGTAAAATATGTTTATTCATTAATCAAATATAAACCTACCTTTGCAACTTCCATTTTCATCAAAGTTTCCTCCATCTTGGCACTCGCATTTGAATCCTCCAGGAATTTCATTGTTCACTTTACAGAATGCTTTTTTATCGCTACAAACTTGGATGTTTTCGGTAATATGACAGGTATCTGTAAAAAAAACGCATTTTAATTTTAAACTTTAGTTTTATCAAGTCAATAAAAGCATCATTGAATTCTATAATAATCATGAACAGAAAAATTCATCTGATATCGAGTAAGGCCTATATAATTGTTTCTTCAAAAGGAATATGCTCAAAAATAGTTAACTTTTTATAAAACTGGTATTATATCCAAATAATGAGAAATGACTTGGATATGATTCGAACAAAAGTTTTATTTTTAATTTAAAGAACCAATTCGATTTTTAAAGTGTGCATTTCTATCTCTTGTTATGACATTTTCATTCTTGCCTACACTGTGGAAACTTTAAATTGTTTCAGGTTTAGAAACATCATCAGTGTTTTTTTCTCCACAGATATATTCAGAAGCGTTCTCTAAAAATATATCTGAAACAATATACATTAATCCATTGATTTTGGAAAAATAATAATTAAGTAAAATATATATATATTGCGTATGATATTGTTTTTTACAGCACAATACAACAATGTTGGCAAGTTTCTCTAGAGTGGAATGTCGAGGTGACGAATTAAGTAAAATGAATGAATCTTACATATTTATATGAAATTATTTAGAACTAATTGGTTCATTAAAATTTCTTTAATGGCTTATAAAATAGAAAGAGTAGTGAAGGAATTGAGGTTAATAACCTAACCCCTACAACAAGTTGCAACAAAGCTCTCAAAATACGCTTATGACTGTTCTAGTGTATATATGAAGTGAGAAAACACTTTACCGATTTCCTTGGAATTTATATAATATATTTTTCGAATAAGTCTGATTTTAAACATTTTTGAAAAGAAAATGTTTCCTTATTTATTAATTGCAAACTTACCTTTGCAAATTCCATTTTCATCAAAGTTTTCACCATCTTTGCACTGGCATTCAAATCCTTTGGGACTTTTATTGTTCACTTTACAGGATGCTTTTTTATCGCTACAAACCTTGGTGTTTGTGGAAATCTGACAGGTATCTGAAAATAAATACATATTAATTTCTACTTTTGTTTCATTACGTCAATAAAAGCAAACCTTTAAATTCTTGATGATTCATAAAGTAAAAAATGTATCTGAAATTGAGTTAGGACTATCTAATTCTTTTTGTAAAATGAAAATACTCAAAAATGGATCAAATAATATAAAACAGATATTTTTGCGAGAATATGTGAAATGATTACGATGTTATTTGAACAATAGTTTTGTTTAGAATCTGAAATAATTCATTTGATTTAAGATACATATTAATTTTCAACTGCCGTATCATTTCGTCAATAAAAGCACCCTTGAGTTCTTTATTATTCATTAACAGAAAAATCATCTGATATCAAGTTAGGCCTATGTAATTGTTTCTTTAAAAGGATTACGCTCAAAAATAGATACGAGGTGTGTTTAAAAAGTATCGCGACTTTTGAATTTTCGCGGGTTACGTTTATTCGATTTTCGATCTTTTTGTGGCATTATGTTGGTACTCATGTCTCTCACTTATGCCGACAAGCTAGGCCATTTTGAATGTTCACTTAATTGTTGACAGCTGCTTTGCTTTTAGGTGTTTTGGATCGTCTTCGATTTTTACCTATTAAAAAAAATGGATCAAAGAACCTGTATCAAATTTTGTGTGAAAAACGAAATTAAGTGCGCGGATGCATTCCGAATGTTGACTGTGGCATACGGAGAAGCTACCTTGGACCGAAGCAACGTTTATTGGTGGTACAAAATATTCTCAGAAGGCCGAGAAGATGTGAACGACGAAGAGCGTGCCGGACGCCCGAGCACTTCAACAACAGACGAAAAAATTGATGAAGTGGAGAAAATTATATTGCCCAATCGTCGAATCACCGTTAGAGTAGTTGCTGGGAACCTAAACATATCGATTGGATCGTGCCATTCGATTTTTATCAATGATTTGGGCATGAGACGGGTCGCAGCGAAATTCGTACCAAAATTGCTCTATTGCGACCAAAAACAGCATCGCATGAACATTGCTAATGAGATGTTGGACTCTGTCCGCGACGACCCAAAATTTGCTCCAGAGGGTCTTAACTGGTGACGAAAGGTGGGTTTATAGTTATGACGTGGAAACCAAAGCTCAATCATCTCAATGGAAGCTGCCGCATGAACCAAGACCGAAAAAAAAGCGCGCCAAGTTCGGTCGAATGTGAAAGTTTTGCTGACAGTTTTCTTCGATTGCAGGGGCGTGGTGCATCATGAGTTCTTGCCACAGGGTAGAACGCTCAATAAGGAATATTACCTGCAAGTTATGCGCAATGTGCGCGAAGCAATCCGCCAGAAACGCGTGGATTTGTGGAAGAACACAAATTGGCTTTTGCACCATGATAACGCCCCTGCTCACACATCGTTGCTTGTGCGCGACTTTTTGGCCAAAAACAACACACTAATGAAGCCGCAGCCACCGTATTTCCCAGATCTGGCCCCCTGTGACTTTTTCCTGTTCCCTAAACTGAAGAGGCTCATGAAAGGAAGACGTTACGCTACGTTTGACGAGATAAAGACGGCATTGAAGGAGGAGCTGAAAAAGATTTTAAAAAATGATTTTTTGAAGTGCTTCGAAGATTGGAAAAACCATTGGCACAAGTGTATAATATCTCATGGGGATTACTTTGAAGGGGACAAAATAGGTATTCATGAATAAATAAATAATTTTTGGAAAAACACAAAAGTCGCGATACTTTTTGAACACACCTCGTACATTTTTACGAAACTGGTATTTTTTCAAAATTATGAGAAATGACTTAGATATCATTCGAAAAAAAAGTCTCATTTGTTTTTATTTGAAGAACCAATTTGATTTTATAAAGTGCGGATTTTTATCTCTTGTTATGGCATATTCATTCTTGCATACACTGTAGAATCCTTCAATGGCGTAAGGTTTAGAAACACAATTGGCATCATTTTCTCGACAGATAGCTTTAACAGCGTATTCTAAGCATATATTTGAAACGATATATCTATATCTATTAAAATTGTGAAAATAATAATTGTGTAGAATGAATGAATCTTACATATTTATATGAAATTATTTAGAACTAATTGGCTCCAAAAATATTCTTTAATGGCTTATAAAATATAAAGAGTAGTGAAGGAATTGAGGTTAATGAACCTAAAAGCCTACAACAAGTTGCAACAAAGCCCTCAAAACACCCTTATAATGGTTCTAGAGTATATATTAAGTGAGAAAACAATTTAACGATTTCCTTGGAAATATATAATTTACACTTTGAACAAGTCTCAATATAAACATTTACAAAAAAGAAATGTTCAATTATTTATGAATTACAAACTTACCTTTGCAACTTCCATTTTCATCAAAGTTTTCACCAACTTTGCACTGGCATTCGAATCCTTCAGAATTTTTATTGTTCATTTTACAGAATGCTTTTTTATCGCTACAAACTTGGATGTTTTCGGTAATCTGACAGATATCTGGAAAATAAATACATATTAGTTTTCTACTTTTGTTTTATTATGTCAATAGAGGCTAACCCTTAAATTCTTAATTATCATTATATCAAAAATTTATCTGAAATTAAGTTAGGCCTATCTAATTCCTTTTGTAAAGAAAATATGCTCAAAAATGGATCAAATAATATATATAAAACTGGTATTTTTTAAAAATTAAGTGAAATGACTAGGATGTTATTTTAACATAAGTGTTTGTTTATAATCTGAAAAAATCCTGTGTTTTACTGAAGTGGGAATTTTATCTCTTGTTACAGAATTTCTATACCTACATACACTGTGGAATCCACCATTGAAGTCAGATTTTGAAACACAATCAGCATTTTCTCCCTCACAGAGAGTTTTAGCAGTGTATTTTATTCATATATACCTATATCTATTGATTGTGGAAAAATATTAGGTAATTCTAATGAATCTTACATATGTAAATGAAAATATTCAGAACTAATTAGAAGTCAACAAATATATTCAGTGGCTTATAAAATAGAAAGAGTAGTAAAAGAATTGAGGTTAATAACCTAACCCCCTACAACAAGTTGCAACAAAGCTCTCAAAATACGCTTATGACTGTTCTTGAGTATATATGAAGTGAGAAAACACTTTGCCAATATATATTTCTTCGGAAATTATATAATATATACTTCGATTAAGTCTCATTTTAAACATTTTTGAAAATAAAATGTTTATTTATTTATCCATTGCAAACTTACCTTTGCAAATTCCATTTTCATCAAAGTTTTCACCATCTTTGCACTGGCATTCAAATCCTTTGGGACTTTTATTGTTCACTTTACAGGATGCTTTTTTATCGCTACAAACCTTGGTGTTTGTGGCAATCTGACAGGTATCTGAAAATAAATACATATTAATTTCTACTTTAGTTTTATTACGTCAATAGCAAACCCTTATATTCTTGATGATTCATAAAGTGAAAAATTTATTTGAAATTGAGTTAGGACTATCTAATTCTTTTTGTAAAAAGAAAATACTCGAAAATGGATCGATAAATATAAAACAGGTATTTTTGCGAAATAATGTTAAATGATTTTGATGCTATTTGAACAATAGTTTTGTTTAGAATCTGAAAAAAATCATTTGATTTAAGATACATATTATTTTTCAACTGCGGTATCATTTCTTCAATAAAAGCACCCTCGAGTTCTTCATTATTTATGAACAGAAAAAATCATCTGATATCAAGTTTGGCCTATGTAATTGCTTCTTTAAAAGGATTACGCTCAAAAATAGATACATTTTTACCAAACTGGTATTTTCTCAAAATTATGAAAAATTACTTAGATATCATTCAAAAAAAAGTTTTATTTTTTTATTTGAAGAACCAATTTGATTTTATAAAGTGCGGATTTTCATCTCTTGTCATGGCATATTCATTCTTGCATACACTGTGGAAATCTTCAATGGTGTAAAGTTTAGAAAAACAATTGGCATTATTTCCTCGAAAGATAGCTTAAACAGCGTATTCTAAGCATATATCTGAAACGACATATTTATATCTATTGATATTGGAAAAATAATAATTAAGTAAAATGAATGAATCTTACATATTTATATGAAATTATTCAGAAAATTTGTTCAAAAAAAAATTTTAATGGCTTACAAAATAGAAGGAGTAGTAAAGGAATTGAGGTTAATGAATCTAACAGCCAACAAAAAGTTTCATCAACGTTCTCAAAACACCCTTATAATTGTTCTAGAGTATATATGAAGTGAGAAAACAATTTACCGATTTCCTTGCAAATATATAATTTACACTTTGAACAAGTCTCAATATAAACATTTACAAAAAATAAATGTTTAATTATTTATGAATTACAAAATTACCTTTGCAAATTCAATTTTCGTCAAAGTTTTCACCATCTTTGCACTGGCATTAAATCCTTCAGGATTTGTATTGTTCACTTTACAGAAGGCTTTTTTATCGCTACAAACTTAGATGTTTTTGGTAATCTGACAGGTATCTGAAATTAAATACATATTAATTTACTACTTTTAATTTATTACGTAAATAAAAAAACCGTTAAATTCTTAATGATTCATAAACTCAAAAATTTATCTGAAATTAGGTAAGGCCTATCTAATTCTTTTTATAATTAATTATTCTTAAAAAATCATAAAAATAGATATTAAAATTCAACTTTAGTTTCATTATGTTAATAAAGTAACTTTGAATTCTATAATATTCATGAAGAGAAAAATTTATCTAAATAAATATAGACTTATATATTTCTTTCTTCAAAAACAATTAGCTTAGAATAGATCAATTTTTATAAAACTGGTATTTCCTCAGAATCATGAGGAATTACTTGGATAATATTCGAACAATATTTTTATTTTCTAATTTGAAAAACAATTTGATTTACTAAAGCAGGCATTTTTAGCTATTGTTATAGCATCTTCATTCTTGCATACACTGTGGAATCCCTTTTTTGGCGTCAGGTTTAGAAACACATTCAGCATTATTGACGTGACAAATAGCTGTGGCAGCGTATTTCCTGCATATATCTGACAAATATACATATATATGTGGGGTGTAGATGGATGGTGGTGGTGCATTCTCGGTTGGGTGACACGGGTTCCACAGGGTAGGAATGGCACAACTGGATGGTTTTGAAAAGGATTTGCAAGGGGGGAAAGAAAGTTCGGCGGAAGTGGCTGGCCTTTCAGATCTATGGAGCGTACACTACCTTGGTTGGAGCCTATGTTGAGCACACCTAGCTCTTGTACGGTCACCTACCTTCTTTTTGTTTCTTGTCCGAGATAATCGTCATCGACTCTCTCAGACTTCTCATCGGCCGAGATCCTTTCACATGCTCTCTGGTGATTCGCTAATAATTTGTCATCCTTAAAGGTTATTGACTCTGAACCTCCATTGCCGCCATGATTGTAATCCTCCAGGAAGAAGAAGGCCTATGAACTTAAGAGTTATGGGTCCAGGGCAGTGACCTTTATTTCCTGGATGATGCAATCTTGTACTTTGTTTCTTTCCCATCTCCCGAGTTTATTAAACCGTTAGATGATAAATGGTATATAGATTGTAGTGGGGTTACATAACCCTATATACAGATTATCACATATACATTGATTTTGAAAAAAAAAATTAAGTAAAATGAATTATTCTTACATATTTGTATGAAAATATTTAGAACTAATTGGAATCTAACAACCTTTTTAGTGGTTTTATAAAATAAAAGAGGAGGGAAAGAATTGAAGTTAATGAACCTAACAGCCTACAAAATTTGCAACAAAGCTCTCAAAATACTCTGAAAAATATGAGTATGAATCTAATTTACTGATTTCCTTGAAATTCTTAATTATATAATTCTTATTCTTATATTCTAAAACATGTCTCAATATAAATATTTTTGAAAATAAAATGTCACTTATTTATCAATTACAAACTTACCTTTGCAACTTCCATTTTCATCAAAATTTTCACCATCTTTGCACAGGCATTCAAATCCTTTAGCATTTTTATTGGTCATTTTACAAAATGCTTTTTTATCGCTACAAACTTGGATGTTTTCGGTAATCTGACAGATATCTGGAAAATAAAATACATATTAATTTTCTACTTTTGTTTTATTATCTCAATAGAGGCAAACTCTTAAATTCTTACTTATCATTATATCAAAAATTTATCTGAAATTAAGTTAGGTCTATCTAATTCTTTTTGTAAAGAGAATATGCTCAAAAATGGATCAAACAATATAAAACTGGTATTTTTTGAAAATTAAGTGAAATGACTAGGATGTTATCTACTTGTATATTTGCCTTATTCTGTCTGTAAGTCTGAAGCTCACGGATAGAATGCGCGCCCATTGCCTGCCAGCGAACACGTGGCCTCCCTGCCGCCCTGCCACCCTGCCTATAGCGGCCACTGTAGGCAACCCTGTTATCAGCTGTGTGATACATCCACCTGTCTATACAGACCACCCTGTATATAGCGGCCATTCTAGATAACCCTGTTAACAGCTGTGTGATACATACACCTGTCTATAGCGGCCACTCTAGAAAACCCTGTTATCAGCTGTGTGATACATCCACCTGTCTATACAGACCACCCTGCCTATAGCGGTCACCTTAGGCAACCCTGTTATCATTAGTGTGTTACATTCACCTGTCTATACAGACAGGTATAGACAGACAGACAGACATCCACCTGTCCATACAGACCACCCTGTCTATAGCGGTCACTTTAGGCAACCCTGTTATCAGCAGTGTGATACATACACCTGTCTATACAGACCACCCTGTCTATAGCGACCACTCTACAGCTGTGTGATACATCCACAAGTCTATACAGACCACCCTGTCTATAGCGGCCACTCTAGGCAACCATGTTATCAGCTGTGTGATACATCCACCTGTCTATACAGACCACCCTGTATATAGCGGCCATTCTAGATAACCCTGTTATCAGCTGTGTGATACATACACCTGTCTATAGCGGCCACTCTAGACAACCCTGTTATCAGCTGTGTGATACATCCACCTGTCTATACAGACCACCCTGCCTATAGTGGTCACCTTAGGCAACCCTGTTATCATTAGTGTGTTACATTCACCTGTCTATACAGACTACCCTGTCTATACCGGACACTTTAGGCAACCCTGTAATCAGCAGTGTGATACATCCAACTGTCTATACAGACCACCCTGTCTATAGCGGCCACTCTAGGCAACCCTGTTATCAGCTGTGTGATACATCCACCTGTCTATACAGACCACCCTGTCTATAGCGACCACTTTTAAAAACACACAGTTTGGAACGGGACGTTTCACAAGAGTGACATCCAAGGCGCCAATTTATAAATGTAACGAATAGTATTTGAATTAAAACGTTTTTAAAATATATTCGCACTCGGGTAAACCCCGGGCGTTTCCCGGGCCATTCGTCTAGTTTTAACATAAGTGTTTGTTTATAATCTGAAAAAACCCTTTGTTTTACTGAAGTGGGAATTTTATCTCTTGTTATGGAATTTTTATTTTTGCATATACTGTGGAATCCTCCATTGGCGTCGATTTTGGAACACAATCGGCATTTTTTCCCTCAAAGATAGCTTTAGCAGGGTATTTTATTCATATATACCTATATCTATTGATTATGGAAAAAAACGGTAATTCGAACGAATCTTACATATTTAAATGAAAATATTCAGAACTAATTGGAAGCCAAAAATATATTCAGTGGCTTATAAAATAAAAAGAGTAGTGAGAATTGAGGTTAATGAACATAGCACCCTAAAATATGTTGCAACAAAACTCCCCAAAGACCTTTTTATTATGGTTCTGGAGTATATATGAATTTAAAAAAAGAATTTCCGATTTCTTTGGAAATTAAATAACTTATATTTAAACAAGTCTTAATATAAACATTTTCGAAAAATATGTTTATTTATTAATCAATTATAAACCTACCTTTGCAACTTCCATTTTCATCAAAGTTTTCTCCATCTTGGCACTCGCATTTGAATCCTCCAGGAATTTCATTGTTCACTTTACAGAATGCTTTTTTATCGCTACAAACTTGGATGTTTTCGGTAATCTGACAGGTATCTGTAAAAAAACGCATTTTAATTTTAAACTTTAGTTTTATCAAGTCAATAAAAGCATCATTGAATTCTATAATAATCATGAACAGAAAAATTCATCTGATATCGAGTAAGGCCTATATAATTGTTTCTTCAAAAGGAATATGCTCAAAAATAGTTAACTTTTTATAAAACTGGTATTTTATCAAAATAATGAGAAATGACTTGGATATGATTCGAACAAAAGTTTTATTTTTAATTTAAAGAACCAATTCGATTTTTAAAGTGTGCATTTCTATCTCTTGTTATGACATTTTCATTCTTGCCTACACTGTGGAAACTTTAAATTGTTTCAGGTTTAGAAACATAATCAGTGTTTTTTTCTCCACAGATAGATTCAGAAGCGTTCTCTAAAAATATATCTGAAACAATATACATTAATCCATTGATTTTGGAAAAATAATAATTAAGTAAAATGAATGAATCTTACATATTTATATGAAATTATTTAGAACTAATTGGTTCCATAAAATTTCTTTAATGGCTTATAAAATAGAAAGAGTAGTGAAGGAATTGAGGTTAATAACCTAACCCCTACAACAAGTTGCAACAAAGCTCTCAAAATACGCTTATGACTGTTCTAGTGTATATATGAAGTGAGAAAACACTTTACCGATTTCCTTGGAATTTATATAATATATTTTTCGAATAAGTCTGATTTTAAACATTTTTGAAAAGAAAATGTTTCCATATTTATTAATTGCAAACTTACCTTTGCAAATTCCATTTTCATCAAAGTTTTCACCATCTTTGCACTGGCATTCAAATCCTTTGGGACTTTTATTGTTCACTTTACAGGATGCTTTTTTATCGCTACAAACCTTGGTGTTTGTGGAAATCTGACAGGTATCTGAAAATAAAAATACATATTAATTTCTACTTTTGTTTCATTACGTCAATAAAAGCAAACCTTTAAATTCTTGATGATTCATAAAGTGAAAAATGTATTTATTTATGCTTATGAGGTGATACAGCAGCGCATTTACAATCAGAGAGGAGACAAAGTGAATTAAACCCAGAAAAAAGAAGTGAGGACATATCGGTCATTAAAGTCTGAGAGGTAAGGCCTTCAGCCAGTTCAGGGCTTCCGGGGTGACAGAATGGAGATTGGAGATTCCTCCATTGAATTTGTACAGCGGGCAGTCATCTAGTATATGGGACATTGATTGTGGGACGTTGCAGGCACAATTTGGATCTTTGGTGTAGCCCCATAACTTCATCAGCTCTGCACACCTTCCCTGACCTGTCCTAAAGCGGTTTAGGAGCACCCATTCTCGTCGATGGAGGGAAAAACCTGGGATCTTGACACTTGGGCTTGTGATGAGGTTCTTGTTTGGGATATCGGAGCTGATCCAGGAATTTGTCCATGCTTCTGAGATATTAAAATTTTGGGAGAGAAGTTGGTTTCCTCTGGACCATATCGGCTTCCTTGATTTTAGTCTATGATTTGGGGGAGACTGTAGGATAGGGTTAATTTCGAGGTCGGGTGAATCCAAGAGTTTTTGGTACATTTTCTTGGTGGCTTCCTTTCTGCGTAGCTCAGGTGGAGAGATTTGAGCAAGAACTGGAAGCCAGTCGATTCTTGTAGGTTGGCAAACCCCTGTTATAATTCGTAAGGTAGAATTTAGTTGTGTGTCTATTAGCTTCGTGTGGCAGCTCCCCTCCCAGACTGGAGCACAATACTCAGCCGTGGAGAAGATCAATGCCAAGGCAGAAGTACGCAGGGTGTTGGCATCACTGCCCCAGGAAGAGCCGGCCAGCTTATGGAGGATATTGTTACGTGATGATAGTTTCCCCTTTAACTTGGTGAGATGAGTTTTGAAGGTGAGAGTGCGGTCAAGATGAATGCCTAGGTATTTGGGATGTTCGCTATGAGTTATCTGAGAGTTATTGATAAATAGGTTGAGTTTTCTTTCAGCTCTGTGATGGTTAAGATGGAAACAGCAATGTACAGATTTTGCAGGATTAAGCCTCAGAGACCAGTTTTCAAAGTAATTATGTAGAGTTTCAAGATCTTTATTCAGTTGAATTTCCAGTTCCTCGAAAGTCTTTGCTTGGGCTAGAATGGCTGTATCATCTGCGTAAATAATTTTTTTTGAAGTTGTTTGGGGAATATCATGGGTGTACCAGTTATAAAGAAGTGGAGACAAGACTGATCCCTGTGGGAGGCCATTATATATAGTATATTCCTTGCTGGATTTAGAGTTAAGGTATACTGTGAATTTCCTGGGTGAGAGAAGAGAAGACAAAAGATTGAGGGTTTGTTTGCATTTTAGCACTTTAGCAAGTTTATAAATCAAGCCATCAATCCACACTGTATCATATGCACTCGAAAGATCCAGGAGCACAACTGCAGATTTCAGCCCCAGTTGGAAGCCATTTTCGATAAAGGAAGTCAAGGATGCAACCCGATCGCAACAACTCCTGTTGCCTCTGAAACCCGCCTGTTCCAACGGGATTTCTGGGTCCAGAATGGGAGTAAGTCTGGCTAGAATGATTCTTTCCAGAAGCTTGTGGGTTGTACAGAGAAGCGCAATTGGACGAAAATTAGCTGTGCAGGTAGGTTCTTTGCCTGGTTTTAGGACGGCAAGGATTTTTGATTGTCTCCATTCTTTTGGGATATTGCCGGTTTCCATTATTATTGTGAAAAATCGAGCCAGCCATGATTTAGCCCTTTTTCCCAGCTCAATAAGGAATTCAGCTGGTATTTCGTCATTGCCTGCAGCTTTGTATTTTTTGGTTAATTTGATTGCAGTTTCTATTTCCGTTATGGTGACTTGACTTGAGAGGTGGCTTGAGTTATTAGATTTTGAAAATTCTTCTTTAATTCTTGCCTTCATGGCCTTTTTCTTTCTTTTAGGAATTTTTACTTTAGAAACTGTTTGGAGATGTCTTGCTATCTGGTTGGGAGTTATGTTGGTTATGGAGGAGTTGGTAGATTCCGCATTTCCAAGCTTTCTTAAGAGATCCCACCCTTTCCTACTGGAGTGTGTAAGATCCAGGTTTGAAACTGTTTGCATCCATTTCTCTTTTCTTGAAGAATTAAGCTGATTAATTAGCATCTCTGCTGTCTCCTCATTGTCGGAATCTTTGTATCGTCTATAGAGCTCCTCGGTATCCTTATCCCAACCTGGGATATATTCCTTTCTGTGACCACGGGGGATACACTTCCTTCCGGCTTTCATGAGGAGACCTACAAATCTAAAATAGTTTGAAGGCAGAGGTTGAATTCTGTTGATGTTTTGATCAATGTAGGCACGGAAATTTTCCCAGTTTGCTTTTTGAAGATTCCATCGTGGGAGGGAGGGCTTCAAGGTCACAGAGATGAAATGTCCTACTTCGAGAATGATTGGGTGGTGCTGGCTTTTGGGAATTTTTTTAAGAATCCTCTTCGTTGTTGGGATTGGCTTGTTATTGTGGTCAGTTGATACAAAGCATAAGTAGGATTTGTTCTGGTATTCCATCTGCCTGAAGAAAAAGATCCATTTTGTTTTGGGTTATAAATAAGGTGAAGAAGGTTATTATTTGCCCATTCTTCTAGCAGCTCACCATTGGTGTTGGTTGTAGTGTATCCCCAAGAATTATGGTGCGAGTGAAAAATATATCTGAAATTGAGTTAGGACTATCTAATTCTTTTTGTAAAATGAAAATACTCAAAAATGGATGAAATAATATAAAACAGATATTTTTGCGAGAATATGTGAAATGATTACGATGTTATTTGAACAATAGTTTTGTTTAGAATCTGAAATAATTCATTTGATTTAAGATACATATTAATTTTCAACTGCAGTATCATTTCGTCAATAAAAGCACCCCTGAGTTCTTTATTATTCATTAACAGAAAAATCATCTGATATCAAGTTAGGCCTATGTAATTGTTTCTTTAAAAGGATTACGCTCAAAAATAGATACGAGGTTTGTTTAAAAAGTATCGCGACTTTTGAATTCTCGCGGGTTACGTTTATTCGATTTTCGATCTTTTTGTGGCTTTATGTTGGTACTCATGTCTCTCACTTATGCCGACAAGCTAGGCCATTTTGAATGTTCACTTAATTGTTGACAGCTGCTTTGCTTGTAGGTGTTTTGGATCGTCTTCGATTTTTACCTATTAAAAAAAATGGATCAAAGAACCTGTTTCAAATTTTGTGTGAAAAACGAAATTAAATGCGCGGATGCATTCCGAATGTTGACTGTGGCATACGGAGAAGCTACCTTGGACCGAAGCAACGTTTATCGGTGGTACAAAATATTCTCAGAAGGCCGAGAAGATGTGAACGACGAAGAGCGTGCCGGACGCCCGAGCACTTCAACAACAGACGAAAAAATTGATGAAGTGGAGAAAATTATATTGCCCAATCGTCGAATCACCGTTAGAGTAGCTGCTGGGAACCTAAACATATCGATTGGATCGTGCCATTCGATTTTTATCAATTATTTGGGCATGAGACGGGTCGCCGCGAAATTCGTACCAAAATTGCTCTATTGCGACCAAAAACAGCATCGCATGAACATTGCTAATGAGATGTTGGACTCTGTCTGCGACGACCCAAAATTTGCTCCAGAGGGTCATAACTGGTGACGAAACGTGGGTTTATGGTTATGACGTGGATACCAAAGCTCAATCATCTCAATGGAAGCTGCCGCATGAACCAAGACCGAAAAAAAGCGCGCCAAGTTCGGTCGAATGTGAAAGTTTTGCTGACAGTTTTCTTCGATTGCAGGGGCGTGGTGCATCATGAGTTCTTGCCTCAGGTTAGAACGCTCAATAAGGAATATTACCTGCAAGTTATGCGCAATGTGCGCGAAGCAATCCGCCAGAAACGCCCGGATTTGTGGAAGAACACAAATTGGCTTTTGCACCATGATAACGCCCCTGCTCACACATCGTTGCTTGTGCGCGACTTTTTGGCCAAAAACAACACACTAATGAAGCCGCAGCCACCGTATTTCCCAGATCTGGCCCCCTGTGACTTTTTCCTGTTCCCTAAACTGAAGAGGCTCATGAAAGGAAGACGTTACGCTACGTTTGACGAGATGCAGACGGCATTGAAGAAGGAGCTGAAAAATATTTTAAAAAATGATTTTTTGAAGTGCTTCGAAGATTGGAAAAACCATTGGCACAAGTGTATAATATCTCATGGGGATTACTTTGAAGGGGACAAAATAGGTATTCATGAATAAATAAATAATTTTTGGAAAAACACAAAAGTCGCGATACTTTTTGAACACACCTCGTACATTTTTACGAAACTGGTATTTTTTCAAAATTATGAAAAATGACTTAGATATCATTCGAAAAAAAGTATCATTTGTTTTTATTTGAAGAACCAATTTGATTTTATAAAGTGCGGATTTTTATCTCTTGTTATGGCATATTCATTCTTGCATACACTGTAGAATCCTTCAATGGCGTAAGGTTTAGAAACACAATTGGCATAATTTTCTCGACAGATAGCTTTAACAGCGTATTCTAAGCATATATTTGAAACGATATATCTATATCTATTAAAATTGTGAAAATAATAATTGTGTAGAATGAATGAATCTTACATATTTATATGAAATTATTTAGAACTAATTGGCTCCAAAAATATTCTTTAATGGCTTATAAAATATAAAGAGTAGTGAAGGAATTGAGGTTAATGAACCTAAAAGCCTACAACAAGTTGCAACAAAGCCCTCAAAACACCCTTATAATGGTTCTAGAGTATATATTAAGTGAGAAAACAATTTAACGATTTCCTTGGAAATATATAATTTACACTTTGAACAAGTCTCAATATAAACATTTACAAAAAAAGAAATGTTCAATTATTTATGAATTACAAACTTACCTTTGCAACTTCCATTTTCATCAAAGTTTTCACCAACTTTGCACTGGCATTCGAATCCTTCAGAATTTTTATTGTTCATTTTACAGAATGCTTTTTTATCGCTACAAACTTGGATGTTTTCGGTAATCTGACAGATATCTGGAAAATAAATACATATTAGTTTTCTACTTTTGTTTTATTATGTCAATAGAGGCTAACCCTTAAATTCTTAATTATCATTATATCAAAAATTTATCTGAAATTAAGTTAGGCCTATCTAATTCCTTTTGTAAAGAAAATATGCTCAAAAATGGATCAAATAATATATATAAAACTGGTATTTTTTAAAAATTAAGTGAAATGACTAGGATGTTATTTTAACATAAGTGTTTGTTTATAATCAATTCAAAGCCCAGCAATGAAGACAGAACCAAAGGGAAGGGGCTCGGTGGGAATTCTGATTGGAATAAAAAAAAACTTCCAACATACGGTTAGAAAAATCGAAACAAACCCTTACTGGACATCTGTCTTGACACACAAATTTCTAGACAAAACCACCGAGAGTATATGTTTGCTGTTTGCTTATTTACCTCCTAATGCATTACAAGAACAAAATTTAACAAATTTACTTAGGCATATTGATTATCACATGAGTGAAGGTAACGAAGTGCTAATAGCTGGTGACATCAATATTAGAATAGGCAATGCTGGAGGCTTCCATAACCCACTGAAACTAAATTCACCCCTCAACAAATATAGGAAATGTAAAGACCTAATATCTTCGAAACTATCTGAAAAACTAATTTCCTTCACTGATTCAAATTCTATAACAATAGCTAATGGAAGAACTAAGGGTGACACGCACGGCTCATTCACTTTTATTTCAGAAAGAGGTTCATCGGTTTTGGATTATTTCATGTACACACACGGTTTAACACAGATCATATCGGATATGTGGATCGAAGAACTTTCATATTCAGACCACTTACCAATTGTTTTACAAATTAATACTGGGTATGAAGCTATTAAATCCTCGTACAAAAATGAAATACTAACACGAAAATTCATTTGGACGAAAGAAAATGTGGAGATGCTAAAACATAATTTAAGTGATATTGAAGTTGGAAATGAAACCGATATTAACACAGAAACAGCAAATTTTACTAAACAGATCTACACGGCAATGGAATCGGCAAATATAATTAAATTTGCTAAACGACGACACCAACTTTCAAAACCTTGGTATGACAAAGATTGCTATATTATGAAAAAAACGACCAAAGAAAGTTTACAAAGATGTAGGAACTCACATAACATACACGACCGCCAAAAATATATTGAGGCTAGGAGGGAATATTTTAAGCTCCTGCAAAGAAAAAGAGATGAATTCAATAAGGACAAGAATGAAAGGATAAAGAACGCCAAAGATCCCAAATCCTTCTGGAATGCCATTGCATCCTTCAGAAAAAAACCAATAATACAAGGTGAGATTGATATAAAAGAATGGTTTTTATTTTATAAAAATTTACTGAACAAAGAAAATAAAGAAGCTACTTTTACGGTAAACCAGATGATCGGTTGGAAAGATTCAGATTTAGACGCGGAAATAACCCTTGAAGAGATCCATGATGTAGTAAAAAAACTAGCGAACGGCAAAGCAGTGGGACTCGATGGTATACCAAATGAGTTACTAAAGAATTTACCAATACCGACTTTAAATAAATTGAAAAACCTATTCAACAAAATAATGTCCACAGAAAAATACCCGCAACTCTGGACGAACTCAATAGTACACCCTATATATAAAAGCGGTGATAAGAATAACCCAACAAATTACAGAGGGATTGCCCTCTGCAGTAATATATCTAAATTATTTACTACAATACTAAGAAACAGATTAAACAACTGGATAGAAAAAAGAGTGATTATTTTAGAAAACCAAGCAGGTTTCCGTAAGAACCGATCATGCACTGACCACATAATACTACTGAATTCACTCATCCAATTATCTCTGAGAAGAAAACGAGGCAAGCTATATGTCTTCTTCGTCGATTTGACTAAAGCATTCGACACAGTCCCACATGATTTACTTTGGCAAAAATTGCATAAAATGGGCATTAGCAATAAATTTGTAATGCTGATAAAAAACTTTTACCAAGAAGCTAAGATCACTATCCGATGGAAAGGACAATATACAAATAATGTGAAAATTAATTCTGGAGTGTTGCAGGGAGAATCACTTTCCCTACTTTTATTTATACTATATATGGCCGACCTAATAGAACTTTATAATAACTCAGCACTTACAGGATTTCATCTCCCTGATTTTGGCGTTTTACACCTACTTATGTATGCGGATGACATAGCCTTAATTGGAGAATCGATAATTAATCTTCAAATTAAAATCAATTTACTAAAGTCTTACCTGGATAAGAACAAATTAGTTTTAAATGAAAATAAGTCCAAAATAATAGTATTCAGAAATGGAGGAAGACCGGCAAGACACGAAAACTGGTACTGGGGTGACACCCCACTGACTGTTGCGTCCAATATTACATATCTGGGATATCCATTCACTTCCACTATTAATAGTAAAAAGGTAGCCCTCTTTTATAAAGCCAAAGCAAATACGGCAATAAATGCAACTATTAGACTGATAAAAAAAGAAAAAATTAACTCATTAAAAGTTGCTCTGAATCTATTTGACTCAGTTATTAAATCAATACTGCTCTATGCGGCCCCTGTGTGGGCTTGGGACAATACGGATATTATAGACCAATTACAGAATACGTTTATCAAAAATTTTCTGAATCTACCAAGATATATACCAGGGTACATTGTAAGGCTGGAAACAGGCAGAATATCTTTGACTTTTACAACGATCAAATTAATTTTTGAAATATTTCATTAGATTACAAAAAATGGAAGACAATAGACTACCTAAGCTATGCTGGAATAGATTGAAGGAAATTTCCTTAATGACAAAAAAACCTATAGGATTCTGTAAGAATATTATGGATATCATCAATCATTGTGGACTCGCATGGCTAAACTATAGGTTAAATTATGATGACATACAGATCGAACTTCCGAATATACTAAAAATAAAAATTGAACAGCTATTGCAGCAAGATCTGGCAAAATTATCTCTTACGAAAACATACTCAAACTATAGGTTACTTTATGATTCATTTATTCCAGAAAATTACTTTTCATGCAATCTGTCTTCAGCTTTAGTGAGTTTTATTGCACAGATCAGATTAATGTCAACAATGATCAAAGAAAATCATATTTACGCAATTAAGAAAGAAGATTTGTACTGTGGGTTATGTGGAAGTCAGATAACTGATGAAATATACCATTTTATTGCTGAATGCGGGGATCTGGAAAGAGAGAGAAAAAAGATCCTGAAAAGTCTTCCTAGACCGCATTTGAACTCAATAAAGCTAATAAAAACTGTTTCAGATAAGAAAAGTTGGGCAATTGAACTGTTCAACTTTCAAAAAGCGGTTGGGAATAAAATTGCACTCATGGAAGAGAGAAGAACAGGGGCACAATAAAAAGTCACCCTGTTTGACATACCTTGACTGTAAATACTATATTTTCACCTGTTCTCTTATGGTTAATATTGTCTGTAACTCCACGGAGAATCCGTACAGGGCAAGATGCCCTAATAAAGCTGTTTTGTTGTTGTTGTTGTTGTTGTTTGTTTATAATCTGAAAAAATCCTGTGTTTTAATGAAGTGGGAATTTTATCTATTGTTACAGAATTTCTATACCTACATACACTGTGGAATCCACCATTGAAGTCAGATTTTGAAACACAATCAGCATTTTCTCCCTCACAGAGAGTTTTAGCAGTGTATTTTATTCATATATACCTATATCTATTGATTTTTGAAAAATATTAGGTAATTCTAATGAATCTTACATATGTAAATGAAAATATTCAGAACTAATTAGAAGCCAACAAATATATTCAGTGGCTTATAAAATAGAAAGAGTAGTAAAAGAATTGAGGTTAATAACCTAACCCCCTACAACAAGTTGCAACAAAGCTCTCAAAATACGCTTATGACTGTTCTTGAGTATATATGAAGTGAGAAAACACTTTGCCAATATATATTTCTTCGGAAATTATATAATATATACTTCGATTAAGTCTCATTTTAAACATTTTTGAAAATAAAATGTTTATTTATTTATCCATTGCAAACTTACCTTTGCAAATTCCATTTTCATCAAAGTTTTCACCATCTTTGCACTGGCATTCAAATCCTTTGGGACTTTTATTGTTCACTTTACAGGATGCTTTTTTATCGCTACAAACCTTGGTGTTTGTGGCAATCTGACAGGTATCTGAAAATAAATACATATTAATTTCTACTTTAGTTTTATTACGTCAATAGCAAACCCTTATATTCTTGATGATTCATAAAGTGAAAAATTCATTTGAAATTGAGTTAGGACTATCTAATTCTTTTTGTAAAAAGAAAATACTCGAAAATGGATCGAATAATATAAAACAGGTATTTTTGCGAAATAATGTTAAATGATTTTGATGCTATTTGAACAATAGTTTTGTTTAGAATCTGAAAAAATCATTTGATTTAAGATACATATTATTTTTCAACTGCGGTATCATTTCTTCAATAAAAGCACCCTCGAGTTCTTCATTATTTATGAACAGAAAAAATCATCTGATATCAAGTTAGGCCTATGTAATTGCTTCTTTAAAAGGATTACGCTCAAAAATAGATACATTTTACCAAACTGGTATTTTCTCAAAATTATGAGAAATTACTTAGATATCATTCAAAAAAAAGTTTTATTTTTTTATTTGAAGAACCAATTTGATTTTATAAAGTGCGGATATTTATCTCTTGTCATGGCATATTCATTCTTGCATACACTGTGGAAATCTTCAATGGTGTAAAGTTTAGAAAAACAATTGGCATTATTTTCTCGAAAGATAGCTTTAACAGCGTATTCTAAGCATATATCTGAAACGATATATTTATATCTATTGATATTGGAAAAATAATAATTAAGTAAAATGAATGAATCTTACATATTTATATGAAATTATTCAGAAAATTTGTTCAAAAAAAAATTTTTAATGGCTTACAAAATAGAAGGAGTAGTAAAGGAATTGAGGTTAATGAATCTAACAGCAAACAAAAAGTTGCAACAAAGTTCTCAAAACACCCTTATAATGGTTCTAGAGTATATATGAAGTGAGAAAACAATTTACCGATTTTCTTGCAAATATATAATTTACACTTTGAACAAGTCTCAATATAAACATTTACAAAAAAAAAAAAAGTTTAATTATTTATGAATTACAAAATTACCTTTGCAAATTCAATTTTCGTCAAAGTTTTCACCATCTTTGCACTGGCATTTAAATCCTTCAGGATTTGTATTGTTCACTTTACAGAAGGCTTTTTTATCGCTACAAACTTGGATGTTTTTGGTAATCTGACTGGTATCTGAAATTAAATACATATTAATTTACTACTTTTAATTTATTACGTAAATAAAAAAACCCGTTAAATTCTTAATGATTCATAAACTCAAAAATTTATCTGAAATTAGGTAAGGCCTATCTAATTCTTTTTGTAATTAATTATTCTTAAAAAATCATAAAAATAGATATTAAAATTCAACTTTAGTTTCATTATGTTAATAAAGTAACTTTGAATTCTATAATATTCATGAAGAGAAAAATTTATCTAAATAAAGATAGACTTATATATTTCTTTCTTCAAAAACAATTAGCTTAGAATAGATCAATTTTTATAAAACTGGTATTTCCTCAGAATCATGAGGAATGACTTGGATAATATTCGAACAATATTTTTATTTTCTAATTTGAAAAACAATTTGATTTACTAAAGCAGGCATTTTTAGCTATTGTTATAGCATCTTCATTCTTGCATACACTGTGGAATCCCTTTTTTGGCGTCAGGTTTAGAAACACATTCAGCATTATTGACGTGACAAATAGCTGTGGCAGCGTATTTCCTGCATATATCTGACAAATATACATATATATGTGGGGTGTAGATGGATGGTGGTGGTGCATTCTCGGTTGGGTGACACGGGTTCCACAGGGTAGGAATGGCACAACTGGATGGTTTTGAAAAGGATTTGCAAGGGGGGAAAGAAAGTTCGGCGGAAGTGGCTGGCCTTTCAGATCTATGGAGCGTACACTACCTTGGTTGGAGCCTATGTTGAGCACACCTAGCTCTTGTACGGTCACCTACCTTCTTTTTGTTTCTTGTCCGAGATAATCGTCATCGACTCTCTCAGACTTCTCATCGGCCGAGATCCTTTCACATGCTCTCTGGTGATTCGCTAATGATTTGTCATCCATAAAGGTTATTGACTCTGAACCTCCATTGCCGCTATGATTGTAATCCTCCAGGAAGAAGAAGGCCTATGAACTTAAGAGTTATGGGTCCAGGGCAGTGACCTTTATTTCCTGGATGATGAGTTCTTGTACTTTGTTTCTTTCCCATCTCCCGAGTTTATTAAACCGTTATATGATTAATGGTATATAGGTTGTAGTGGGGTTACATAACCCTATATACAGTTTATCACATATACATTGATTTTGAAAAAAAATATCAAGTAAAATGAATTATTCTTACATATTTGTATGAAAATATTTAGAACTAATTGGAATCTAACAACCTTTTTGATGGTTTTATAAAATAAAAGAGGAGGGAAAGAATTGAAGTTAATGAACCTAACAGCCTACAAAATTTGCAACAAAGCTCTCAAAATACTCTGAAAAATATGAGTATGAAACTAATTTACTGATTTCCTTGAAATTCTTAATTATAAAATTCTTATTCTTATATATTCTTATATTCTAAAACAAGTCTCAATATAAACATTTTTGAAAATAAAATGTCACTTATTTATCAATTACAAACTTACCTTTGCAACTTCCATTTTCATCAAAATTTTCACCATCTTTGCACAGGCATTCAAATCCTTTAGCATTTTTATTGGTCATTTTACAGAATGCTTTTTTATCGCTACAAACTTGGATGTTTTCGGTAATCTGACAGATATCTGGAAAATAAAATACATATTAATTTTCTACTTTTGTTTCATTATCTCAATAGAGGCAAACTCTTAAATTCTTAATTATCATTATATCAAAAAATTATCTGAAATTAAGTTAGGTCTATCTAATTCTTTTTGTAAAGAGAATATGCTCAAAAATGGATCAAACAATATAAAACTGGTATTTTTTGAAAATTAAGTGAAATGACTAGGATGTTATTTTAACATAAGTGTCTGTTTATAATCTGAAAAAAACCCTTTGTTTTACTGAAGTGGGAATTTTATCTCTTGTTATGGAATTTTTATTTTTGCATATACTGTGGAATCCTCCATTGGCGTAGATTTTGGAACACAATCGGCATTTTCTCCCTCACAGATAGCTTTAGCAGGGTATTTTATTCATATATACCTATATCTATTGATTATGGAAAAAAACGGTAATTCGAACGAATCTTACATATTTAAATGAAAATATTCAGAACTAATTGGAAGCCAAAAAATATATTCAGTGGCTTATAAAATAGAAAGCTTAGTGAGAATTGAGGTTAATGAACATAGCACCCTAAAATATGTTGCAACAAAACTCTCCAAAGACCTTTTTTTATGGTTTTGGAGTATATATGAATTAAAAAAAACAATTTTCCGATTTCTTTGGAAATTAAATAAGTTATATTTAAACATGTCTTAATATAAACATTTTCGTAAAATATGTTTATTCATTAATCAAATATAAACCTACCTTTGCAACTTCCATTTTCATCAAAGTTTCCTCCATCTTGGCACTCGCATTTGAATCCTCCAGGAATTTCATTGTTCACTTTACAGAATGCTTTTTTATCGCTACAAACTTGGATGTTTTCGGTAATATGACAGGTATCTGTAAAAAAACGCATTTTAATTTTAAACTTTAGTTTTATCAAGTCAATAAAAGCATCATTGAATTCTATAATAATCATGTACAGAAAAATTCATCTGATATCGAGTAAGGCCTATATAATTGTTTCTTCAAAAGGAATATGCTCAAAAATAGTTAACTTTTTATAAAACTGGTATTATATCCAAATAATGAGAAATGACTTGGATATGATTCGAACAAAAGTTTTATTTTTAATTTAAAGAACCAATTCGATTTTTAAAGTGTGCATTTCTATCTCTTGTTATGACATTTTCATTCTTGCCTACACTGTGGAAACTTTAAATTGTTTCAGGTTTAGAAACATCATCAGTGTTTTTTTCTCCACAGATAGATTCAGAAGCGTTCTCTAAAAATATATCTGAAACAATATACATTAATCCGTTGATTTTGGAAAAATATTAATTAAGTAAAATGAATGAATCTTACATATTTATATGAAACTAGCGGACCCGCCCGGCTTCGCCCGGGTTTTACCCGAGTCAATGTTTGTCTAACGAACATTTGTTAAAACAATTCTCTTTAAACTTATAAAACGTACTCGGCTTCGCCCGGGGTTTTACCCGAGTAAAAGTTTGTCTAGCGAACATTTGTTAAAACAATTATCTAAAAACTTATTAAAAAATAAAAAAGATATATTTGATAATTTGAAACTCGTAAATTTGAATCTCTCGATAAAGAGAACATTTTTTCACGGTGCCTGTGTGCCTTGTCATCCTGAATTTTGTCTTTCTTAATTTTCTACATTAGAAAATCATAGTTTTATCTAGTGAACATTTTTTCCTGGTCCCTTGAGAAATACTCGATAAGTTGAATAAAATCAATATTAATTGGTTCCCTCGGTAATTGGAAGTTAAAGGAATAGTATCTTCGCCTTGGAATTGTATCATTATTCTTGTCGCAAATAAATTGCCGTGTCATCCTGAGATAATCTTACTTTTGATAAATAATATTTAAGATAACAAACTTAGTGATAAGAAAACTTGTTATCATCGTCACAATGGGGGCGCTGCTTGCGAGTTAAATCTACAAATCTGCAAATAACTCTAAGGATATTCAAGATATTCATGAAATTATTTTTCAAAAACCTTCCCGGTGATATACCTAATAATATTCCAAAATTTCACGGCGATTGGATGTATGGTTTTTGAATCTATAGAGTACAGACAGACAGACATTCAATTTTATATATATAGATTAGCAGTAATTAAACGTAACAGTAAGAAAATGTTGATTTTAATATATGTAAATAGAGTCTCTTAAGAAAGACCACCTAAAAACATGACTCAACTTGTTTCTCCTGTAGGTGGTCTCTCATTGGAGGTTCTAATTGATATTAAAGAATCTCTAATAGACCTTTAATAAGAGACTGCCTCTCGGAGAGACGGTTTAAGCTACGATTTTAGGCATCCTCTCAATGGAAGCTCTACTGTATCTACTTTTTCAAACTGTTTGGCTTAATAAATGCCATTTTAACCATTTTAAATGTGTATCAATCGAGTTTTTTTTTTATATTTTATATCCAAAATCACTTCATTTCAATTCATAGGGAATTCTTAACATTTTTTTTTGTCTTCATTCAGCTCACTTTCTATTATATTTTAAGCCATTGTTCCATTATATACATATTTAATACCGTTTACACTGTTTTACTTTCAAAAATGTCGATGAAATGAGTAGTTTGGTCCGGCATAAAGAAGAGGCATATAATCATTTTTTTCTATATGCATGATAATATTATTTCAATTTTATATATATAGATAGATAGAGATTTACTCTTCATTGTTGGCTTTTTATCTTACATTCATTCTTTATTGTTGGCTTTTTATATTACATTCACTCTTCATTGTTGGCTTTTTATCTTACATTCACTCTTCATTGTTGGCTTTTTATATTATATTTACTCTTCATTGTTGGCTTTTTATCTTACATTCATTCTTCATTGTTGGCTTTTTATATTATATTTACTCTTCATTGTTGGCTTTTTATCTTACATTCATTCTTCATTGTTGGCTTTTTATATTACATTTACTATTCATTGTTGGCTTTTTATCTTACATTCACTCTTTATTGTTGGCTTTTTATCTTACATTCATTCTTCATTGTTGGCTTTTTATCTTACATTCACTCTTCATTGTTGGCTTTTTATCTTACATTCATTCTTCATTGTTGGCTTTTTATATTACATTCACTCTTCATTGTTGGCTTTTTATATCATATAGAAAATCATAGTTTTATCTAGTGAACATTTTTTCCCGTGTCACATTGCCGTGTCATCCTGAGATAATCTTACTTTTGATAAATAATATTTAAGATAACAAACTTAGTGATAAGAAAACTTGTTATCATCGTCACAATGGGGGCGCTGCTTTGAGTTAAATCTACAAATCTGCAAATAACTCTAAGGATATTCAAGATATTCATGAAATTATTTTTCTAAAACCTTCCCAGTGATATATCTAATAATATCCCAAATTTTCACGGCGATTGGATGTATGGGTTTTGAATCTATAGAGTACAAACAAACAGACAGACAAACAGACAGACATTCAATTTTATATATATAGATTATTTAGAACTAATTGGTTCATTAAAATTTCTTTAATGGCTTATAAAATAGAAAGAGTAGTGAAGGAATTGAGGTTAATAACCTAACCCCTACAACAAGTTGCAACAAAGCTCTCAAAATACGCTTATGACTGTTCTAGTGTATATATGAAGTGAGAAAACACTTTACCGATTTCCTTGGAATTTATATAATATATTTTTCGAATAAGTCTGATTTTAAACATTTTTGAAAAGAAAATGTTTCCTTATTTATTAATTGCAAACTTACCTTTGCAAATTCCATTTTCATCAAAGTTTTCACCATCTTTGCACTGGCATTCAAATCCTTTGGGACTTTTATTGTTCACTTTACAGGATGCTTTTTTATCGCTACAAACCTTGGTGTTTGTGGAAATCTGACAGGTATCTGAAAATAAATACATATTAATTTCTACTTTTGTTTCATTACGTCAATAAAAGCAAACCTTTAAATTCTTGATGATTCATAAAGTAAAAAATGTATCTGAAATTGAGTTAGGACTATCTAATTCTTTTTGTAAAATGAAAATACTAAAAAATGGATCAAATAATATAAAACAGATATTTTTGCGAGAATATGTGAAATGATTACGATGTTATTTGAACAATAGTTTTGTTTAGAATCTGAAATAATTCATTTGATTTAAGATACATATTAATTTTCAACTGCAGTATCATTTCGTCAATAAAAGCACCCTTGAGTTCTTTATTATTCATTAACAGAAAAATCATCTGATATCAAGTTAGGCCTATGTAATTGTTTCTTTAAAAGGATTACGCTCAAAAATAGATACGAGGTGTGTTTAAAAAGTATCGCGACTTTTGAATTTTCGCGGGTTACGTTTATTCGATTTTCGATCTTTTTGTGGCATTATGTTGGTACTCATGTCTCTCACTTATGCCGACAAGCTAGGCCATTTTGAATGTTCACTTAATTGTTGACAGCTGCTTTGCTTTTAGGTGTTTTGGATCGTCTTCGATTTTTACCTATTAAAAAAAAAATGGATCAAAGAACCTGTATCAAATTTTGTGTGAAAAACGAAATTAAGTGCGCGGATGCATTCCGAATGTTGACTGTGGCATACGGAGAAGCTACCTTGGACCGAAGCAACGTTTATTGGTGGTACAAAATATTCTCAGAAGGCCGAGAAGATGTGAACGACGAAGAGCGTGCCGGACGCCCGAGCACTTCAACAACAGACGAAAAAATTAATGAAGTGGAGAAAATTATATTGCCCAATCGTCGAATCACCGTTAGAGTAGTTGCTGGGAACCTAAACATATCGATTGGATCGTGCCATTCGATTTTTATCAATGATTTGGGCATGAGACGGGTCGCAGCGAAATTCGTACCAAAATTGCTCTATTGCGACCAAAAACAGCATCGCATGAACATTGCTAATGAGATGTTGGACTCTGTCCACGACGACCCAAAATTTGCTCCAGAGGGTCTTAACTGGTGACGAAAGGTGGGTTTATGGTTATGACGTGGAAACCAAAGCTCAATCATCTCAATGGAAGCTGCCGCATGAACCAAGACCGAAAAAAAAGCGCGCCAAGTTCGGTCGAATGTGAAAGTTTTGCTGACAGTTTTCTTCGATTGCAGGGGCGTGGTGCATCATGAGTTCTTGCCACAGGGTAGAACGCTCAATAAGGAATATTACTTGCAAGTTATGCGCAATGTGCGCGAAGCAATCCGCCAGAAACGCGTGGATTTGTGGAAGAACACAAATTGGCTTTTGCACCATGATAACGCCCCTGCTCACACATCGTTGCTTGTGCGCGACTTTTTGGCCAAAAACAACACACTAATGAAGCCGCAGCCACCGTATTTCCCAGATCTGGCCCCCTGTGACTTTTTCCTGTTCCCTAAACTGAAGAGGCTCATGAAAGGAAGACGTTACGCTACGTTTGACGAGATAAAGACGGCATTGAAGGAGGAGCTGAAAAAGATTTTAAAAAATGATTTTTTGAAGTGCTTCGAAGATTGGAAAAACCATTGGCACAAGTGTATAATATCTCATGGGGATTACTTTGAAGGGGACAAAATAGGTATTCATGAATAAATAAATAATTTTTGGAAAAACACAAAAGTCGCGATACTTTTTGAACACACCTCGTACATTTTTACGAAACTGGTATTTTTTCAAAATTATGAGAAATGACTTAGATATCATTCGAAAAAAAGTCTCATTTGTTTTTATTTGAAGAACCAATTTGATTTTATAAAGTGCGGATTTTTATCTCTTGTTATGGCATATTCATTCTTGCATACACTGTAGAATCCTTCAATGGCGTAAGGTTTAGAAACACAATTGGCATCATTTTCTCGACAGATAGCTTTAACAGCGTATTCTAAGCATATATTTGAAACGATATATCTATATCTATTAAAATTGTGAAAATAATAATTTTGTAGAATGAATGAATCTTACATATTTATATGAAATTATTTAGAACTAATTGGCTCCAAAAATATTCTTTAATTACTTATAAAATATAAAGAGTAGTGAAGGAATTGAGGTTAATGAACCTAAAAGCCTACAACAAGTTGCAACAAAGCCCTCAAAACACCCTTATAATGGTTCTAGAGTATATATTAAGTGAGAAAACAATTTAACGATTTCCTTGGAAATATATAATTTACACTTTGAACAAGTCTCAATATAAACATTTACAAAAAAGAAATGTTCAATTATTTATGAATTACAAACTTACCTTTGCAACTTCCATTTTCATCAAAGTTTTCACCAACTTTGCACTGGCATTCGAATCCTTCAGAATTTTTATTGTTCATTTTACAGAGTGCTTTTTTATCGCTACAAACTTGGATGTTTTCGGTAATCTGACAGATATCTGGAAAATAAATACATATTAGTTTTCTACTTTTGTTTTATTATGTCAATAGAGGCTAACCCTTAAATTCTTAATTATCATTATATCAAAAATTTATCTGAAATTAAGTTAGGCCTATCTAATTCCTTTTGTAAAGAAAATATGCTCAAAAATGGATCAAATAATATATATAAAAATGGTATTTTTAAAAAATTAAGTGAAATGACTAGGATGTTATTTTAACATAAGTGTTTGTTTATAATCTGAAAAAATCCTCTGTTTTACTGAAGTGGGAATTTTATCTCTTGTTACAGAATTTCTATACTTAAATACACTGTGGAATCCACCATTGGAGTCAGATTTTGAAACACAATCAGCATTTTCTCCCTCACAGAGAGTTTTAGCAGTGTATTTTATTCATATATACCTATATCTATTGATTGTGGAAAAATATTAGGTAATTCTGATGAATCTTAAATATGTAAATGAAAATATTCAGAACTAATTAGAAGCCAACAAATATATTCAGTGGCTTATAAATAGAAAGAGTAGTAAAATAATTGAGGTTAATAACATAACCCCCTACAACAAGTTGCAACAAAGCTCTCAAAATACGCTTATGACTGTTCTAGAGTATATATGAAGTGAGAAAACACTTTGCCAATATATATTTCTTCAGAAATTATATAATATATACTTCGATTAAGTCTCATTTTAAATATTTTTGAAAATAAAATGTTTATTTATTTATCCATTGCAAACTTACCTTTGCAAATTCCATTTTCATCAAAGTTTTCACCATCTTTGCACTGGCATTCAAATCCTTTGGGACTTTTATTGTTCACTTTACAGGATGCTTTTTTATCGCTACAAACCTTGGTGTTTGTGGCAATCTGACAGGTATCTGAAAATAAATACATTTTAATATCTACTTTAGTTTTATTTACGTCAATAGCAAACCCTTATATTCTTGATGATTCATAAAGTGAAAATTTTATTTGAAATTGAGTTAGGACTATCTAATTCTTTTTGTAAAAAGAAAATACTCGAAAATGGATAGAATAATGTAAAACAGGTATTTTTGCGATATAATGTGAAATGATTTTGATGCTATTTGAACAATAGTTTTGTTTAGAATCTGAAAAAAAATCATTTGATTTAAGATACATATTATTTTTCAACTGCAGTATCATTTCTTCAATAAAAGCACCCTTGAGTTCTTCATTATTTATGAACAGAAAAAAATCATCTGATATCAAGTTAGGCCTATGTAATTGCTTCTTTAAAAGGATTACGCTCAAAAATAGATACATTTTTACCAAACTGGTATTTTCTCAAAATTATGAGAAATGACTTAGATATCATTCAAAAAAAAAGTTTTATTTTTAATTTGAAGAACCAATTTGATTTTATAAAGTGCGGATTTTCATCTCTTGTCATGGCATATTCATTCTTGCATACACTGTGGAAATCTTCAATGGTGTAAGGTTTAGAAAAACAATTGGCATCATTTTCTCGAAAGATAGCTTTAACAGCGTATTCTAAGCATATATCTGAAACGATATATTTATATCTATTGATATTGGAAAAATAATAATTAAGTAAAATGAATGAATCTTACATATATATATGAAATTATTCAGAAAATTTGTTCCAAAAAAAAACATTTTTAATGGCTTACAAAATAGAAGGAGTAGTGAAGGAATTGAGGTTAATAATTCTAACAGCCAACAAAAAGTTTCATCAAAGTTCTCAAAACACCCTTAAAATGGTTCTAGAGTATATATGAAGTGAGAAAACAATTTACCGATTTCCTTGCAAATATATAATTTACACTTTGAACAAGTCTCAATATAAACATTTACAAAAAAGAAATGTTTAATTATTTATGAATAACAAAATTACCTTTGCATTTTCAATTTTCGTCTAAGTTTTCACCATCTTTGCACTGGCATTTAAATCCTTCAGGATTTGTATTGGTCACTTTACAGAAGGCTTTTTTATCGCTACAAACTTGGATGTTTTTGGTAATCTGACAGGTATCTGAAATTAAATACATATTAATTTACTACTTTTAATTTATTACGTAAATTAAAAAAAAACGTTAAATTCTTAATGATTCATAAACTCAAAAATTTATCTGAAATTAGGTATGGCCTATCTAATTATTTTTGTAATTAATTATTCTTAAAAAATCATAAAAATAGATATTAAAATTCAACTTTAGTTTCATTATGTTAATAAAGTAACTTTGAATTCTATAATTTTCATGAAGAGAAAATTTATCTAAATAAAGATAGACTTATATATTTCTTTCTTCAAAAACAATTAGCTTAGAATAGATCAATTTTTATAAAACTGGTATTTCCTCAGAATCATGAGGAATGACTTGGATAATATTCGAACAATATTTTTATTTTCTAATTTGAAAAACAATTTGATTTACTAAAGCAGGCATTTTTAGCTATTGTTATAGCATCTACATTCTTGCATACACTGTGGAATCCCTTTTTTGGCGTCAGGTTTATAAACACATTCAGCATTATTGACGTGACAAATAGCTGTGGCAGCATATTTCCTGCATATATCTGGCAAATATACATATATATGTGGGGTGTAGATGGATGGTGGTGGTGCAGTCTCGGTTGGGTGACACGGGTTCCACAGGGTAGGAATGGCACAACTGGATGGTTTTGAAAAGGATTTGCAAGGGGGGAAAGAAAGTTCAGCGGAAGTGGCTGGCCTTTCAGATCTATGGAGCGTACACTACCTTGGTTGGAGTCTATGTTGAGCACACCTAGCTCTTGTACGGTCACCTACCTTCTTTTTGTTTCTTGTCCAAGATAATCGTCATCGACTCTCTCAGACTTCTCATTGGCCGAGATCCTTTCACATGCTCTCTGGTGATTCGCTAATAATTTGTCATCCTTAAAGGTTATTGACTCTGAACATCCATTGCCGCCATGATTGTAATCCTCCAGGAAGAAGAAGGCCTATGAACTTAAGTTTTATGGGTCCAGGGCAGTGACCTTTATTTCCTGGATGATGCAATCTTGTACTTTGTTTCTTTCCCATCTCCCGAGTTTATTAAACCGTTAGATGATAAATGGTATATAGATTGTAGTGGGGTTACATAACCCTATATACAGATTATCACATATACATTGATTTTGAAAAAAAATATTAAGTAAAATGAATTATGCTTACATATTTGTATGAAAATATTTAGAACTAATTGGAATCTAACAACCTTTTTAGTGGTTTTATAAAATAAAAGAGGAGGGAAAGAATTGAGGTTAATGAACCAAACAGCCTACAAAATTTGCAACAAAGCTCTCAAAACACTCTGAAAAATATGAGTATGAAACTAATTTACTGATTTCCTTGAAATTCTTAATTATATAATTCTTATTCTTATATATTCTTATATTCTAAAACAAGTCTCAATATAAACATTTTTGAAAATAAAATGTCACTTATTTATCAATTACAAACTTACCTTTGCAACTTCCATTTTCATCAAAAATTTCACCATCTTTGCACAGGCATTCAAATCCTTTAGCATTTTTATTGGTCATTTTACAGAATGCTTTTTTATCGCTACAAACTTGGATGTTTTCGGTAATCTGACAGATATCTGGAAAATAAAATACATATTAATTTTCTACTTTTGTTTTATTATGTCAATAGAGGCAAACCCTTGAATTCTTAATTATCATTATATCAAAAATTATCTGAAATTAAGTTAGGTCTATCTAATTCTTTTTGTAAAGAGAATCGCTCAAAAATGGATCAAACAATATAAAACTGGTATTTTTTGAAAATTAAGTGAAATGACTAGGATGTTATTTTAACATAAGTGTCTGTTTATAATCTGAAAAAACCCTTTGTTTTACTGAAGTGGGAATTTTATCTCTTGTTATGGAATTTTTTTTTTTTTTTGCATATACTGTGGAATCCTCCATTGGCGTAGATTTTGGAACACAATCGGCATTTTCTCCCTCACAGATATCTTTAGCAGGGTATTTTATTCATATATACCTATATCTATTGATTATGGAAAAAAAAACGGTAATTCGAACGAATCTTACATATTTAAATGAAAATATTCAAAACTAATTGGAAGCCAAAAAATATATTCAGTGGCTTATAAAATAGAAAGAGTAGTGAGAATTGAGTTTAATGAACATAGCACCCTAAAATATGTTGCAACAAAACTCACCAAAGACCTTTTTTTATGGTTCTGGAGTATATATGAATTAAAAAAAAACAATTTTCCGATTTCTTTGGAAATTAAATAAGTTATATTTAAACAAGTCTTAATATAAACATTTTCGAAAAATATGTTTATTCATTAATCAAATATAAACCTACCTTTGCAACTTTCATTTTCATCAAAGTTTCCTCCATCTTGGCACTCGCATTTGAATCCTCCAGGAATTTCATTGTTCACTTTACAGAATGCTTTTTTATCGCTACAAACTTGGATGTTTTTGGTAATCTTACAGGTATCTGTAAAAAAACACATATTAATTTTAAACTTTAGTTTTATCAAGTCAATAAAAGCATCATTGAATTCTATAATAATCATGAACAGAAAAAATCATCTGATATCGAGTTAGACCTATATAATTGTTTCTTCAAAAGGAATATGCTCAAAAATAGTTAAATTTTTATAAAACTGGTATTTTATCAAAATAATGAGAAATGACATGGATATGATTCGAACAAAAGTTTTATTTTTAATTTAAAGAACCAATTCGATTTTTAAAGTGTGCATTTCTATCTCTTGTTATGGCATTTTCATTCTTGCCTACACTGTGGAAACTTTAAATTGTTTCAGGTTTAGAAACATCATCAGTGTTTTTTTCTCCACAGATACATTCAGAAGCGTTCTCTAAAAATATATCTGAAACAATATACCTTAATACATTGATTTTGGAGAATAATAATCAAGTAAAATGAATCAATCTTACATATTTATATGAAATATTTAGAACTAATTGGTTTACAACAAATTTATTTAATGGCTTATAAAAATAAAAAAAGGAAAAAATAATTGAGGTTAATGAATCTAACACCCTACAACAATTTGAAACAAAGCTCTCAAAACACCCTTATGACGATTCTAGAGAAAATATAAAGACAGAAAATAATTTACCGACATCTTTGAAAATTTAAATAAGTTACACATCAAACAAGTATCAATATTGAAAATATGAAAAAGAAAATTAGCTATCGATCAATTACAAACTTACCTTCGCAATTTCCATTTTCATCAAGGTTTTCATTATTTTTGCACTGACATTCGAATCCTTCAGGAATTTTATTATTCACTTTACAGGATGCTTTTTTATCGCTACAAACTTGAAGGTTTTTGGTAATCTGGCAGGTATCTGGAAAATAAAATACATATTAATTTTCAACTTTAGTGTTTCATAACTTCATTAAAAGCACCTTTGAATTCTATAATATTAATGAACAGAAAAATTAATCTGATATCAAGTTATGCCAATCTAATTGTTTCTTTAAAAGGAATACGCTCGAAAATAGATCAATTTTTACAAAACTGGTATTCTCTCAAAATTATGAGCAATGACTATTATATCATTTGAAAAAAAGTTTTATTTTTAATTTGAAGAGCCAATTTCATTTTTTAAAGTGGGAATTTTTATCTCTTTTATGGCATTTTATATCTTGCATGCACTGTGGAATCCATTTTTGACGTCAGGTTTAGAAACACAATAGGAATTATTTTCTCGACAGATAGCTTTAGCAGTGTATTCTAAGCATATATCTGTGGTGACCAGACTTTGCCTCAGCGAGCGCGAACTGGGACAATGCTTTACTACACATACAGTCAGTAGTGTGGCGGCCTCACTCTTATTCGGCAACTGCGAGCAAGGAGAACACCTCACTACGCATGCGCGGGCGACATCCTGAACTCTTGGCAGGTGCGTCGTTCGAACAACAAGGCTTGCACCCAGCGGGAGCTTTTTTCCCCCTCTATATATTTCGGGGCTTTTAACAAATTAATTTACTTTGTAGAATAATTATAATTTTATCACCGGCCTCTCTACAGGCCACACCAACACGCACGCAACCATTCCACAGTTTTAAATATGGCGTAAAGAATATCGCAAATGATTCAAGGTCAGGTCGGCCATTGACGTCAACAACGGATCACAATATTGGACAGGTACGTAATTTGATTGTTGCTGATAGAAAAAGTACTATTGATAATCTATATATATAAAAATGAATGTATGTGTGCGTGTGTGTCCTTTATGACTGACCAAACCACTCATTGGAACGCCATGAAACTTTGGGAATTTATTTAGTATAGTACTGGGAAGGTTTCTAGCAAATAAATTTTTTGAAATAACTTTTCGCCTAAAAACAATCAAGATAAATATTCTAATTTATCTGTTATAATTCAACAATCTGGTCTAAATATTATCATTATGATACGATGATTTTGTAATGTAGAAAATTAGGAAAGACAAAATTCAGGATGACACGGCAATTTATTTGAGACAAGAATAATGATACAATTCCAAGGCAAGATACTATTCCTTTAACTTCCAATTACCGAGTGAACCAATTAATATTGATTTTATTCAACTTATCGAGTATTTTTCAAGGGACCGGGAATAAATGTTCACTTTATCGAGAGATTCGTTAGTTAAACCTTTACTCGGGTAAAACCCGGGCGAAGCCGGGTACCTTCTCTAGTCTATATATATAAAATTGAATGTCTGTCTGTCTGTCTGTTTGTCTGTTTGTCTGTGGTCTGTGTGTACTCTATAGATTGTGAAAGTGTACTCTTTAATATCCTTAGAGTTATTTGCAGATTTGTAGCTTTAACTCGCATGCAGCGCCACCATTGAGACGGAGATAGGCTTAAGTTTGCTGCTCCTGATGACCTTGGGTCTGCCCCACCCCGTGAGAGAATGGATTCGCCCGGCCGCCGGCCGACAGTCCAAGTACCCACCGACCAATCAGGGCAGAGTTGGTGACACAGCTATTCCAAGTAGACAAGAAAAAAAGCCTCGCGGGAGCTTGCCCAAGATGACCTCCGGGAACTTTGTCCATCTTCCATAAACGACCATGAATTTATTCAACCTTATCGAGTATTTTTCAAGGGACCGGGAAAAAATGTTCACTAGATAAAACGATGATTTTGTAATGTAGAAAATTAGGAAAGACAAAATTCAGAATGACACGGCACACAGGGACCGGGAAAAAATGATCACTTTATCAGTTTCAAATTATCAAAATATATCTATTTCTTTTTATAAGTTTATAGAGAATTGTTTTAACAAATGTTCGTTAGACAGACCTTTACGCGGGTACCGATTAATATTGATTTTATTCAACTTATCGAGTATTTTTCAAGGGACCGGGAAAAAATGTTCACTTTATCGAGAGATTCGTTAGACAAACCTTTACTCGGGTAAAACACGGGCGAAGCCGGGTACATCCGCTAGTCTATATATATAAAATTGAATGTCTGTCTGTCTGTTTGTCTGTTTGTCTGTGGTCTGTGTGTACTCTATAGATTCAAAAACTGTACATCCAATCGCCGTGAAATTTTGGGATATTATTAGGCATATCCCCGGAAAGGTTTACGAAAAATAATATCTTGAATATCTTTAATATCCTTAGAGTTATTTGCAGATTTGTAGCTTTAACTCGCAAGCAGCGCAACCTTGCGACGAGAATGGATTCATCTGGCCGGCGGCAGTCCAAGGACAAGTTCAAGGACAGTCCAAGTACCCATCGACCAATCAGGGCAGAATTGGTGACACAGCTGTACCAAGTAGACAAGAAAAAAAGCCTCGCGGGAGCTTGCCTAAGATGACCTCCGGGAACTTAATCCATCTTCCATAAACGACCATGAATTTATTCAACCTTATCGAGTATTTTTCAAGGGACCGGGAAAAAATGTTCACTAGATAAAACGATGATTTTGTAATGTAGAAAATTAGGAAAGACAAAATTCAGAATGACACGGCACACAGGGACCGGGTAAAAATGATAACTTTATCGAGAGATTCAAATTTACGAGTTTCAAATTATCAAAATATATCTATTTCTTTTTATATGTTTATAGAGAATTGTTTTAACAAATGTTCGTTAGACAAACCTTTACTCGGGTACCGATTAATATTGATTTTATTCAACTTATCGAGTATTTTTCAAGAGACCGGGAAGAAATGTTCACTTTATCGAGAGATTCGTTAGACAAACCTTTACTCGGGTAAAACACGGGCGAAGCCGGGTACATCCGCTAGTCTATATATATAAAATTGAATGTCTGTCTGTCTGTTTGTCTGTCCTCTATAGATTCAAAAACCATACATCCAATCGCCGTGAAATTTTGGGATATTATTAGGTATATCACCGGGAAGGTTTTTGAAAAATAATTTCATGAATATCTTGAATATCCTTAGAGTTATTTGCAGATTTGTAGATTTAACTCGCAAGCAGCGCCCCCATTGTGACGATGATAACAAGTTTTCTTATCACTAAGTTTGTTATCTTAAATATTATTTATCAAAAGTAAGATTATCTCAGGATGACACGGCAATTTATTTGAGACAAGAATAATGATACAATTCAAGGCGAAGATACTCCAGGAATCCAGGTTACCTAAATAAAAAAGGCGAAGATACTATTCCTTTAACTTTCAATTACCGAGGGAACCAATTAATATTGATTTTATTCAACTTATCGAGTATTTTTCAAGGGACCGGGAAAAATGTTCACTAGATAAAACGATGATTTTGTAATGTAGAAAATTAGGAAAGACAAAATTCATGATGACAAGGCACACAGGGACCCAGGGACCGGGAAAAAATGTTCACCTTATCGAGAGATTCAAATTTACGAGTTTCAAATTATCAAAATATATATATATATATATATATATTTATAAGTTTATAGAGAATTGTTTTAACAAATGTTCGTTAGACAAACCTTTACTCGGGTAAAACCTCGGGCGAAGCCGGGTACATCCACTAGTATATATATAAAAATGAATGAATGACACGGCAATTTATTTGAGACAAGAATAATGATACAATTCCAAGGCAAGATACTATTCCTTTAACTTCCAATTACCAAGGGAACCAATTAATATTGATTTTATTCAATTTATCGAGTATTTTTTAAGGGACCGGGAAAAAAATGTTCACTTTATCGATTACAGCTTCTAAAGGATCACTGTCATTATCTTAGAAACTGTTACTATAGAGACAAAAATTGCCCTAACCATATTAAACAATACTATAAAAGCGTACGAAATAAGTATTTACGGGAAATAGAAAAAGCTAGAAAAGCATCCTGGATAATTTTTCTGGAGGATAATAAATCGAACAACCCTTATGGAAACTTATATAAGGTGTACAAAAACTTCAAAAGTGGATCTAATCGGAAGAGAAATATGCAAATTTTGGAGGGTAATACTGACACGGAATGTTTGCAGAAGGGTGAGGAATTATTAAACAACTTATTTCCAGATGACAAATGTGAAGAAGATACAAACACCCATAAAAGTATAAGAAATTATAATTTAAAATTACTCAATAAAGAAAAACCGATGGTTACGATTACTGAAGTTAACGACTTAATTGACAAATTAAATCCAAAGAAATCTCCCGGAATAGACAACATCTCTAACAACATGATAAGGCACACTAAACAATTTATAGCTCCTATATTGGTGAAACTATTTCAAAAATGTTTAGACATACAATACTATCCTGCTGAATGGAAAAGAGCAGAGGCAATGATTATTCCGAAACCTGGAAAAACAGATTTTAATAACTACAAAAATTACAGACCTTTATGTCTTAATTCCAACATTTCAAAAATATTTGAAAAAATAATTAATAATAGAATAATAAAATATTATGAAGATTTTAATTTACTAAGTGATCGACAACATGGCTTTAGAAGATCGAAATCTACTATTACTGCACTAACTGAAATAATAAAAATTGCGTTAGAACATAAAACAAGAGAATACGCAGCAATAATTGCAGTGGATATTAGTGCAGCGTTTGATAATGCATGGTGGCCGGCCTTGATGAAAAGACTTGATGAGGATGGTGTGCAGGCTTCAATGATAAAACTTCTACAATCATACTTTGATAATAGAAGAATAAGATTTAGATATTCCTCAACTGAAATTAATAAAAAACTAAGTAAAGGAAGTCCACAGGGAGGACCACTGTCTCCCACATTATGGAATATTCTTATTAATGAGATACTGAATAATAATCTGGATGATAACTGTGAAACAATAGGATATGCAGATGATATTACGTTAATATGTTGCAATAAAACTCCTGAACAATTAAGAAAGACAATAGAGAACGTATTAAGAAAAATCAATGAGTGGTGTGAAAGTCGTAAATTAAAATTGTCAGATGAAAAAACAAAAATATTATATTTATATAAATGCAATAGCGATATAATAGTCTCAGGAAGCAAGTTAATTAAACCGGTTGAAGAACTTAAGATCCTAGGAGTGACTATTAAAAATCACCGAGTCAGAAGCAAACTGGACTTTACGCCTCACGTTAATGAAACGATCATAAAAGTAACTAGAGCTAGTGGATACCTATTTGGCATGACAAAGAAAGCATGGGGTCTAGACTTTAGACGAAGACTGATACTGTATAAGACATTATATCGAAGTACAATTACATACGGTTATCCAATATGGTATCCATTCATGAACAAAAAGTCTAAGGACAAACTAAATTCTCTTCAATATAATATTTTAAAACATTGTATACAAGCCTACAGTACAACATCATCGGATTGTACACACATACTTGCACAAGTCCCCAAACTTACTGAATACATTGAATCTAACATGCTGAAAACCGAAATAAATTACAATCGATTTGACTCTTCAAGTAGGAATATAATTTCTAATTATATAAGGGAAAAATTGCAGAAATACTATGAGAAGACTAACACCATTTTCAAGTCCTTCTTTACTGATTCCCAAATACCCAAATATGTCAAGCCAAATTTTTACAACGTTCAATTTTTTACTGGACACGGTAACTTTAGATCATATTTGTACAAGGTCAGAAAGACGGATTCGCCTAAATGCTCATGTGGTGCAGAAGAAGAAAATCCAGTACATATTCTAACGGACTGTCGACTTGTAGAGGACTTGAGAGTCAAAAATCAAATAAATATAAATTGTCTAAATCAAATAGTTAATAATAGATATATGTATATAAATTTTAATAGATTTTGTAGAATGTTTTTTAGTAATAGATAGCCTGGGCTGTAATAAATGGTAAATAGTTATATGCTGTAAATAGCTCTAAATTTCTGTTCTCAACTGTGATGTTCACTAATATTCATTATAGGGTAATTAAATCGTTAACTAACTGACAAATACGCTAATAACTTCTATTATAATAACTAAAATCATATTAATAATTACTGTAAAAGCTCCCAAACTTGTGTATGCATGCAAATATCCAAGACGGATATCGCGTGCTTTGTAAATGATAATAAATAATAAAAAAAATTATCAAAATATATCTATTTTTTTATAAGTTTATAGAGAATTGTTTTAACAAATGTTCGTTAGACAAACCTTTACTCGGGTAAAACCCGGGCGAAACCGGGTACGTCCGCTAGTATATCATAAATACTTGGAATTTACAATGGTAGTTGCCAAAATATTATTGGTGAACATTTAAACTTGAAAAAAAACCTTGTGATTATTTTTTCTCACGAAATTTAGCAGATCAACAAAGAGAAACCAGATTAGCAATTATCAAAGATTTAATTTAAACTGTAAATAATGATTCTGATTTTTTAAAAACAAAATAACTGGTTATGAAACATGGTGCTTTCAAATGGCACACACCAAGTTCTCATAGGAAGAAGAAAGTTCGTCTTGACAAGTCCAAAGGAAAAGTAATGCTTAAAGTGTTTTTCGATTATCAAGGACTTGTCTATTATGAATTTATTAAAGAGGGGGTTGCTATTAATAAACAGGCATGCAAAGAAATACTTGCGCGCCTTCGTGATGCGATAACCAAAAAAAAAAGCAATTCTTTAAATCAAAACAGTGGAAATTGCTACATGATAATGCTCCTGTTCATAGAGCCATTATTGTTCAAGACTATTTAGCCAAAAACTCTGTATCTGTCTTGCCGCATCCTCCTTACTCTCCTGATATCGCCCCAAGTTATTTCTTCTTTTTTCCAAATGACGTTAAAAGTGAGGCGCTTTTCATTGTCATCAGAAGTAATTGAAAATGCGATGGTGGAGCTAAACAAGTAGAAAAATTGACTTTTAACTAGCATTTAAACCGCTTTTTCACGCTAGAAAAATGTGTGGATAACCAATGCTCCTATTTTGAAAAAATTGATTTTTAAATTATATACTATGAATAAATAATTAATTTAAAAAAGTTCAAGATCTTTATGATTCTACTATGATTAATTTATTTGCTTGTAAATTTAAAAGTAAGCCAAAATAGCTCAAGTTATATTTTGAGGAAATCGGAGGACATTAGAGTAACAATCATAAAAATTACTCAGTAAATTATATAAAATAATTCGCTTTAGAATTGTGGTATTATTATTAATTTATTCACATATAATCATGGGATGTTAATATTCACGTGAATAATTTTTTTATAATAAAGGATTTTATAAATTATAGAATTTTGAAGCGCTCTTTTATTTTGAGACTTTAAGTATAATTGATTTCTTTTATGTAGGCATGAAATTTACTTAGAATAAACACATTCAAATTCTCTACCCACCATTATAACAAGGTATAATATATTTCATAACAAAAGAAGGGTATATAAAAAACTAGATATAATACAATAGCTGAGATCAAACTAGTAAAATATATAAGAAGGTTCACATATGATGAGCCATCTACTCCCTTATTTATTTTTTCTTTGTTTTTCAGAATAATATCTGTAGAGAAAATAGATTACGATATAAATATATTTTAAAAGTTTATGTTGAAAATATTTATTATATAACCTAAGAATTTATTAAAATTTAAAAAAAATGTAATTAATATTTTAAAAAATATGTTTAAAGAAATAATCTGTTGTAACTTACCAATATCGGTGTCCCCAGAAATGATATAGAAACATAAGAAAAAGCAGACAAAAGTTAGGATCCTCATGTCTGGCGAGTAAAGGAGGATCCATAAAAGAGTAAAGAGGTAGTTCCAGATAAGTCTGTCCTTGTGCAACTCTGATAGACATATCTCAAGATATCGATATAGAGGACAATAGGAAAGATAAGATATGTCTTTCCATGTGAAATGTCGCACAGTTGAAACTTTGCTCAGCCATCACTAATAGACTCTCAATAAATTCAAACACCTTTCCCTTTTCATTTGGGTATTGTTACTAGGAGATTATTCGAAAAAGTAAGAATAAACAATGAAAGAATAAACCTATCTTTTTGAATAAGTAATTTTGAAATTTGCTCATTCCCGGTCCCCTAATAACCCATTAAGTCATAAAATTTGTGAACTTACATTGGAATCAGGATCTGAAAGGCTTGTAAATTTCCAAATTCTAGGTGTTCTAGAAGTATATTAAGAATTGATCACAATATATATGTGGATATACAAGAAATTAATTAAATAAAAATATTCAGAAAACAAAACAATATATTTACAAATTATAACAATTCAGATCACATAATGAAACATTTGATAATAAAAAGACATATATTGGATTAAATAAAAGATTTATTATCCAATATTTTCGGCTGGCTGAACGCCAACCTTTATCGAGGCATTACATTTTTGTATACAAAAACTCAGCACAAAAAAATAATGCCTTGATAAAGGTCGGCGTTCAGCCAGCCGAAATTAGGGCAATTAGATATTTTATTCAATCCAATATATGCCTTTTTACTATCTGAATATTTAAGTATGGATTGCTCTATTTTCAGAATAATAAAACATAAAAGAAGCTTTAACCAATCCGAAATATTTGTGTATTGGGTTTCTGATTTGAAAAATAATCTTTTATTTTTAAGGCTATCCTAAAATTACTTTGAAGGTTAGACTGTAGCCTTTATTTAACTGAACATTGTAACATTTAGGTCGTTAGCAGACATCAGTGTTGATAACCTACTTACTCCTTAAACCTAGCCGGTGTTCCATGAAAATATATTCTTAAAATTATCCAGGGGTTTATATATAATACAATTTTTCTCTACTTCACTTGTCATTCATATGTAAAACTCCATAGAAAAATGAAACAATAAAGACATTTCCTTATAATAGAAAATATAATTGAAAATAAAAGCTTTTATCTTTTTTTTCAGAAACATTTTTGATTTATATAAAAATAAATTTAATTCAATATTTACAATAGGAATATGTTAGGTGATACCTAATTAATTTTAAAGTTCAATCAATTTTAATATTTTGCATATATAAAATAGTAAGATAATTATATTTTAGCTAAAAAATATTAAGAAAAAAATCTCCTGATCTTGCAATTGAAAGTTTCTGATGACTTGCGCCATCTGTCGGAATGATATTAAAAATTCATTGATTTTTAATTATTCCATAATTGGCTAATCAACTATTATTAATTAATAAAAAAGGCCAACCATCTACGCATTTCAGGCTGTTGGCTGACATCAACGTGGAAAAAACTGCACCTCAACGAAAAAAAAAAAAAAAAAAAAATTGGTCATTCTGGGGAGCATCCTGAAAAATCAGGAAAGGAGTAGATAAGTTGTTAGATGGCGCACGCCATCAGCAACTTTCAGTTCCCTGTTTAAAAAATGCCTTGTTTTTATTTCATCCCAGTAAAATTAACTTTTGAACTATTTTTCACCCTGTTTAGTGTACTCACGAACTTCAGGTTTCAACTACACGTTTCATTATTTTTCAGGATGGCTGAATGGCCAGGTTTATTTGGTAGTTGAGGTACAGCTTGCATCACACTTATGAGGGTCAACAGCACGAAACCCGTACGTGGTTATTTGATATCCTTCTTAATTTATATTACAGATCTTGGTACATTATTACTTTTGTACTATTTTTTAAAATTGAACAATTGGTAACTTTTCAAGTAGATCAAGATATGCTCACCTCTTTGGTAGCTTGGCTTTTTTATTTTGTGTGATGATGCTGTATGTCAATAAATTTGCGCAATATGAAAAAAAATGTCCCTCAAACTATATTTGAACTATATCTAATTATTTTTGAAAATTTGTTTCATGACAAATTGCGCAAGTTAATTGAAGTACAGTCTAAATTTAAAAATAGGTAAACTAAGCTACCAACAAGGTTAGCATTTTTAATTTTCTTATAAAAGTAAAAATAAACGTTTAGTTATAATAAACTTTTCTTACTATTTTATTCATTTAGATTTTAATATAAATTCAATATAATTTTTTCATGCGATAAATAGCAAATGTCTATTGAAAATTTTAATATTTTGAAATTATTATTTATGAAAAAAAAAAAGAATTGAGGGGTACCTATCATATTTAAAACCCTTTTTTATAAACAGAAAATGTCTTGTTGATAATTGAACAATATTTTGAATTTAATATCATTTTCACACCATGTAGCTTCTGTTGTGTTAAAATAAATGTGTTTCAACAACCCTGGCAGTACAGAACAAAGGAATGTTTATAGCACTAATGTTTACCTTTTAGTTAGTAGTAATATATTATCTTATTAATATATGTTTGTATAATCTTGGTAAAGATAATAAAATAAGATATTATCTTAATTTGTAGTATGTTAAATAAACTACAAAATAACAGATTATGAGACTGAAGTTTAAATAATAACAAAGAAATATCAAGAACGTGTTTAGTAAGTACAACTTTGAATATATTTTTAAATGAGCGTGATTAATTCTATTTTGCCAATTTTGAATGGTACAAATTTCAACAGCTGGGAATTTAGAGTTAAACTATTATTAGAAGAAAAACAAATACATCTAACATTAGAAAAGGAAATTAATGATTTTGTCGATGAAAAAGAACGCGAGTTATTTGCAATTAAGGATGCAAAGGCAAAATCTACGCTTGTTCAATGTTTAACTGATAAACATCTAGACGTAATTAAAGATGCAAAAACAGCTAAAGAAATGATAAAAGCGCTCGAAAATATATTTGAAAGAAAAAGTGTGTTTAAAAAACTAACACTAAAAAGAAAGTTGTTGACTTTAAAATGCAAACATAATGAAAAATTAGAGGAAAATTTTCTTAAATTTGATTCTATAATTCGTGAATTGGATTATATTGGTTCCAAAATGGATGAATCTGACAAAATATGTCATCTGTTATTGTCATTGAATGAAGAGTATGAAAATGTAACCACAGAAATAGAAACAATAAATACTGAAATCAAAATGGAATTTGTTAAGGCAAGATTGCTGGATGAAGAACTCAAAAGGAAAATAAACAAGGGGAACCTAGGAATGAAGAAATAACATTGGATCATTCACATTTACATGTTATAATTGTGGCAAGAAAGGTCACAAGGCCACAGAATGTAGAAGTAAAAAGAAATTTTTCAAAAGAGAAAAGAATCAAACACAAAAAGAGAGAAATGAAAGACAAAGAGAGAGTCAAACTGGACAACAAGCCTATCAGATGGATGGAAAACTATCATTTGTAGCAATGAATGCTATAGATTGCTATGAAAATGATCATTTTATTTTAGACTCAGGAGCAACACAGAACCTGATCAAAAGTGAATTAGAAAAATATATGACAGATGTGAAGATTTTAGAACATAAGCTTGAAATTCATATCGCTAATGGTGAAAAGATGTCAGCTAATAAAAGTGGAACTTTAAATGTAAAGATCAATAATATCCCAATAGCAATCATGGACTAATAGTTGATGGCATTAAACAGAACTTATTGTCAGTAGGAAAAATTACACAACAGGGCCACCAAGTGATATTTAAACAAGATGAAGTAATTATAATTACAAGAAACCATGAATTTAAGTGTAATAATTATAGAAACTTGTATACTCACTTAAAATAGAAATAGACAGTAACGCTGAAAGTGTTACAGCGCATGCAGCCAAAACCGATGACACATTGTGGCACAGAAGATTGGGACATCTGAATAGATACAGCTTAAAGAAATTAGGGCTACCAAGTTCACAAGAGAAATGTGAAACCTGTATCAAAGGAAAAAGCACAAGAAGATCATTTGAAAGCCTGGAAAACAACTAAGGAAATTGGAGAGCTGATACATTCAGACTTATCAGGACCAATTGATCCACCAACATATGATGGAGAAATATATTTTCAGGTACTAATAGATGACTACTCACACTTTGTAGTAGTGAGACTTCTCAAATCAAAGATTGAAGCTGAACAGAACATAATTGATTTTATCAAGTTGATAAAAACTCAACATAACAAGAAAGCAATGGAAAATTAGAGTAGATAATGGTAATAGAATTTTCATCTGGAAACTTCGAGCAGTTTTGCAGAACAAAAGGTATTCAAATAGAATATACCTCACCTTCTTACACACCACAACAAAATGGCACTTCTGAAAGAATGAACCGAACATTGATTGATAAAGTGACAACAAAGTTGGCAGAAACAAATCTACCAAAATATCTCTGGGGAGAAGCCATTTACTGCTCAGCATACGAATTAAAAAGAAGTCCAACAAGTGCGAACAAAGGAATACCTCCGGCTAGCATATGGTATAAACGAAATGATCTATCCAAACTTAAGGGTTTTGGCTCAAGAGCTTGGAGACTAATTCTACCCAAACCAAGAAAACTAGATGTTAGAACAAAATCAACAATCATGGTTGGATATAGTGGAAGCGGATATCGCATCTGGGATCCGGAAACTGATAAAGTAATGATTTCAACAGATGTAACATTTGATGAAACATTAACTAAATGTGATAAAGAAATCATTTCCGACCAAACAGAACCTAAAATAATAATAACTGAATCTCAAGATGAGGAAGAAAACCCACAAACATCAGAACAATCAAACAAAGAAGAAAGTGTAACTACAAGATCGGGTCGAATAATCAAACCACCAAAGTATCAAGAAGATTATGAACTATATTCAGTAAATTGCTTGTTTACAAATTGTGAAGATCCAGTTTCTTACAATCAAGCAATTAGGCAAAAAGAATGGAAATAAGCTATTGATAAAGATATTCGATCTCCTGAAGAATTGAAAACATGGTCTTCAATAAAATTAGGAGAAAAATCAAATAACAAACCAATTGATACAAAATGGGTTTTCAGAACCAAAGAGGATGGAACCAAAAAGGCTCGCTTAGTAGCAAAAGGATTCCAAATGAAGAATCATCTGATATTATGAACGCTCAAGTAGCTAGAATGTCAACAATAAGAATGTTACTCTCTCATGCAACAAACAAAAACTGGGAAGTGGATCAAATAGACATTCCAACAGCATTTTTAAATGGAAATATTGAATCAGGCATTTACATCAAAGCACCACAAGGAGTGAAACAAGAAAATGGGGAAATATTCAAACTAAATAAAGCTCTATATGGATAAGAGAATCTCCAAAATCTTGGAACTATAAATTCAATGAAATAGCTAGTAAATACAACTTCACAAGATCTCTAAATGACTCATGTTTATATATAAATGATAATACATGGATAGTGTTGTATGTAGATGATCTACCGATAACTGGAAAAAGAGACAATATTGATAAAGTAATAGAAATATTCAAACAAGAATTTAATGCAAAAGATCATGGAAAAGTGACTAATTTCTTGGGAATGGAAATATCAAGAGAAAGTGGCAAGTTAATGATCAAACAAACAAAGTCATTAACAAAATTTTAGAAAAGTTCAATATGACAGAATACAAAAAAGTGGATACACCTATGGAATTAAACTTTCAAGCTGAACATAATCAAGAAGATATAAAAGTTCCTTATCGTCAATTGATCGGAAGTCTATTATATGTAGCAACTATCACAAGACCAGACATAATGTTCCCAGTGGCGTACTTGAGTAGAACTCTGGATAAACCCACTAAAATCACTTGGAAATCTGCGAAAAGAATAGTGAGATATTTGATGGCAACCAAAGATATTAGACTGATATATACAGTATCATCCAACAATTTGATTTCATATTCAGACTCTGACTGGGCCAGAAATAAAATTGACAGAAAAGTACAAGTGGAAACATAGTACTACATGGATCCAATGCAGTGTCTTGGTTTTCTAAGAAACAGGGATGTGTTTCTCTTTCGACCGAAGAAGCAGAATATGTAGCAGCTGCTGCTTCTATACAAGACCTAGTTCATCTGAAGGAAATAAATAAGGACTTTACATCATTTGAGGACACAACTTTGCTAGTGGACAACAAGAGTGCTATCTGCATGGCCAAAACTTTTGAAAACTCCAAAAGAAGTAAACACATTGATATAAGAACTCACTACATAAAGGATTTATTGGCCAAAGACATAATCAAAATAGACTACATTGAGGGATGCAGGAACATAGCAGACATGTTAACTAAACCCTTATGTAAAGACATGTTGAACAAATTCATGAAACTTTCCAACATGGGGTGAAAATTGTGCAATTGACATTTGTGAAAATGCTAATTGAGGGGGGGGGGGGGGGTGTTAAAATAAATATGTTTCAGCAACCCCCCCCCCCTGGCAGTACAGAACAAAGGAATGTGTATAGCCCTGATGTTTACCTTTTAGTTATTTGTAATATATTATCTTATTAATATGTTTGTAATCTTGGTGAAGATAATAAAATAAGATATTATCTTAATTTGTAGTATGTTAAATTAACTACAAAATAACATGTTGCACCCCATTATAAAGTGATGAAAAAATAGAAAATACACTAAGTGGAAAAAGCAGCTTCAAAGATAATATTTTAATGGGTTATGTGCTTTTTTATCTTCTCCCTTCTTGAAAAATATAATTGACTGTCATCAAATATTAACGCATGATTTTAAGTATAAAATTAAAATAATTGCTGTATTTATCACATGCAACTTTCTTGAGATTTTTAATCCAATTATAAAATAAAACTTCATTATAGATTTCTCATTTTTGAGTTATCAAAGAAATCAAAATTTCTTGATATCACTCAAATTTTTGCCTTAATTGTTTTTTTTTTAAATGTATAATTAACTTACTATTATAATTGATAATTAGAAAAATTCATCTTTTAACAAATGTTGCAGAAACGAAGCTATCGTTTCTGTGACAAAATTTCTTATTAAATAACACAGATTATTACACAGATTCTAAATATTATCTTTTTTGCAAATAACCATTCGGAAATATTGTCACGGTAGAGAAGACAAGTATTCCAAAAGCTTAATTAAAAATAATTTATTAATTAAATTTATATATTTCAAAATGTGTCGATTGAATTTTCAAGTAATAATATACAAGCATGGTAAGGGGTGATGACTATGCAAATATTTATGATCATAAACAACAGAGAGTATTCAAAATAATTATTCAGTGACATTGCCCCCTTCCTAGATGAACAGCGTCCTGCTGTAATTATAACTTAAACGGATCAGCTTGGTCCTCAGGGTTATGGTAGGGTTTCATTCTCTGTACATGGACCAGGTCTTTTTTTTGGCGTCTCCTGGTTGGTTGGTTAACAGGTTCAACTTCGAAGTTCACGTCAGAGATATTCCGAGTAACCTTGTATGGACCGAAGTACCTTTTCATCTGTTTTTCTGAGAGTCCCACCTTTCTTATCGGGATGAAAATCATACCAGGTCACCGACGTTGTAATCCATTGCCTCGTGCTTTGAATCATATCTGGCCTTGTCCTTTTCTTGGGCTTTCAAGATTTCTAATCTTGCTAGCTGCCTAGTCTCTTCAACTCGCGAAACAAACTTCTGACTGTATTCTTCTTGGAGATCTTAATGCGGATTTGAAAAAAAATGTCTACAGTCCTTTCAGTTTCGCGTCCATGGATTAGTTTAAAAGGGGTAAAACCTTTCGTATCTTGATTTGCGGTGTTGTAGGCGAACGTGACGTAGGGCAGGATTACGTCTCAGTCCTTCTGTTCAAGACTTACATACATAGCCATTATGTTGGCTAAAGTTTTGTTTAACATCTCTGTCAGTCTATCTGGGGATCATACGCTGTCGTGAACCGATGTATCGAAGAGCATTGATTTGTGAGTTCTGCAATCAACTTGGATTGGAATACTGGTCCTCGGTCCATGATGATTTGTCTGGGGGCTCCGTGCTTGAGAACAACATCTTCCATTAAGAACTTGGCTGCTTCTTTTGATTCCCCTGTGGGTAAGGCTTTAGTACCGGCAAATCGAGTAAGAAAGTCGGTACATACTATGATCCATTTATTACAATCAAAGGATTTCGGGAATCTCCCAAGAAGATCTATTCCGATTCTTTGGAATGGGAAGGTTGCATGGGGTAATTGGTTTGAGAAACTCAGGCGGTTTGTGGTTTGTCTGTTTTCTTCATTGGCATTCTTTTCAATGTGCGTGTGCTACATACTTTAATATATACTTGAGAAGTCCTGGCCAAAAGTATTTTTTCTAACCCCCTCATAAGTTTTAGAAAATCCTAGGTGGCCCGCTGTAGGATCGTCATTTAGGCTTTTCAGTAGTTCCAATCGAAGGTGCTTGGGAATGACGAGGAGGTGTGGGTTTCCCAGGAGGTCGAAGTTCCTTTTACAAGTTCATATCCTCTTGGTTCGTCTCCGGATTCTTCTATTTCTTCTATAAATTTCTAATTCTAGGGTCCTTTATGTTTAGTTTCAAAGCAGGTCAGAGCAGTTATTGATGGTACATCTTCATCATCTTCTTCTTCGTCTGCTTCTACTTCTTCTGATTTGTTCTCGAGAGGACTTCAGGGCAGACAGTCCGCGTCTTGGTGCTTACGCCCGCTTTTATAAGCTAACGTAACGCCGTATGCTTGGAGTTTAATGGCCCACCTCGCTAGTCTTCCTGTCGGGTCTTTCAAATTTGATAACCAGCAAAGGGCGTGGTGATCCATAACGATGACGAACTCGCGACCAAAGAGGTAGGGGCGGAATTTGTTTATTGCCCATATAACGGCCAAACATTCTCTTTCTGTAGTGGGATAATTCTTCTCTGCCTTCGCTAGGGTTCTTGGGGCATTACCCACTGGTCGCTCCTTACCGTAATGGACCTAAACGAGGACTGCTCTGATGCCATAACCGTTGCGTCAGTATAAAGCTGGGTTGGCAGGTGTTCTTTAAAATTAGCTGAGACAGGTTCAGACATCAGGGCCCTTTTCAGGGATTCAAAAGCTTATTGTTCCTCTAAGTCCCAAGAGAATTTATTGTCTTTTTTAAGAATTTAATGAAGAGAGGCAGCTTTTTCGGCGAAGTGTTCAGTAAATCGGCGAAAATACGAACAAATACTGATGAAACTTCTCACCTCTGTGATAGATCGTGGCGTCGGAAACTTTGCGATAGCTTCTATCTTTTCAGGGTCGGGATAGATGCCTTTGCCTTCGACAAGATGTCGAAACACTATTTTTCGTTTGGTTCCAAAAAGACACTTTTTTGAATTGAGGCTTAAATATGCATGGCTAAGGCATTGTAAGATGATTTTGAGTCGGCACAATAGTTCGTCAAATGTTTTGAAGAAAACTACAAATTCGTCTAGAAAACATAGGCACTGCGTCCACTTCAATCCCCTTAAGATTTTGTCCATTAAACGCTCAAATGTTGCAGGGGCGTTGCACAGGCCGAAGGACATCACGAGAAATTCATATAAACCATCTGGGGTTATGTAGGCAGTTTTCTCTCTATCTGCCTCGTCTACCTCTATCTGCCAATATCCAGAGCGTAGGTCCATTGACGAGTAAAATTGAGCACATTTTAAAGAATCAAGAGTATCGTCAATTCGAGGGAGTGATAATACGTCATTTTTAGTTAACTTGTTCAATTGCCTGTAATCAACACAGAATTGCCATCTTTCTTCTTCAGCAAAATAACAGGCGATGACCAAGAGCTTTCTGAGTGGCGTATTATCCTGGCATCTTGTCCACTTCCTTTTGGATTGCTTGTCGTTCTTTTGGGGAATCTCAATAGGGCCTGTGTTTAATTGGTCAATGGTCTCCAGTTCCGAAATAATGCTTTGTTAGAGGCGTATACCTTACTATATCAATATTGGTATCAAATACCTTATTAAATTGTTTCAGGATGGATAAGACTTCAGATTGTTGATCTACTAATCAGTCGTTACAAATCAAATTCTATAAAAATGCAACATCAACCTTTTTGTCATTCTTGGGAATAATATCTCGCGCCAAATTTTCTTCAGGATCAGAGAGCACTCTGAGATAGCAATTGAGTGATTTTTAATATTAAAAATTAATTTCTCTCAGTTTAATGTACGTTGAATTTCTACCATTTCCTGTTTGAACCATTTCTAAGATATAATTAAGGTATTTTCTTAACTGTGATTTTAAATCATATTTAAAACTTTTATTTTTCACACATATATTATCATAAAATTCGAGTATTTTGTTATTGATATTCAAGAAAGGTTGTTATTATTTTAATACAAATTCGATATTGATATATATTTTGATTTTTCATTTGGATTAATATTATGTACTTATGTGAACTTTATTTGTATACACGCTAGTATCAAAAGTTCCTGATCTTTTAAAAAATAAAATATAAAACAACTTTGAAATAATGTAAAATCAATTTTACAGCAAAGAACAAAGCAAACAAATTTTCAATTTGAAGAACCGATTCGATTTTTAAAAGTGCACATTTTTAGCTTTTGTTATTGCATTTTCACCATCTATGCACTGGCATTCGAATCCGTCAGGATTTTCATCGTCCAATTTACAGAATGCTTTTTTATCGCTACAAACTTGGATGTTTTTGCTAATCTGACAAGTATCTGGGAAATAAAAACAGATTAATTTTCCACTTCAGTTCCATTACCTCAATAAAAGCACACTTGAGTTCTATAATATTAATGAACAGAAAAAATCATCTGATATCCAGTTAGGTCTATATAATTTTCTTCCAAAGGAATATGCTCAAAAAAGATCCATTTCCATAAAACTGGTATTTTCTCAAAATTATGAGAAGTGACTTGGATATCATTCGAACTAAAGTTTTATTTTTAATTTTAAGAAAAAATGTATTTTTTTAAAGTGCGCTTTTTATCTCTGGTTATGTCATTTTCATTCTTGCATTTATTTATTTATTTATTTTATTTCAATTCAAAACGCTATGTCCCCCTAGGGACACTTGCGCTAAATGTACATACAAATATATATAACAAAGAAAATATTCAACATGGAAAGATACACAGAAAGCGAGTTAGAAAGATTCAAAAATGTTATTTACATATAGAGATATTTTTTGAATTTTATTTACAGTTACATCATTAAATTAAAAAAAAAAAAAAACATATACATATGTACACACATATACACGCATACACCTATATATTGTTTACAACCATATAATATGTCCAATATTTCCATGAGATCGTTACATCAAAGACCATTTTTCTTAATGAAGTCCAAAATATATTTACAAAGGAAATTAAATTTTATATATGTGTCCTTACTTGAAATTAATTCACTAGGGCCTAAAGCAATTAAACCGTTGTTGACTCTGTACTCTTGAAAGACAGGGCACTCCAGCAAGAGATGTATTGAAGTTTGTTCCCCCAATCCGCAGAAACATGTCGAATCTTGCACAGCCTGAATTTTCTTAAGAAAAAACCTGAAATTTCCACGATCTGTGATAAATTGTGAATTATAATAGTTTGGTCGAAAATATTTCGGAATATCATAAGGAAAGAAACTTTGAAATGTTTGATTAGTATTCTTTTTCAGTAAATTAATCCTTGATATAATGAAATCTTTGAGTATACCTGGAATATACAAATCATAAAATTGTTTATCTTCTGTTGATAAATTATTCAACTCATAACCTATAATTCTAGAGTCCATATAATCAGTGATCAAAGGAATATTGGCTAAGGTGTGAACACAGTTATAACTGGTTGTTTTATATGTTTGGGTACACCATAGCAGAATTTGATATTGCATTGAGTTCAGTTTGTACATATATTTTTTGCTAATAAATTCAAACCATATTTCTGTTCCGTAAGTTAACGTTGGTCTTATTATAGATTTATAAAGTGTAAGTCTTTTTTGGATGCTAAGACCCCAAGATTTTCCACAAATTGAAAAAAGAAGATTTTTTAATCTTTGAGTTTTGTTTAGTATAATGTTAAGGTGAGGGCCAAAATTCAATTTGTTTTTCCTACTGTGATTCGCAATCGTAATTCCAAGAATTTTAATTTCTTCTACGGGCACAATAATATTGTCTCTAAAATTAATTGATATTTTGTCTTTATTGTGCAAGTGTAAAATACTAGTTTTATCAAGATTGATATTTAGCTTATTATCATTACACCATTGATCTATCTTTTCCAAATTAAACTCAATCGACTTTTTTAGATTTGTTAGCTCATTATCCCAACATATAATTGTTACATCATCAGCATAGCAAATGATTTCAGAGTTTGGTGATTGCAAATTAATTAGCAGATCATTTAAATATATCAGCCATAACAACGGAGACAATGGTCCACCCTGAGGACAGCCCTTTGTTAATATTTTTGAAACTTTCATATTATTATACTTGAAAATCGTTTTTCTATTTTTCAAAAAAGAACGTAAAATTTTGATCAATTCAACTGGTAAATTGTCTTCGTCTAATTTTTTAAACAAGGCTGGCCACCATGTATTATCAAATGCTCCTTGTATATCAATTGCAATCAGCGTAACTAGTTGTTTCTGTCTATGTTCCATTATGATCTTTGTGATTTCTTTCAAACAGGTAATTGTTGACTTATTCTTCAAGAACCCATGTTGTCTGGGGCTAAGGAGATCATTATTTTCATAGTATTCGTATATTTTATTTTTCAAAATTTTTTCAAATATTTTTGATAAGTTAGAAATTAATGAAATAGGTCGATAACTCTTTACTAATTCTAAATTCGTTTTGTGAGGTTTTGGAATTATTTTGAGAGCTGCCTCTTTCCATCTATCTGGATAGTATCCTAAGTGAATGCATTTATTAAATAAATCGCATAATAATGGTAAAATTTTTGGAAGGGCATTTTTGATCATGTTATTACTTATACTGTCTACCCCAGGAGCTTTTTTTAATGTCTATGTTAGATATTAGGTTCACTATTTCCCCTCCCTCAACAAAGACCTTATTCTTGTTAATCATTTTTAGTTTGTGATTTCTAATTAGTTGATGGTAAGAATCATCCGTATCGAAATTATCATCTGGTACCAACTCATTTAACAAATTGCTCATTGATCGTTCTTTTAGGTGTTCTGGGGCATTGTCAATTAAGGGTATTCCCCTTTGTTTATCTGGTGTTCTTAATTTATTAAAAAAATTATATGCGTTACCAAATGGATTGTTTGTATAATTTTCTTCTATAAGATATCGCCAGTTAATTTTCTTTGCTTTATCAATTGCATTAGTGTATCGATTCCTAGTCAACTTGAATGTGTTATAACTGATTGCTCCGTGGCGATAATATAAGTTTCTTATGTAGTGAAAATGATCTTTCATTTTTTTCAATTCATTATTCCACCAGTTATTTCTAGAATAATATTTAGAGTCGGAGGATATAACTTCCAAAGATTTAAAGGCAGCTTCTGTTAAAAGGTTTGTAATTCCATTTACTATCATATCAATATCTAAATCTGAATTAACTCTTTCCAATTTGCTTTTAAGTCTTATTATTTCTGTTAAAGATATATTATGAGAAAATCGAGACCAATCAGCATCTTTTTCTTTGAATTTCCATGTGGATTTTTGATTATTGAATGAGTATTCGTTTTTTGTTTTTTTTATTTCGAATTTTATAGCAACATGGTCCGAAATATTTGTTAGTTCTAAAGTTTGCCAGTTATTTATTAAGCTTAATGATTGCTTATTGGAAATAGTAAGATCGATTATACTAGTTTCGCAACAGGTAGGCGTTTTCAGATTATGTATATAGAGATTGTTTTCATCTATAATTGGTTTTAATTTAAATCCATTAGAGTTAGTTACTTTGTCGAACCATAATGGGTGACGAGAATTAAAGTCGCCACAGAGTACTACTGATTGGTTTTTATAGGTTTCAAATAATCTGCTCATAAAATTCAGATGATAATTTTTTAGTGAATTAGGATGAATATAGAAATTTGAGATAATTATGTTTTCTTTAAAAGTAGATAAAATCATTGTTGTACAAAAAGAATTAGTGAAATTTTCTACCATGGAGCATTTTAGCTTTTTATTTAACACAATAATTGCCGTGTATTTTTCTTCTATCCTATTCGAGCACAATATCTGTGAATCCATATCGTACATGATCTTGTTGTGTAAAACTTAAGGTTCTTGGATCAAGAGAATATCGGTTGGGTTATCTGCAATATAACCTAGTAATTCATTTATTGCCCTAATACTCTTTCTAACATTTTGTTGAATACATTTTAAGTTTTCATTCATTGTTGTTTACATTGGTAAGACATATATTATTAAATTATATATTTGACAAAACAGATTCCTCGGTAATAGGCGCATATTGCGTTCTCTGTATGACTCTGTCCAGTTGTATCTTGTACAGTGGGCATTCGTTGGAATTAGATCTATGATTTACTGAATGGTTTCTGAATTTTGGGTGTTTAGAACAATTATGACAATTTTTTTCTCCGGTGCAGCTGTGACTACCCTGAATACCACAGTTTTTACATACTTTAGCATTTTGACAGTCTTTCAGTTTGTGGTTCGGGTTAAATTGAAAACAGTTTTGGCATTGTCTACAAAAACTTTATCTTGAATATAGCATCTTTCAAATTCAGTATATATTGTATTTTTCATTTTCTTAAGTATTTGGTATACTTTAGGTGATACTCTTAATGCTATGTTGTGTTGGGGTGTATTGGATTTCATAGTGAAGAGTACATTCATTTCACCATCCAAGCCTTCCAATTCAGGATTCATTTTACATACCGTTTTTACAAAAGTCGCGATTTCTGTTATTTTGCATACATTTTTGACAATGATTGTTGGATCTCTTGGCTTAGGTATGTAAATTTTGCTCATATTCTTTATTTCTTCTGAATTATTCAATTCTTCAAGTAATATATTTGTATCTTTTTGGCATGGAGATTTTATAATTATAGTTTTCTTAGCGTTTATAATTCCATTAATTTTAATATTTATACCTTTCTCTCTAATAATTTTAATATTATTAGAAATAGCTTGAATCATATCCTGACTGCGCTCCTCGTTATTTAATGCTACAATTAAAGTAGATTCATCTTTTATTGTCTGCTGTTTTTTATCAATGAGTTCGGTTTCTTGTCTAACTGCTTGGGCATATGAAGGTTTAGACTTCGGTATTTCCATGATAAATTTATCCAATTTTTGATCAATCATTTTACCTAATGTGTCAGTCAAACCCTCCGTAATGCTTTGTTTATAAACTTCAGTAATAGACTCAATTCCATTTTTCGTTTGATTTATCATTGAAGACAAAAAAGTAATATCATTCTTATTCAAATTTTTCTGATAAGTTTTAAATTTATTTTCAAAATATAATAAAATTTCATCAAGTTTAACGTCTATCGATTTTAAAATGGAATCCATTTTATTTTAGCCCTTTTTCTTTTTCCCAAGTATTGTTCAAACAAGTGGCAAGCGGTCGCGCCGCGCCGTCTGCTGATATGCAAATCAGCTGTATATAAAATGTTTAAGTGTACTTAAGAGTTGGATAATATATGTATAGTAATATGAGTAAGGTATAAAAGATTTTAAATTTCAAAAACAACTCTAAAAAACAAATTTGAAGTAATATTTACCGGAATTCGCGGAGCGCTGCAAAAACACGTCCGCCCGACGTGACAACAATACTTTAAAAAAAAAAAACTGTGGACTCCTTAATGCCATAGGTTTAGAAGCTCAATTGACTTTTTTCTTCACATATAGCTTAAGCAGTGTTCTCTAAGAATATAACTTGAACAATATACCTTAAAATTTGATTTTGGAGAATAATAATCAAATAAAATAAATGAATCTTACATATTTAAATGAAAATTACAGAACTAATTAGTTTCCAACAAATTTTTTAATGGATTTTAAAATGGGAAAAATAGCAAAAGAATTGAGGTTAATGAACCTTACACCCTATAACAATTTGCAACAAAGCTATCAAAACACCCTTATGACAGTTCTAGAGCATATGAAGTAAGAAATCAAATTACCAATTTCCTTGGAAATTATATAAATTATACTTTAAAACAGTCTCAATATAAACATTTTTGAAAAGAAAAGGTTTACTCATTCAGTAATTAAAAACTTACCTTTGCAAGTTCCATTCTCATCAAAGTTTTCACCAACTTTGCAATGGCATTCGAATCCTTCAGGATTTTCATCGGTCAATTTACAGAATGCTTTTTTATCGCTACAAACTTGGATGTTTTTGGTATTCTGACAGGCATCTGGAAAATAAAAGCATATTAATTTTCAACTTCAGTTCCATTACTTCATTCAAAGCAACCTTGAATTGTATCATATTAATGAACAGAAAAAGTCATCTGATATCCAGTTAGGCCTATATAATTTTTATTCAAAAGGAATATACTCAAAAAAAGATCCATTTCGAAAAAAACTGGTATTCTCTCAAAATTATGAGAATTGACTTGGATATCATTCGAACAAAATTTTTATTTTCAATTTGGAGAAAGAATTTAAATTTTTAAAGTGTGCATTTTTATCTCTGGTTTTTGTATTTTCATTCTTGCATGCACTGTGGAATACTTCAATGGCCACAGGTTCAGAAACACAATTGGCACTTTTTCTCGACAGAGAGCCTTAAGAGCATATTCTAAGCATATAACTGAAAAGATATGGCTATATCTAATGATTTTAGAGATATAATAATTAGGTCAAATGAATGATTCATACATATTTATATGAAATTATTCAGAACTTATCTGTTTCCAACAATTTTTTTCATTGGCTTAGAAAATAAAATAAGGAGTGAAGGGATTAAGGTTATTGAACCTAACAGCCTAAAACAAGTTGCAACAAAGCTCTTAAAATACCCTTATAACATTTCTAGAGTATACATGAGGGAGAAAATATTTTACCGATTTCCTTGGAAATTATATAAGTTATACTTTAATAGAGTCTCAATATGAACATTTTTAAAATGAAAATGTTTACTCATTCACATTAATTACAATCTTACCATTGCAAATTCCATTTTTATCAAAATTTTCACCAACTTTGCACTGGCATTCGAATCCTTCAGGGTTTTCATCGTTCAATTTACAGACTGCTTTTTTATCGCTACAAACTTTGATGTTTTTGTTATTCTGACAGGCATCTGAAAAAAAAAACATATTAATTTTCAAATTCAGTTCCATTACTTCATTAAAAGCAACCTTGAATTGTATAAAATTAATGAACAGAAAAATTCATCTGATATCCAGTTAGGTCTATATAATTGTTTCCTCAAAAGGAATATGCTTAAAAAAGATCAATTTCAATTTAACTGGTATTTTCTCAAAATTATGAGAAATGACTTGGATATCATTCGAAAAAAAAAAATTATTTTCAATTTGGAGAAAGAATTTAATTTTTTTAAAGTGTGCATTTTTATCTCTGGTTATTGTATTTTCATTCTTGCATGCACTGTGGAATACTTCAATGGCCACAGGTTCAGAAACACAATTGGCACTTTTTCTCGACAGAGAGCCTTAAGAGCATATTCTAAGCATATAACTGAAAAGATATGGCTATATCTAATGATTTTAGAGATATAATAATTAGGTCAAATGAATGATTCCTACATATTTATATGAAATTATTCAGAACTAATCAGTTTCCAAAAATTTTTTTCATTGGCTTAGAAAATAAAATGAGGAGTGAAGGGATTAAGGTTATTGAACCTAACAGCCTAAAACAAGTTGCAACAAAGCTCTTAAAATACCCTTATAACATTTCTAGAGTATACATGAGGGAGAAAACATTTTACCGATTTCCTTGGAAATTATATAAGTTATACTTTAATAGAGTCTAAATATGAACATTTTTGAAATGAAAATGTTTACTCATTCATTAATTACAATCTTAACTTTGCAAATTCCATTTTTATCAAAATTTTCCCCAACTTTGCACTGGCATTCAAATCCTTCAGGGTTTTCATCGTTCAATTTACAGACTGCTTTTTTATCGCTACAAACTTTGATATTTTTGTTATTCTGACAGGCATCTGGAAAAAAAAACATATTAATTTTCAACTTCAGTTCCATTACTTCATTAAAAGGAACCTTGAATTGTATAATATTAATGAACAGGAAATTTCATCTGATATCCAGTTAGGTCTATATATTTGTTTCCTCAAAAGGAATATTCTTAAAATTTATCAATTTCCATAAAATTGGTATTTCTCAAAATTAAGAGAAACGATTTGGGTATCATTCGATCAAAAGTTTTATTTTTTTTTTAAGTAAAAAAATAATTTTTCAAAGTGCGCATTTTTATCTCTTGCTATGGCATTTTCATTTTTGCATGCAATGTGGAATCCTTCAATGGCCACAAGTTTAGAAACACAATTGGCATTATTTTCTCTACAGATAACTTTAACAGCGTATTCTAAGCATATATCTGAGAAACGATATACCCATATATATTGATTTAGGAAATATAATAATTAGTTAAAATGAATTAATCTTACATATTTATATGAAATTATTCAGAACTAATTGGTTTTCAACAAATTTTTTCATTGGCTTAGAAATTAGAATGAGGAGTGAAGGGATTGAGGTTATTGAACCTAACAGCCTAAAACAAGTTGCAACAAAGCTCTTAAAATACCCTTATAACATTTCTAGAGTATACATGAGGGAGAAAACATTTTACCGATTTCCTTGGAAATTATATAAGTTATACTTTAATAGAGTCTCAATATGAACATTTTTGAAATGAAAATGTTTACTCATTCATTAATTACTATCTTAACTTTGCAAATTCCATTTTTATCAAAATTTTCCCCAACTTTGCACTGGCATTCAAATCCTTCAGGGTTTTCATCGTTCAATTTACAGACTGCTTTTTTATCGCTACAAACTTTGATATTTTTGTTATTCTGACAGGCATCTGGAAAAAAAAACATATTAATTTTCAACTTCAGTTCCATTACTTCATTAAAAGGAACCTTGAATTGTATAATATTAATGAACAGGAAAATTCATCTGATATCCAGTTAGGTCTATATATTTGTTTCCTCAAAAGGAATATGCTTAAAAAGATCAATTTCCATAAAACTGGTATTTTCTCAAAATTATGAGAAATGACTTGGATATCATACGATCAAAAGTTTTATTTTTAATTTGAAGAAAAAAAAATAATTTTACAAAGTGCGTATTTTTATCTCTTGTTATGGCATTTTCATTCTTGCATGCAATGTGGAATCCTTCAATGGCCACAGGTTTAGAAACACAATTGACATTATTTTCTCTACAGATAATTTTAACAGCGTATTCTAAGCATATATCTGAAACGATATACCAATATATATCGATTTAGGAAATATAATATTTAGTTAAAATGAATTAATCTTACATATTTATATGAAATTATTCAGAACTAATTGGTTTAAAACAAATTTTTTCATTGGCTTAGAAAATAAAATGAGGAGTGAAGGGATTAAGGTTATTGAACCTAACAGTCTAAAACAAGTTGCAACAAAGCTCTCAAAATACCCTTATAACATTTCTAGAGTATACATGAGGGAGAAAACATTTTACCGATTTCCTTGGAAATTATATAAGTTATACTTTAATAGAGTCTTAATATGAACATTTTTGAAATGAAAATGTTTACTCATTCACATTAATTACAATCTTACCTTTGCAAATTCGATTTTTATCAAAATTTTCACCAACTTTGCACTGGCATTCAAATTCTTCATGGTTTTCATCGTTCAATTTACAGAATGCTTTTTTATTGCTACAAACTTTGATGTGTTTGTTATTCTGACAGGCATTTGGAAAAAAAAACATATTAATTTTCAACTTAAGTTCCATTACTTAATTAAAGGCAACCTTGAATTGTATAATATTAATGAACAGAAAAATTCATCTGATATCCAGTTAGGTCTATATAATTGTTACCTCAAAAGGAATATGCTTAAAAAAGATCAATTTCCATAAAACTGGAATTTTCTCAAAATTATGAGAAATAACTTGGATATCATTCGAACAAAATTTTTATTTTCAATTTGGAGAAAGAATTTAATTCTTTAAAGTGTGCATTTTTATCTCTGGTTATTGTATTTTCACTCTTGCATGCACTGTGGAATACTCAATGGCCACAGGTTCAGAAACACAATTGGCACTTTTTCTCGACAGAGAGCCTTAAGAGCCTATTCTAAGCATATAGCTGAAAAGATATGGCTATATCTAATGATTTTAGAAAAATAATAATTAGGTGAAATGAATGATTCCTATATATGTATATGAAATTATTCCGAAATAATCGGTTTCAACAATTTTTTTCATGGGCTTAGAAAATAAAATGAGGAGTGAAGGGATTAAGGTTATTGAACCTAACAGCCTAAAACAAGTTGCAACAAAGCTCTCAAAATACTCTTATAACATTTCTAGTGTATACATGAGGGAGAAAACTTTTTACCGATTTCCTTGGAAATTATATAAGTTATATTTTAATAGAGTCTCAATATGATTATTTTTGAAATGAAAATGTTTACTCATTCACATTAATTAAAATCTTACCTTTACAAATTCCATTTTTATCAAAATTTTCACCAACTTTGCACTGGCATTCAAATCCTTCAGGGTTTTCATCGTTCAATTTACAGACTGCTTTTTTATCGCTACAAACTTTGATGTTTTTGTTTTTCTGACAGGCATCTGGAAAAAAAACATTAATTTTCAACATCGGTTCCATTACTTCATTAAAATCAACCTTGAATTGTATAATATTAATGAACAGAAAAATTCATCTGATATCCAGTTAGGTCTATATAATTGTTTCCTCAAAACGAATATGCTTAAAAAAGATCAATTTCCATAAAACTGGTATTTTCTCAAAATTATGAGAAATGATTTGGATATCATTCTATCAAAAGTTTTATTTTTAATTTGAAGAAAAAAAATAATTTTTCAAAGTGCGCATTTTTATCTCTTGTTATGGCATTTTCATTCTTGCATGCAATGTGGAATCCTTCAATGGCCACAGGTTTAGAAGCACAATTGGCATTATTTTCTCTACAGATAACTTTAACAGCGTATTCTAAGCATATATCTAAAACGATATACCTATATATATTGATTGAGGAAATATAATAATTAGTTAAAATGAATTAATCATACATATTTATATGAAATTATTCTGAACTAATTGGTTTTCAACAAATTTTTTCATTGGCTTAGAAATTAGAATGAGGAGTGAAGGGATTGAGGTTAATGAACCTAACAGTCTAAAACAAGTTGCAACAAAGCTCTCAAAATACCCTTATAACATTTTTAGAGTATACATGAGGGATAAAACATTTTACCGATTTCCTTGGAAATTATATGTTATATTTTTAAAGAATCTCAATATAAACTTTTTTGAAAATAAAATGTTTACTCATTCATTAATTAAAAACTTACCTTTGCAAGTTCCATTTTCATCAAAATTTTCACCAACTTTGCACTGGCATTCGAATCCTTCAGGATTTACATCGTTCAATTTACAGAATGCTTTTTTATCGCTACAAAATTGGATGTTTTTGGTATTCTGACAGGCATCTGAAAAAAAATAAAAACATATTAATTTTCAACTTCAGTTCCATTACTTCATTAAAAGCAACCTTGAATTGTATAATATTAATGAACAGAAAAATTCATCTGATATCTAGGTAGGTCTATATAATTGTTTCCTCAGAAGGAATATGCTTAAAAAAGATTCATTTCCATAAAACTGGTATTTTCTCAAAATTATGAGAAATAAATGGATATCATTTGAACAAAAGTTCCATTTTTAATTTGAAGAAAAATTTAATTTTTTCAAGTGCGCATTTTTATCTCTTGTTATGGCATATTCATTCTTGCATGCAATGTGGAATCCTTCAATGGCCACAGGTTTAGAAACACAATTGACATTATTTTCTTGACAGATAGCCTAAACAGCATATTCTAAGCATATATCTGAAATGATATGCCTATATCTAATGATTTAAAAATAATAATTAGGTGTCAAATGAATGATTCCTACATATTTATATGAAATTATTCAGAAATAATTGGCTTCCAACAATATTTTTCATTGGCTTAGAAATTAGAATGAGGAGTGAAGGGATTGAGGTTAATGAACCTAACAGTCTAAAACAAGTTGCAACAAAGCTCTCAAAATACCCTTATAACATTTCTAGAGTATAAATGAGTGAGAAAACATTTTACCGATTTCTTTGGAAATCATATAAGTTATACTTTAAAAGAGTCTCAATATAAACTTTTTTGAAAAGAAAATGTTTACTCATTTATTAATTGAAAACTTACCTTTACAAGTTCCATTTTCATCAAAGTTTCCGCCAACTTTGCATTGGCATTCAAATCCTTCAGGATTTTCATCGTTCAATTTACAGAATGCTTTTTTATCGCTACAAGCTTGGATGTTTTTGGTAATCTGACAGGTATCTGGAAAATAAAATACATATTAATTTTCAAATTCAGTTTCAATACCTCAAAATAAGAACTTTAAAGTTGTATAATATTCATAAACAGAAAAATTCATCTGATATCCAAGTAGGCCTATATAAATGTTTCTTTAAAAGGAATATGCTCAAAAGAAAAAAGATCCATTTCCATAAAACTGGTATTTTCTCAAAATTATGAGAAGTGACTTAGATATTATTCGAACTAAAGTTTTATTTTTAATTTTAAGAAAAAATATGTAATTTTTTAAAGTGCGCTTTTTATATCTGGTTATGTCATTTTCATTATTGCATGCACTGTGGATTCCTTAATGCCATAGGTTTAGAAACTCAATTGACTTTTTTCTTCACATATAGCTTAAGCAGCGGTCTCTAAGAATATAACTTGAACAATATACCTTAAAAATTTGATTTTGGAGAATAATAATCAAATAAAATAAATGAATCTTACATATTTAAATGAAAATTACAGAACTAATTAGTTTCCAACAAATTTTTTAATGGATTTTAAAATGGGAAAAATAGCAAAAGAATTAAGGTTAATGAACCTTACATCCTATAACAAGTTGCAACAAAGCTATCAAAACATCCTTATGACATTTCTAGAGCATATGAAGTAAGAAATCAAATTACCAATTTCCTTGGAAATTATATAAATTATACTCTAAAACAGTCTCAATATAAACATTTTTGAAAATAAAATGTTTACTCATTCAGTATTTAAAAACCCACCTTTGCAAGTTCCATTTTCATCAAAGTTTTCACCAACTTTGCAATGGCATTCGAATCCTTCAGGATTTTCATCGTTCAATTTACAGAATGATTTTTTATGGCTACAAACTTGGATGTTTTTGTTATTCTGACAGGCATCTGGAAAATAAAAACAATTAATTTTCAACTTCAGTTCCATTACTTCCTTAAAAGCAACCTTGAATTGTATAATATTAATGAACAGAAAAATGCATCTGATATCCAGTTAGGTCTATATAATTGTTTCCTCAAAAGGAATATGCTTAAAAAAGATCAATTTCCATAAAACTGGTATTTTCTCAAAATTATGAGAAATGACTTGGATATCATTCGAACAAAATTTTTATTTTCAATTTGGAGAAAGAATTTAATTTTTAAAGTGTGCATTTTTATCTCTGGTTATTGTATTTTCATATTTGCATGCACTGTGGAATACTTCAATGGCCACAGGTTCAGAAACACAATTGACACTTTTTTCTCGACAGAGAGCCTTAAAAGCATATTCTAAACATATAACTTAAAAGATATGACTATATCTAATGATATTAGAAAAATAATAATTAGGTCAAATGAATGATTCCTACATATTTATATGAAATTATTCAGAACTTATCGGTTTCCAACAATTTTTTTCATTGGCTTAGAAAATAAAATGAGGAGTGAAGGGATTAAGGTTATTGAACCTAAGAGCCTAAAACAAGTTGCAACAAAGCTCTCAAAATACCCTTATAACATTTCTAAAGTATACATGAGGGAGAAAACAGTTTACCGATTTCCTTGGAAATTATATGTTATATTTTTAAAGAATCTCAATATAATCTTTTTTGAAAATAAAATGTTTACTCAATAATTAATTAAAAACTTACCTTTGCAAGTTCCATTTTCATCAAAATTTTCACCAACTTTGCATTGGCATTCGAATCCTTCAGGATTTACATCGTTCAATTTACAGAATGCTTTTTTATCGCTACAAACTTTGATGTTTTTGTTATTCTGACAGGCATCTGGAAAATAAAAGCATATTAATTTTCAACTTCAGTTCCATTACTTCATTAAAAGCAACCTTGAATTGTATAATATTAATGAACAGAAAAATTCATCTGATATCCAGTTAGGTCTATATAATTGTTTCCTCAAAAGGAATATCCTTAAAAAATATCAATTTCCATAAAACTGGTATTTTCTCAAAATTATGAGAAATGACTTGGGTATCTTTTGATCAAAAGTTTTATTTTTAATTTGAAGAAAAAAAATAATTTTTCAAAGTGCGCATTTTTATCTCTTGTTATGGCATTTTCATTCTTGCATGCAATGTGGAATCCTTCAATTGCCACAGGTTTAGAAACACAATTGACTTTATTTTCTCGACATATAGAATAAACAGCATATTCTAAGCATATATATAAATTGATATGCCTATATCTAATGATTTAAAAATAATAATTAGGTGTCAAATGAATGATTCCTACATATTTATATGAAATTATTCAGAAATAATTGGCTTCCAACAATATTTTTCATTGGCTTAGAAATTAGAATGAGGAGTGAAGGGATTGAGGTTAATGAACCTAACAGTCTAAAACAAGTTGCAAAAAAGCTCTCAAAATACCCTTATAAAATTCTAGAGTATAAATGAGTGAGAATACATTTTACCGATTTTTTTTGGAAATTATATAAGTTATACTTTAAAATAGTCTCAATATAAACTTTTTTGAAAAGAAAATGTTTACTCATTTATTAATTGAAAACTTACCTTTACAAGTTCCCTTTTCATCAATGTTTTCACCAACTTTGCATTGGCATTCAAATCCTTCAGGATTTTCATCGTTCAATTTACAGAATGCTTTTTTATCGCTACAAACTTGGATGTTTTTGGTAATCTGACAGGTATCTGGAAAATAAAATACATATTAATTATCAAATTCAGTTTCAATACCTCAAAAAAAGAACTTTAGAGTTGTATAATATTCATGAGCAGAAAAATTCATCTGATATCCAGGTAGGCCTATATAAATGTTTCTTCAAAAGGAATATGCTAAAAAAAAAAAGATCCATTTCCATAAAACTGGTATTTTCTCAAAATTATGAGAAGTGACTTGGATATCATTCGAACTAAAGTTTTATTTTTAATTTTAAGAAATAATGTAATTTTTTAAAGTGCGCTTTTTATATATGGTTATGTCATTTTCATTCTTGTATGCACTGTGGACTCCTTAATGCCATAGGTTTAGAAACTCAATTGACTTTTTTCTTCACATATAGCTTAAGCAGTGTTCTCTAAGAATATAACTTGAACAATATACTTTAAAAATTTGATTTTGGAGAATAATAATCAAATAAAATAAATGAATCTTACATATTTAAATGAAAATTACAGAACTAATTAGTTTCCAACAATTTTTTTAAATGGATTTTAAAATGGGAAAAATAGCAAAATAATCGAGGTTAATGAATCTTACATCCTATAACAAGTTGCAACAAAGCTATCAAAACATCCTTATGACATTTCTAGAGCATATGAAGTAAGAAATCAAATTACCAATTTCCTTGGAAATTATATAAATTATACTCTAAAACAGTCTCAATATAAACATTTTTGAAAATAAAATGTTTACTCATTCAGTATTTAAAAACCCACCTTTGCAAGTTCCATTTTCATCAAAGTTTTCACCAACTTTGCAATGGCATTCGAATCCTTCAGGATTTTCATCGTTCAATTTACAGAATGATTTTTTATGGCTACAAACTTGGATGTTTTTGTTATTCTGACAGGCATCTGGAAAATAAAAACAATTAATTTTCAACTTCAGTTCCATTACTTCCTTAAAAGCAACCTTGAATTGTATAATATTAATGAACAGAAAAATGCATCTGATATCCAGTTAGGTCTATATAATTGTTTCCTCAAAAGGAATATGCTTAAAAAAGATCAATTTCCATAAAACTGGTATTTTCTCAAAATTATGAGAAATGACTTGGATATCATTCGAACAAAATTTTTATTTTCAATTTGGAGAAAGAATTTAATTTTTAAAGTGTGCATTTTTATCTCTGGTTTATGTATTTTCATATTTGCATGCACTGTGGAATACTTCAATGGCCACAGGTTCAGAAACACAATTGACACTTTTTTCTCGACAGAGAGCCTTAAAAGCATATTCTAAACATATAACTGAAAAGATATGACTATATCTAATGATATTAGAAAAATAATAATTAGGTCAAATGAATGATTCCTACATATTTATATGAAATTATTCAGAACTTATCGGTTTCCAACAATTTTTTTCATTGGCTTAGAAAATAAAATGAGGAGTGAAGGGATTAAGGTTATTGAACCTAAGAGCCTAAAACAAGTTGCAACAAAGCTCTCAAAATACCCTTATAACATTTCTAAAGTATACATGAGGGAGAAAACAGTTTACCGATTTCCTTGGAAATTATATGTTATATTTTTAAAGAATCTCAATATAATCTTTTTTGAAAATAAAATGTTTACTCATTCATTAATTAAAAACTTACCTTTGCAAGTTCCATTTTCATCAAAATTTTCACCAACTTTGCACTGGCATTCGAATCCTTCAGGATTTACATCGTTCAATTTACAGAATGCTTTTTTATCGCTACAAACTTTGATGTTTTTGTTATTCTGACAGGCATCTGGAAAATAAAAGCATATTAATTTTCAACTTCAGTTCCATTACTTCATTAAAAGCAACCTTGAATTGTATAATATTAATGAACAGAAAAATTCATCTGATATCCAGTTAGGTCTATATAATTGTTTCCTCAAAAGGAATATCCTTAAAAAAGATCAATTTCCATAAAACTGGTATTTTCTCAAAATTATGAGAAATGACTTGGGTATCTTTTGATCAAAAGTTTTATTTTTAATTTGAAGAAAAAAAATAATTTTTCAAAGTGCGCATTTTTATCTCTTGTTATGGCATTTTCATTCTTGCATGCAATGTGGAATCCTTCAATTGCCACAGGTTTAGAAACACAATTGACTTTATTTTCTCGACATATAGAATAAACAGCATATTCTAAGCATATATATAAATTGATATGCCTATATCTAATGATTTAAAAATAATAATTAGGTGTCAAATGAATGATTCCTACATATTTATATGAAATTATTCAGAAATAATTGGCTTCCAACAATATTTTTCATTGGCTTAGAAATTAGAATGAGGAGTGAAGGGATTGAGGTTAATGAACCTAACAGTCTAAAACAAGTTGCAAAAAAGCTCTCAAAATACCCTTATAAAATTCTAGAGTATAAATGAGTGAGAATACATTTTACCGATTTTTTTTGGAAATTATATAAGTTATACTTTAAAATAGTCTCAATATAAACTTTTTTGAAAAGAAAATGTTTACTCATTTATTAATTGAAAACTTACCTTTACAAGTTCCCTTTTCATCAATGTTTTCACCAACTTTGCATTGGCATTCAAATCCTTCAGGATTTTCATCGTTCAATTTACAGAATGCTTTTTTATCGCTACAAACTTGGATGTTTTTGGTAATCTGACAGGTATCTGGAAAATAAAATACATATTAATTATCAAATTCAGTTTCAATACCTCAAAAAAAGAACTTTAGAGTTGTATAATATTCATGAGTAGAAAAATTCATCTGATATCCAGGTAGGCCTATATAAATGTTTCTTCAAAAGGAATATGCTAAAAAAAAAAGATCCATTTCCATAAAACTGGTATTTTCTCAAAATTATGAGAAGTGACTTGGATATCATTCGAACTAAAGTTTTATTTTTAATTTTAAGAAAAAATGTAATTTTTTAAAGTGCGCTTTTTATATATGGTTATGTCATTTTCATTCTTGTATGCACTGTGGACTCCTTAATGCCATAGGTTTAGAAACTCAATTGACTTTTTTCTTCACATATAGCTTAAGCAGTGTTCTCTAAGAATATAACTTGAACAATATACTTTAAAAATTTGATTTTGGAGAATAATAATCAAATAAAATAAATGAATCTTACATATTTAAATGAAAATTACAGAACTAATTAGTTTCCAACAATTTTTTTAAATGGATTTTAAAATGGGAAAAATAGCAAAATAATCGAGGTTAATGAATCTTACATCCTATAACAAGTTGCAACAAAGCTATCAAAACACCCTTATGACATTTCTAGAGCATAGAAGTAAGAAATCAATTTACCAATTTCCTTGGAAATTATATAAATTATACTTTAAAACAGTCTCAATATAAACATTTTTGAAAATAAAATGTTTACTCATTCAGTAATTAAAAACTTACCTTTGCAAGTTCCATTTTCATCAAAGTTTTCACCAACTTTGCAATGGCATTCGAATCCTTCAGGATTTTCATCGTTCAATTTACAGAATGCTTTTTTATCGCTACAAACTTGGATGTTTTTGTTATTCTGACAGGCATCTGGAAAATAAAAACATATTAATTTTCAACTTCAGTTCCATTACTTCATTAAAAGCAACCTTGAAATGTATTATATTAATGAACAGAAAAATGCATCTGATATCCAGTTAGGTCTATATAATTGTTTCCTCAAAAGGAATATGCTTAAAAAAGATCAATTTCCATAAAACTGGTATTTTCTCAAAATTATGAGAAATGACTTGGGTATCTTTTGATCAAAAGTTTTATTTTTAATTTGAAGAAAAAAAATAATTTTTCAAAGTGCGCATTTTTATCTCTTGTTATGGCATTTTCATTCTTGCATGCAATATGGAATCCTTTAATGGCCACAGGTTTAGAAACAAAATTGACTTTTTTTTTCTTCACTGATATCTTTAGTAGCGTTGTCTAAGCATATAACTTGAACAATATACCTTAATACATTGATTTTGGAGAATAATAATCAAGTAAAATAAATAAATCTTCATATGTAAATGAAAATATTCAGAACTAATTAGTTTACAACAAATCTATTTAATGGATTTTAAAATGGAAAAATAGCAAAAGAATTGAGATTAATAAACCTTACGCCCTAAAACAAGTTACAACAAAGCTCTCAAAACACGCCTATGAGAATTCTAGTGTATATATGAAGTAAGAAATCAAATTACCAATTTCCTTGGAAATTATATGTTATATTTTAAAAGAATCTCAATATAAACTTTTTTGAAAAGAAAATGTTTACTTATTCATTAATTAAAAACTTACCATTGCAAGTTCCATTTTCATCAAATTTTTCACCAACTTTGCACTGGCATTCGAATCCTTCAGGATTTTCATCGTTCAATTTACATAATGCTTTTTTATCGCTACAAACTTGGATGTTTTTGGTATTCTGACAGGCATCTGGAATATAAAAACATATTAATTTTCAACTTCAGTTCCATTACTTCATTAAAAGCAACCTTGAATTGTATAATATTAATGAACAGAAAAATTCATCTGATATCCAGGTAGGTCTATATAATTGTTTCCTCAGAAGGAATATGCTTAAAAAAGATCAATTTCCATAAAACTGGTATTTTCTAAAATTATGAGAAATAAATTGATATCATTTGAACAAAAGTTCCATTTTTAATTTGAAGAAAAATTTAATTTTTTCAAGTGCGCATTTTTATCTCTTGTTATGGCATATTCATTCTTGCATGCAATGTGGAATCCTTCAATGGCCACAGGTTTAGAAACACAATTGACATTAATTTCTCGACAGATAGAATAAACAGCATATTCTAAGCATATATATAAATTGATATGCCTATATCTAATGATTTAAAAATAATAATTAGGTGTAAAATGTATGATTCCTACATATTTATATGAAATTATTCAGAAATAATTGGCTTCCAACAATATTTTTCATTGGCTTAGAAATTAGAATGAGGAGTGAAGGGATTGAGGTTAATGAACCTAACAGTCTAAAACAAGTTGCAAAAAAGCTCTCAAAATACCCTTATAAAATTCTAGAGTATAAATGAGTGAGAATACATTTTACCGATTTTTTTTGGAAATTATATAAGTTATACTTTAAAATAGTCTCAATATAAACTTTTTTGAAAAGAAAATGTTTACTCATTTATTAATTGAAAACTTACCTTTACAAGTTCCCTTTTCATCAAAGTTTTCACCAACTTTGCATTGGCATTCAAATCCTTCAGGATTTTCATCGTTCAATTTACAGAATGCTTTTTTATCGCTACAAACTTGGATGTTTTTGGTAATCTGACAGGTATCTGGAAAATAAAATACATATTAATTATCAAATTCAGTTTCAATACCTCAAAAAAAGAACTTTAGAGTTGTATAATATTCATGAGCAGAAAAATTCATCTGATATCCAGGTAGGCCTATATAAATGTTTCTTCAAAAGGAATATGCTCAAAAAAAAAAGATCCATTTCCATAAAACTGGTATTTTCTCAAAATTATGAGAAGTGACTTGGATATCATTCGAACTAAAGTTTTATTTTTAATTTTAAGAAAAAATGTAATTTTTTAAAGTGCGCTTTTTATATATGGATATGTCATTTTCATTCTTGTATGCACTGTGGACTCCTTAATGCCATAGGTTTAGAAACTCAATTGACTTTTTTCTTCACATATAGCTTAAGCAGTGTTCTCTAAGAATATAACTTGAACAATATACCTTAAAAATTTGATTTTGGAGAATAATAATCAAATAAAATAAATGAATCTTATATATTTAAATGAAAATTACAGAACTAATTAGTTTCCAACAATTTTTTTTAATGGATTTTAAAATGGGAAAAATAGCAAAAGAATTGAGGTTAATGAACCTTACATCCTATATCAAGTTGTAACAAAGCTATCAAAACACCCTTATGACATTTCTAGAGCATATGAAGTAAGAAATCAATTTACCAATTTCCTTGGAAATTATATAAATTATACTTTAAAACAGTCTCAATATAAACATTTTTGAAAAGAAAATGTTTACTCATTCAGTAATTAAAAACTTACCTTTGCGAGTTTCATTTTCATCAAAGTTTTCACCAACTTTGCAATGGCATTCGAATCCTTCAGGGTTTTCATCGTTCAATTTACAGAATGTTTTTTTATCGCTACAAACTTTGATGTTTTTGTTATTCTGACAGGCATCTTGAAAATAAAAACATATTAATTTTCAACTTCAGTTCCATTACTTCATTAAAAGCAACCTTGAATTGTATTATATTAATGAACAGAAAAATTCATTTGAAATCCATTTAGGTCTATATAATTGTTTCCTCAAAAGGAATATGCTTAAAAAAGATCAATTTCCATAAAACTGGTATTTTCTCAAAATTATGAGAAATGACTTGGATATCATTCGAACAAAATTTTTATTTTCAATTTGGAGAAAGAATTTAATTTTTTAAAGTGTGCATTTTTATCTCTGGTTATTGTATTTTCATATTTGCATGCACTGTGGAATACTTCAAAGGCCACAGGTTCAGAAACACAATTGGCACTTTTTTCTCGACAGAGAGCCTTAAGAGCATATTCTAAGCATATAACTGAAAAGATATGGCTATATCTAATGATTTTAGAAAAATAATAATCAGGTCAAATGAATGATTCATACATATTTATATGAAATTATTCAGAACTTATCTGTTTCCAACAATTTTTTTCATTGGCTTAGAAATTAAAATGAGGAGTGAAGGGATTAAGGTTATTGAACCTAACAGCTTAAAACAAGTTGCAACAAAGCCCTCAAAATACCCTTATAACATTTTTAGAGTATACATGAGGGAGAAAACATTTTACCGATTTCCTTGGAAATTATATAAGTTATACTTTAAAAGAGTCTCAATATGAACATTTTTGAAATGAAAATGTTTACTCATTCATTATTTACAATCTTACCTTTGCAAATTCCTTCATCAAAATTTTCACCAACTTTGCACTGGCATTCAAATCCTTCAGGGTTTTCATCGTTCAATTTACAGAATGCTTTTTTATCGCTACAAACTTGGATGTTTTTGTTATTCTGACAGGCATCTGGGGGGGGGGGGGGAAATAAAAACATATTATTTTCAACTTCAGTTCCATTACTTCATTAAAAGCAACCTTGAATTGTATAATATTAATGAACAGAAAAATTTCGCTGATATCCAGTTAGGTCAATATAATTGTTTCCTCAAAAGGAATATGCTTAAAAAAGATCAATTTCCATAAAACTAGTATTTTCTCAAAATTATGAGAAATGACTTGGATATCATTCGAACAAAATTTTTATTTTCAATTTAGAGAAAGAATTTAATTTTTTAAAGTGTGCATTTTTATCTCTGGTTATTGTATTTTCATATTTGCATGCACTGTGGAATACTTCAAAGGCCACAGGCTCAGAAACACAATTGGCAATATTTTCTCGACAGAGAGCCTTAAGAGCATATTCTAAGCATATAACTGAAAAGATATGGCTATATCTAATGATTTTAGAAAAATAATAATTAGGTCAAATGAATGATTCATACATATTTATATGAAATTATTCAGAACTTATCTGTTTCCAACAATTTTTTTCATTGGCTTAGAAAATAAAATGAGGAGTGAAGGGATTATGGTTATTGAACATAACAGCCTAAAACAAGTTGCAACAAAGCCCTCAAAATACCCTTATAACATTTTTAGATTATACATGAGGGAGAAAACATTTTACCGATTTCCTTGGAAATTATATAAGTTATACTTTAAAAGAATCTCAATATGAACATTTTTGAAATGAAAATGTTTACTCATTCATTATTTACAATCTTACCTTTGCAAATTCCATCATCAAAATTTTCACCAACTTTGCACTGGCATTCAAATCCTTCAGGGTTTTCATCGTTCAATTTACAGAATGCTTTTTTATCGCTACAAACTTGGATGTTTTTTTTATTCTGACAGGCATCTGGAAAATAAAAACATATTATTTTCAACTTCAGTTCCATTACTTCATTAAAAGCAACCTTGAATTGTATAATATTAATGAACAGAAAAATGCATCTGATATCCAGTTAGGTCTATATAATTGTTTCCTCAAAAGGAATATGCTTAAAAAAGATAAATTTCCATAAAACTGGTATTTTCTCAAAATTATGAGAAATGACTTGGATATCAATCGAACAAAATTTTTATTTTCAATTTGGAGAAAGAATTTGATTTTTTAAAGTGTGCATTTTTATCTCTGGTTATTGTATTTTCATATTTGCATGCACTGTGGAATAAGTCAAAGGCCACAGGTTCAGAAACACAATTGGCACTTTTTTTCTCGACAGAGAGCCTTAAGAGCATATTCTAAGCATATAACTGAAAAGATATGGCAATATCTAATGATTTTAGAAAAATAATAATTAGGTCAAATGAATGATTCATACATATTTATATGAAATTATTCAGAACTTATCTGTTTCCAACAATTTTTTTCATTGGCTTAGAAAATAAAATGAGGAGTGAAGGGATTATGGTTATTGAACATAACAGCCTAAAACAAGTTGCAACAAAGCCCTCAAAATACCCTTATAACATTTTTAGATTATACATGAGGGAGAAAACATTTTACCGATTTCCTTGGAAATTATATAAGTTATACTTTAAAAGAATCTCAATATGAACATTTTTGAAATGAAAATGTTTACTCATTCATTATTTACAATCTTACCTTTGCAAATTCCATCATCAAAATTTTCACCAACTTTGCACTGGCATTCAAATCCTTCAGGGTTTTCATCGTTCAATTTACAGAATGCTTTTTTATCGCTACAAATTTGGATGTTTTTGTTATTCTGACAGGCATCTGGAAAATAAAAACATATTAATTTTCAACTTCAGTTCCATTACTTCATTAAAATCAACCTTGAATTGTATAATATTAATGAACAGAAATATTCATCTGATATCCAGTTAGGTCTATATAATTGTTTCCTCAAAAGGAATACGCTTAAAAAAGATCAATGTTCATAAAACTGGTATTTTTTCAAAATTATGAGAAATGACTTGGATATCATTCGAACAAAATTTTTATTTTCAATTTGGAGAAAGAAGTTAATTTTTTAAAGTGTGCATTTTTATCTCTGGTTATTGTATTTTCATTCTTGCATGCACTGTTGAATACTACAATGGCCACAGGTTCAGAAAAACAATTGGCACTTTTTCTCGACGGAGAGCCTTAAGAGCATATTCTAAGCATATAACTGAAAAGATATGGCTATATCTAATGATTTTAGAAAAATAATAATTAGGTCAAATGAATGATACATACATATTTATATGAAATTATTCAGAACTAATCGGTTTCCAACAATTTTTTTCATTGACCTAGAAAATAAAATGAGGAGTAAAGGGATTAAGGTTATTGAACCTAAGAGCCTAAAACAAGTTGCAACAAAGCTCTCAAAATACCCTTATGACATTTCTAGAGTATACACGAGGGAGAAAACATTTTACCTATTTCCTTGGATATTATATAAGTTATACTTTAATAGAGTCTCAAGATGAACATTTTTGAAATGAAAATGTTTACTCATTCATTAATTACAATCTTAACTTTGCAAATTCCATTTTTATCAAAATTTTCCCCAACTTTGCACTGGCATTCAAATCCTTCAGGGTTTTCATCGGTCAATTTACAGAATGCTTTTTTATCGCTACAAACTTGGATGTTTTTGTTATTCTGACAGGCATCTGGGGAAAATAAAAACATATTATTTTCAACTTCACTTCCATTACTTCATTAAAAGCAACCTTGAATTGCATAATATTAATGAACAGAAAAATTAATCTAATATCCAGTTAGGTCTATATAAATGTTTCTTCAAAAGGAATATGCTCAAAAAAAAAAAGATCCATTTCCATAAAACTGGTATTTTCTCAAAATTATGAGAAGTGACTTGGATATCATTCGAACTAAAGTTTTATTTTTAATTTTAAGAAAAAATGTAATTTTTTAAAGTGCGCTTTTTATATATGGTCATGTCATTTTCATTTTTGTATGCACTGTGGACTCCTTAATGCCATAGGTTTAGAAACTCAATTGACTTTTTTCTTCACATATAGCTTAAGCAGTGTTCTCTAGGAAAATAACTTGAACAATATACCTTAAAAATTTGATTTTGGAGAATAATAATTATTATTCTCCAAAATCAAAAATTGTTGGAAACTAATTAGTTCTGTAATTTTCATTTAAATATGTAAGATTCATTTATTTGATTTGATTATAATCAAATAAAATAAATGAATCTTACATATTTAAATGAAAATTACAGAACTAATTAGTTTCCAACAATTTTTTTTATGGATTTTAAAATGGGAAAAATAGCAAAGGTATTGAGGTTAATGAACCTTACATCCTATAACAAGTTGCAACAAAGCTATCAAAACACCCTTATGACATTTCTAGAGCATATGAAGTAAGAAATCAATTTACCAATTTCCTTGGAAATTATATAAATTATACTTTAAAACAGTCTCAATATAAACATTTTTGAAAATAAAATGTTTACTCATTCAGTAATTAAAAACTTACCTTTGCAAGTTCCATTTTCATCAAAGTTTTCACCAACTTTGCAATGGCATTCGAATCCTTCAGGAATTTCATCGTTCAATTTACAGAATGCTTTTTTATCGCTACAAACTTGGATGTTTTTGTTATTCTGACAGGCATCTGGAAAATAAAAAATATTAATTTTCAACTTCAGTTCCATTACTTCATTAAAAGCAATCTTGAATTGTATAATATTAATGAACAGAAAAATGCATCTGATATCCAGTTAGGTCTATATAATTGTTTCCTCAAAAGGAATATGCTTAAAAAAGATCAATTTCCATAAAACTGGTATTTTCTCAAAATTATGAGAAATGACTTGGATATCATTCGAACAAAATTTTTATTTTCAATTTAGAGAAAGAATTTAATTTTTAAAGTGTGCATTTTTATCTCTGGTTATTGTATTTTCATATTTGCATGCACTGTGGAATACTTCAAAGGCCACAGGTTCAGAAACACAATTGGCTCTTTTTTCTCGACAGAGAGCCTTAAGAGCATATTCTAAGCATATAACAGAAAAGATATGGCTATATCTAATGATTTTAGAAAAATAATAATTAGGTCAAATGAATGATTCATACATATTTATATGAAATTATTCAGAATTTATCTGTTTCCAACAATTTTTTTCATTGGCTTAGAAAATAAAATGAGGAGTGAAGGGATTATGGTTATTGAACCTAACAGCCTAAAACAAGTTGCAACAAAGCCCTCAAAATACCCTTATAACATTTTTAGATTATACATGAGGGAGAAAACATTTTATCGATTTCCTTGGAAATTATATAAGTTATACTTTAAAAGAATCTCAATATGAACATTTTTGAAATAAAAATGTTTACTCATTCATTATTTACAATCTTACCTTTGCAAATTCCATCATCAAAATTTTCACCAACTTTGCACTGGCATTCAAATCCTTCAGGGTTTTCATCGTTCAATTTACAGAATGCTTTTTTATCGCTACAAACTTGGATGTTTTTGTTATTCTGACAGGCATCTGGGGGGAAAATAAAAACATATTCATTTTCAACTTCAGTTCCATTACTTCATGAAAATCAACCTTGAATTGTATAATATTAATGAACAGAAAAATTCATCTGATATCCAGTTAGGTCTATATAATTGTTTCCTCAAAAGGAATATGCTTAAAAAAGATCAATTTCCATAAAACTGGTATTTTCTCAAAATTATGAGAAATGACTTGGATATCATTCGAACAAAATTTTTATTTTCAATTTGGAGAAAGAATTTAATTTTTTAAAGTGTGCATTTTTATCTCTGGTTATTGTAATTTCATTCTTGCATGCACTGTGGAATACTTCAAAGGCCACAGGTTCAGAAACACAATTGGCTCTTTTTTCTCGACAGAGAGCCTTAAGAGCATATTCTAAGCATATAACAGAAAAGATATGGCTATATCTAATGATTTTAGAAAAATAATAATTAAGTCAAATGAATGATTCATACATATTTATATGAAATTATTCAGAATTTATCTGTTTCCAACAATTTTTTTCATTGGCTTAGAAAATAAAATGAGGAGTGAAGGGATTATGGTTATTGAACCTAACAGCCTAAAACAAGTTGCAACAAAGCCCTCAAAATACCCTTATAACATTTTTAGATTATACATGAGGGAGAAAACATTTTATCGATTTCCTTGTAAATTATATAAGTTATACTTTAAAAGAATCTCAATATGAACATTTTTGAAATAAAAATGTTTACTCATTCATTATTTACAATCTTACCTTTGCAAATTCCATCATCAAAATTTTCACCAAATTTGTACTGGCATTCAAATCCTTCAGGGTTTTCATCGTTCAATTTACAGAATGCTTTTTTATCGCTACAAACTTGGATGTTTTTGTTATTCTGACAGGCATCTGGGGGGGGGGGGGAAATAAAAACATATTCATTTTCAACTTCAGTTCCATTACTTCATTAAAATCAACCTTGAATTGTATAATATTAATGAACAGAAAATTTCATCTGATATCCAGTTAGGTCTATATAATTGTTTCCTCAAAAGGAATATGCTTAAAAAAGATCAATTTCCATAAAACTGGTATTTTCTCAAAATTATGAGAAATGACTTGGATATCATTCGAACAAAATTTTTATTTTCAATTTGGAGAAAGAATTTAATTTTTTAAAGTGTGCATTTTTATCTCTGGTTATTGTAATTTCATTCTTGCATGCACTGTGGAATACTTCAAAGGCCACAGGTTCAGAAACACAATTGGCTCTTTTTTCTCGACAGAGAGCCTTAAGAGCATATTCTAAGCATATAACAGAAAAGATATGGCTATATCTAATGATTTTAGAAAAATAATAATTAAGTCAAATGAATGATTCATACATATTTATATGAAATTATTCAGAATTTATCTGTTTCCAACAATTTTTTTCATTGGCTTAGAAAATAAAATGAGGAGTGAAGGGATTATGGTTATTGAACCTAACAGCCTAAAACAAGTTGCAACAAAGCCCTCAAAATACCCTTATAACATTTTTAGATTATACATGAGGGAGAAAACATTTTATCGATTTCCTTGGAAATTATATAAGTTATACTTTAAAAGAATCTCAATATGAACATTTTTGAAATAAAAATGTTTACTCATTCATTATTTACAATCTTACCTTTGCAAATTCCATCATCAAAATTTTCACCAACTTTGCACTGGCATTCAAATCCTTCAGGGTTTTCATCGTTCAATTTACAGAATGCTTTTTTATCGCTACAAACTTGGATGTTTTTGTTATTCTGACAGGCATCTGGGGGGAAAATAAAAACATATTCATTTTCAACTTCAGTTCCATTACTTCATGAAAATCAACCTTGAATTGTATAATATTAATGAACAGAAAAATTCATCTGATATCCAGTTAGGTCTATATAATTGTTTCCTCAAAAGGAATATGCTTAAAAAAGATCAATTTCCATAAAACTGGTATTTTCTCAAAATTATGAGAAATGACTTGGATATCATTCGAACAAAATTTTTATTTTCAATTTGGAGAAAGAATTTAATTTTTTAAAGTGTGCATTTTTATCTCTGGTTATTGTAATTTCATTCTTGCATGCACTGTGGAATACTTCAAAGGCCACAGGTTCAGAAACACAATTGGCTCTTTTTTCTCGACAGAGAGCCTTAAGAGCATATTCTAAGCATATAACAGAAAAGATATGGCTATATCTAATGATTTTAGAAAAATAATAATTAAGTCAAATGAATGATTCATACATATTTATATGAAATTATTCAGAATTTATCTGTTTCCAACAATTTTTTTCATTGGCTTAGAAAATAAAATGAGGAGTGAAGGGATTATGGTTATTGAACCTAACAGCCTAAAACAAGTTGCAACAAAGCCCTCAAAATACCCTTATAACATTTTTAGATTATACATGAGGGAGAAAACATTTTATCGATTTCCTTGTAAATTATATAAGTTATACTTTAAAAGAATCTCAATATGAACATTTTTGAAATAAAAATGTTTACTCATTCATTATTTACAATCTTACCTTTGCAAATTCCATCATCAAAATTTTCACCAAATTTGTACTGGCATTCAAATCCTTCAGGGTTTTCATCGTTCAATTTACAGAATGCTTTTTTATCGCTACAAACTTGGATGTTTTTGTTATTCTGACAGGCATCTGGGGGGGGGGGAAATAAAAACATATTCATTTTCAACTTCAGTTCCATTACTTCATTAAAATCAACCTTGAATTGTATAATATTAATGAACAGAAAATTTCATCTGATATCCAGTTAGGTCTATATAATTGTTTCCTCAAAAGGAATATGCTTAAAAAAGATCAATTTCCATAAAACTGGTATTTTCTCAAAATTATGAGAAATGACTTGGATATCATTCGAACAAAATTTTTATTTTCAATTTGGAGAAAGAATTTAATTTTTTAAAGTGTGCATTTTTATCTCTGGTTATTGTAATTTCATTCTTGCATGCACTGATGAATACTTCAATGGCCACAGGTTCAGAAACACAATTGGCACTTTTTCTCGACAGAGAGCCTTAAGTGCATATTCTAAGCATATAACTGAAAAGATATGGCTATATCTAATGATTTTAGAAAAATAATAATTAGGTTAAATGAATGATTCATACATATGAATGACTATGAATGAGAAATGACTTGGATATCATTCGAACAAAATTTTTATTTACAATTTGGAGAAAGAATTTAATTTTTTAAAGTGTGCATTTTTATCTCTGGTTATTGTATTTTAATATTTGCATGCACTGTGGAATACTTCAAAGGCCACAGGTTCAGAAACACAATTGGCACTTTTTTCTCGACAGAGAGCCTTAAGAGCATATTCTAAGCATATAACTGAAAAGATATGGCTATATCTAATGATTTTAGAAAAATAATAATTAGGTCAAATGAATGATTCATACATATTTATATTTATATTCAGAACTAATCGGTTTCTAACAATTTTTTTCATTGACTTAGAAAATAAAATGAGGAGTGAAGGGATTAAGGTTATTGAACCTAAGAGCCTAAAACAAGTTGCAACAAAGCCCTCAAAATACCCTAATAACATTTCTAGAGTATACATGAGAGAGAAAACATTTTACCTATTTCCTTGGATATTATATAAGTTATACTTTAATAGAGTCTCAATATGAACATTTTTGAAATGAAAATGTTTACTCATTCATTAATTACAATCTTACCTTTGCAAATTCCATCATCAAAATTTTCACCAACTTTGCACTGGCATTCAAATCCTTCAGGGTTTTCTTCGGTCAATTTACAGAATGCTTTTTTATCGCTACAAACTTGGATGTTTTTGTTATTCTGACAGGCATCTGGAAAATAAAAACATTATTTTCAACTTCAGTTCCATTACTTCATTAAAAGCAACCTTGAATTGTATAATATTAATGAACAGAAAAATGCATCTGATATCCAGTTAGGTCTATATAATTGTTTCCTCAAAAGGAATATGCTTAAAAAAGATAAATTCCCATAAAACTGGTATTTTCTCAAAATTATGAGAAATGACTTGGATATCATTCGAACAAAATTTTTATTTACAATTTGGAGAAAGAATTTAATTTTTTAAAGTGTGCATTTTTATCTCTGGTTATTGTATTTTAATATTTGCATGCACTGTGGAATACTTCAAAGGCCACAGGTTCAGAAACACAATTGGCACTTTTTTCTCGACAGAGAGCCTTAAGAGCATATTCTAAGCATATAACTGAAAAGATATGGCTATATCTAATGATTTTAGAAAAATAATAATTAGGTCAAATGAATGATTCATACATATTTATATGAAATTATTCAGAATTTATCTGTTTCCAACAATTTTTTTCATTGGCTTAGAAAATAAAATGAGGAGTGAAGGGATTATGGTTATTGAACTAACAGCCTAAAACAAGTTGCAACAAAGCCCTCAAAATACCCTTATAACATTTTTAGAGTATACATGAGGGAGAAAATATTTTACCAATTTCCTTGAAAATTATATAAGTTATACTTTAAAAGAGTCTCATTATGAACATTTTTGAAATGAAAATGTTTACTCATTCATTATTTACAATCTTACCTTTGCAAATTCCATCATCAAAATTTTCACCAACTTTGCACTGGCATTCAAATCCTTCAGGGTTTTCATCGTTCAATTTACAGAATGCTTTTTTATCGCTACAAACTTGGATGTTTTTGTTATTCTGACAGGCATCTGGAAAATAAAAACATATTAATTTTCAAATTCAGTTCCATTACTTCATTAAAAGCAACCTTGAATTGTATAATATTAATGAACAGAAAAATGCATCTGATATCCAGTTAGGTCTATATAATTGTTTCCTCAAAAGGAATATGCTTAAAAAAGATCAATTTCCATAAAACTGGTATTTTCTCAAAATTATGAGAAATGACTTGGATATCATTCGAACAAAATTTTTATTTTCAATTTAGAGAAAGATTTTAATTTTTTAAAGTGTGCATTTTTATCTCTGGTTATTGTATTTTCATATTTGCATGCACTGTGGAATACTTCAAAGGCCACAGGCTCAGAAACACAATTGGCAATTTTTTCTCGACAGAGAGCCTTAAGAGCATATTCTAATCATATAAATAAAAAGATATGGCTATATCTAATGATTTTAGAAAAATAATAATTAGGTCAAATGAATGATTCATACATATTTATATGAAATTATTCAGAATTTATCTTTTTCCAACAATTTTTTTCATTGGCTTAGAAAATAAAATGAGGAGAGAAGGGATTATGGTTATTGAACCTAACAGCTTAAAACAAGTTGCAACAAAGCCCTCAAAATACCCTTATAACATTTTTAGAGTATACATGAGGGAGAAAACATTTTACCGATTTCCTTGGAAATTATATAAGTTATACTTTAAAAGAATCTCAATATGAACTTTTTTGAAATGAAAATGTTTACTCATTCATTATTTACAATCTTACCTTTGCAAATTCCATCATCAAAATTTTCGCCAACTTTGCACTGGCATTCAAATCCTTCAGGGTTTTCATCGTTCAATTTACAGAATGCTTTTTTATCGCTACAAACTTGGATGTTTTTGTTATTCTGACAGGCATCTGGAAAATAAAAACATATTAATTTTCAACTTCAGTTCCATTACTTCATTGAAATCAACCTTGAATTGCATAATATTATTGAACAGAAAAATTCATCTGATATCCAGTTAGGTCTATATAATTGTTTCCTCAAAAGGAATACGCTTAAAAAAGATCAATGTCCATAAAACTGGTATTTTCTCAAAATTATGAGAAATGACTTGGATATCATTCGAACAAAATTTTTATTTTCAATTTGGAGAAAGAAGTTAATTTTTTAAAGTGTGCATTTTTTCTCTGGTTATTGTATTTTCATTCTTGAATGCACTGTGGAATACTTCAATGGTCACAGGTTCAGAAACACAATTGGCACTTTTTCTCGACAGAGAGCCTTAAGAGCATATTCTAAGCATTTAACTGAAGAGATATGGCTATATCTAATGATTTTAGAAAAATAATAATTAGGTCAAATGAATGATTCCTACATATTTATAAGAAATTATTGATAACTAATCGGTTTCCAACAATTTTTTTCATTGACTTAGAAAATAAAATGAGGAGTGAAGGGATTAAGGTTATTGAACCTAAGAGCCTAAAACAAGTTGCAACAAAGCTCTCAAAATACCCTTATAACATTTCTAGAGTATACACGAGGGAGAAAACATTTTACCTATTTCCTTGGATATTATATAAGTTATACTTTAATAGAGTCTCAATATGAACATTTTTGAAATGAAAATGTTTACTCATTCATTAATTACAATCTTACCTTTGCAAATTCCATCATCAAAATTTTCACCAAATTTTCACTGTGGACTCCTTAATGCCATAGGTTTAGAAATTCAATTGACTTTTTTCTTCACATAGAGCTTAAGCAGTGTTCTCTAAGATTATAACTTGAACAATATACCTTAAAAATCTGATTTTGGAGAATAATAATCAAATAAAATAAATGTATCTTACATACTTAAATGAAAATTACAGAACTAATTAGTTTCCAACAATTTTTTTTAATGGATTTTAAAATGGGAAAAATAGCAAAAGAATTGAGGTTAATGAACCTTACATCCTATAACAAGTTGCAACAAAGCTATCAAAACACCCTTATGACATTTCTAGAGCATATGAAGTAAGAAATCAATTTACCAATTTCCTTGGAAATTATATAAATTATACTATAAAACAGTCTCAATATAAACATTTTTGAAAATAAAATGTTTACTCATTCAGTAATTAAAAACTTACCTTTGCAAGTTCCATTTTCATCAAAGTTTTCACCAACTTTGCAATGGCATTCGAATCCTTCAGGAATTTCATCGTTCAATTTACAGAATGCTTTTTTATCGCTACAAACTTGGATGTTTTTGTTATTCTGACAGGCATCTGGGGAAAAAAAAAACATATTAATTTTCAACTTCAGTTCCATTACTTCATTAAAAGCAACCTTGAATTGTATAATATTAATGAACAGAAAAATGCATCTGATATCCAGTTAGGTCTATATAATTGTTTCCTCAAAAGGAATATGCTTAAAAAAGATCAATTTCCATAAAACTGGTATTTTCTCAAAATTATGAGAAATGACTTGGATATCATTCGAACAAAATTTTTATTTTCAATTTGGAGAAAGAATTTAATTTTTTAAAGTGTGCATTTTTATCTCTGGTTATTGTATTTTCATATTTGCATGCACTGTGGAATACTTCAAAGGCCACAGGTTCAGAAACACAATTGGCACTTTTTTCTCGACAGAGAGCCTTAAGAGCATATTCTAAGCATATAACTGAAAAGATATGGCTATATCTAATGATTTTAGAAAAATAATGATTTGGTCAAATGAATGATTCATACATATTTATATGAAATTATTCAGAACTAATCGGTTTCCAACAATTTTTTTCATTGACTTAGAAAATAAAATGAGGAGTGAAGGGATTAAGGTTATTGAACCTAAGAGCCTAAAACGAGTTGCAACAAAGCTCTCAAAATACCCTTATAACATTTCTAGAGAATACACGAGGGAGAAAACATTTTACCTATTTCCTTGGATATTATATAAGTTATACTTTAATAGAGTCTCAATATGAACATTTTTGAAATGAAAATGTTTACTCATTCATTAATTACAATCTTACCTTTGCAAATTCCATCATCAAAATTTTCACCAACTTTGCACTGGCATTCAAATCCTTCAGGGTTTTCATCGGTCAATTTACAGAAGGCTTTTTTATCGCTACAAACTTGGATGTTTTTGTTATTCTGACAGGCATCTGGAAAATAAAAACATATTAATTTTCAACTTCAGTTCCTTTACTTCATTAAAAGCAACCTTGAATTGTATAATATTAATGAACAGAAAAATGCATCTGATATCCAATTAGGTCTATATAATTGTTTCCTCAAAAGGAATATGCTTAAAAAAGATCAATTTCCATAAAACTGGTATTTTCTCAAAATTATGAGAAATGACTTGGATATCATTCGAACAAAATTTTTATTTTCAATTTGGAGAAAGAATTTAATTTTTAAAAGTTTGCATTTTTATCTCTGGTTATTGTATTTTCATTCTTGCATGCACTGTTGAATACTTCAATGGCCACAGGTTCAGAAACACAATTGGCACTTTTTCTCGACAGAGAGCCTTAAGAGCATATTCTAAGCATATAACTGAAAAGATATGGCTATATCTAATGATTTTAGAAAAATAATAATTAGGTCAAATGAATGATTCATACATATTTATATGAAATTATTCAGAACTTTTCTGTTTCCAACAATTTTTTTCATTGGCTTAGAAAATAAAATGAGGAGTGAAGGGATTATGGTTATTGAACCTAACAGCCTAAAACAAGTTGCAACAAAGCCCTCAAAATACCCTTATAACATTTTTAGAGTATACATGAGGGAGAAAACATTTTACCGATTACCTTGGAAATTATATAAGTTATACTTTAATTGAGTCTCAATATGAACAATTTTGAAATGAAAATGTTTACTCATTCATTATTTACAATCTTATTATATAGTTTTATTTTTAATTTGAAGAAAAAAATAATTTTTCTAAGTGCGCATTTTTATCTCTTGTAATGGCATTTTCATTCTTGCATGCAATGTGGAATCCTTCAATGGCCGCTGGTTTAGAAACACAATTGGCATTATTTTCTCTACAGATAACCTTAACAGCGTATTCTAAGCATATATCTGAGAAACGTTATACCTATATATATTGCTTTAGGAAATATAATAATTAGTTAAAATGAATTAATCTCTTACATATTTATATGAAATTATTCAGAACTAATTGGTTTTCAACAATTTTTTTAAATGGCTTAAAAAATAGAAAGAGGAGTGAAGGGATTAAGGTTATTGAACCTAAGAGCCTAAAACAAGTTGCAACAAAGCTCTCAAAATACCCTTATAACATTTCTAGAGTATACACGAGGAAGAAAACATTTTACCTATTTCCTTGGATATTATATAAGTTATACTTTAATAGAGTCTCAATATGAACATTTTTGAAATGAAAATGTTTACTCATTCATTAATTACAATCTTACCTTTGCAAATTCCATCATCAAAATTTTCACCAACTTTGCACTGGCATTCAAATCCTTCAGGGTTTTCATCGGTCAATTTACAGAATGCTTTTTTATCGCTACAAACTTGGATGTTTTTGTTATTCTGACAGGCATCTGGAAAATAAAAACATATTAATTTTCAACTTCAGTTCCATTACTTCATTAAAAGCAACCTTGAATTGTATAATATTAATGAACAGAAAATTGCATCTGATATCCAGTTAGGTCTATATAATTGTTTCCTCAAAAGGAATATGCTTAAAAAAGATCAATTTCCATAAAACTGGTATTTTCTCAAAATTATGAGAAATGACTTGGATATCATTTGAACAAAATTTTTATTTTCAATTTGGAGAAAGAATTAATTTTTTTAAAGCGTGCATTTTTATCTTTGGTTATTGTATTTTCATATTTGCATGCACTGTGGAATACTTCAAAGGCCACAGGCTCAGAAACACAATTGGCAATATTTTCTCGACAGAGAGCCTTAAGAGCATATTCTAAGCATATAACTGAAAAGATATGGCTATATCTAATGATTTTAGAAAAATAATAATTAGGTCAAATGAATGATTCATACATATTTATATGAAATTATTCAGAACTTATCTGTTTCCAACAATTTTTTTCATTGGCTTAGAAAATAAAATGAGGAGTGAAGGGATTATGGTTATTGAACATAACAGCCTAAAACAAGTTGCAACAAAGCCCTCAAAATACCCTTATAACATTTTTAGATTATACATGAGGGAGAAAACATTTTACCGATTTCCTTGGAAATTATATAAGTTATACTTTAAAAGAATCTCAATATGAACATTTTTGAAATGAAAATGTTTACTCATTCATTATTTACAATCTTACCTTTGCAAATTCCATCATCAAAATTTTCACCAACTTTGCACTGGCATTCAAATCCTTCAGGGTTTTCATCGTTCAATTTACAGAATGCTTTTTTATCGCTACAAACTTGGATGTTTTTTTTATTCTGACAGGCATCTGGAAAATAAAAACATATTATTTTCAACTTCAGTTCCATTACTTCATTAAAAGCAACCTTGAATTGTATAATATTAATGAACAGAAAAATGCATCTGATATCCAGTTAGGTCTATATAATTGTTTCCTCAAAAGGAATATGCTTAAAAAAGATAAATTTCCATAAAACTGGTATTTTCTCAAAATTATGAGAAATGACTTGGATATCAATCGAACAAAATTTTTATTTTCAATTTGGAGAAAGAATTTAATTTTTTAAAGTGTGCATTTTTATCTCTGGTTATTGTATTTTCATATTTGCATGCACTGTGGAATAAGTCAAAGGCCACAGGTTCAGAAACACAATTGGCACTTTTTTTCTCGACAGAGAGCCTTAAGAGCATATTCTAAGCATATAACTGAAAAGATATGGCAATATCTAATGATTTTAGAAAAATAATAATTAGGTCAAATGAATGATTCATACATATTTATATGAAATTATTCAGAACTTATCTGTTTCCAACAATTTTTTTCATTGGCTTAGAAAATAAAATGAGGAGTGAAGGGATTATGGTTATTGAACATAACAGCCTAAAACAAGTTGCAACAAAGCCCTCAAAATACCCTTATAACATTTTTAGATTATACATGAGGGAGAAAACATTTTACCGATTTCCTTGGAAATTATATAAGTTATACTTTAAAAGAATCTCAATATGAACATTTTTGAAATGAAAATGTTTACTCATTCATTATTTACAATCTTACCTTTGCAAATTCCCTCATCAAAATTTTCACCAACTTTGCACTGGCATTCAAATCCTTCAGGGTTTTCATCGTTCAATTTACAGAATGCTTTTTTATCGCTACAAATTTGGATGTTTTTGTTATTCTGACAGGCATCTGGAAAATAAAAACATATTAATTTTCAACTTCAGTTCCATTACTTCATTAAAATCAACCTTGAATTGTATAATATTAATGAACAGAAATATTCATCTGATATCCAGTTAGGTCTATATAATTGTTTCCTCAAAAGGAATACGCTTAAAAAAGATCAATGTTCATAAAACTGGTATTTTTTCAAAATTATGAGAAATGACTTGGATATCATTCGAACAAAATTTTTATTTTCAATTTGGAGAAAGAAGTTAATTTTTTAAAGTGTGCATTTTTATCTCTGGTTATTGTATTTTCATTCTTGCATGCACTGTTGAATACTACAATGGCCACAGGTTCAGAAAAACAATTGGCACTTTTTCTCGACGGAGAGCCTTAAGAGCATATTCTAAGCATATAACTGAAAAGATATGGCTATATCTAATGATTTTAGAAAAATAATAATTAGGTCAAATGAATGATACATACATATTTATATGAAATTATTCAGAACTAATCGGTTTCCAACAATTTTTTTCATTGACCTAGAAAATAAAATGAGGAGTAAAGGGATTAAGGTTATTGAACCTAAGAGCCTAAAACAAGTTGCAACAAAGCTCTCAAAATACCCTTATGACATTTCTAGAGTATACACGAGGGAGAAAACATTTTACCTATTTCCTTGGATATTATATAAGTTATACTTTAATAGAGTCTCAAGATGAACATTTTTGAAATGAAAATGTTTACTCATTCATTAATTACAATCTTAACTTTGCAAATTCCATTTTTATCAAAATTTTCCCCAACTTTGCACTGGCATTCAAATCCTTCAGGGTTTTCATCGGTCAATTTACAGAATGCTTTTTTATCGCTACAAACTTGGATGTTTTTGTTATTCTGACAGGCATCTGGGGAAAATAAAAACATATTATTTTCAACTTCACTTCCATTACTTCATTAAAAGCAACCTTGAATTGCATAATATTAATGAACAGAAAAATTAATCTAATATCCAGTTAGGTCTATATAAATGTTTCTTCAAAAGGAATATGCTCAAAAAAAAAAAGATCCATTTCCATAAAACTGGTATTTTATCAAAATTATGAGAAGTGACTTGGATATCATTCGAACTAAAGTTTTATTTTTAATTTTAAGAAAAAATGTAATTTTTTAAAGTGCGCTTTTTATATATGGTTATGTCATTTTCATTTTTGTATGCACTGTGGACTCCTTAATGCCATAGGTTTAGAAACTCAATTGACTTTTTTCTTCACATATAGCTTAAGCAGTGTTCTCTAGGAAAATAACTTGAACAATATACCTTAAAAATTTGATTTTGGAGAATAATAATTATTATTCTCCAAAATCAAAAATTGTTGGAAACTAATTAGTTCTGTAATTTTCATTTAAATATGTAAGATTCATTTATTTGATTTGATTATAATCAAATAAAATAAATGAATCTTACATATTTAAATGAAAATTACAGAACTAATTAGTTTCCAACAATTTTTTTTATGGATTTTAAAATGGGAAAAATAGCAAAGGTATTGAGGTTAATGAACCTTACATCCTATAACAAGTTGCAACAAAGCTATCAAAACACCCTTATGACATTTCTAGAGCATATGAAGTAAGAAATCAATTTACCAATTTCCTTGGAAATTATATAAATTATACTTTAAAACAGTCTCAATATAAACATTTTTGAAAATAAAATGTTTACTCATTCAGTAATTAAAAACTTACCTTTGCAAGTTCCATTTTCATCAAAGTTTTCACCAACTTTGCAATGGCATTCGAATCCTTCAGGAATTTCATCGTTCAATTTACAGAATGCTTTTTTATCGCTACAAACTTGGATGTTTTTGTTATTCTGACAGGCATCTGGAAAATAAAAAATATTAATTTTCAACTTCAGTTCCATTACTTCATTAAAAGCAATCTTGAATTGTATAATATTAATGAACAGAAAAATGCATCTGATATCCAGTTAGGTCTATATAATTGTTTCCTCAAAAGGAATATGCTTAAAAAAGATCAATTTCCATAAAACTGGTATTTTCTCAAAATTATGAGAAATGACTTGGATATCATTCGAACAAAATTTTTATTTTCAATTTAGAGAAAGAATTTAATTTTTAAAGTGTGCATTTTTATCTCTGGTTATTGTATTTTCATATTTGCATGCACTGTGGAATACTTCAAAGGCCACAGGTTCAGAAACACAATTGGCTCTTTTTTCTCGACAGAGAGCCTTAAGAACATATTCTAAGCATATAACTGAAAAGAAATGGCTATATCTAATGATTTTAGAAAAATAATAATTAGGTCAAATGAATGATTCATACATATTTATATGAAATTATTCAGAACTTATCTGTTTCCAACAATTTTTTTCATTGGCTTAGAAAATAAAATGAGGAGTGAAGGGATTAAGTTTATTGAACCTAACAGCCTAAAACAAGTTGCAATAAAGCCCTCAAATATCCTTATAACATTTTTAGAGTATACATGAGGGAGAAAACATTTTACCGATTTCCTTGGAATTTATATAAGTTATACTTTAAAAGAGTCTCAATATGAACATTTTTGAAATGAAAATGTTTACTCATTCATTATTTACAATCTTACCTTTGCAAATTCCATCATCAAAATTTTCACCAACTTTGCACTGGCATTCAAATCCTTCAGGGTTTTCATCGTTCAATTTACAGAATGCTTTTTTATCGCTACAAACTTGGATGTTTTTGTTATTCTGACAGGCATCTGGAAAATAAAAACATATTAATTTTCAACTTTAGTTCCATTACTTCATTAAAATCAACCTTGAATTGTATAATATTAATGAACAGAAAAATTCATCTGATATCCAGTTAGGTCTATATAATTGTTTCCTCAAAAGGAATATGCTTTAAAAAGATCAATTTCCATAAAACTGGTATTTTCTCAAAATTATGAGAAATGACTTGGATATCATTCGAACAAAATTTTTATTTTCAATTTGGAGAAAGAATTTAATTTTTAAAAGTGTGCATTTTTATCTCTGGTTATTGTATTTTCATTCTTGCATGCACTGTTGAATACTTCAATGGCCACAGGTTCAGAAAAAGAATTGGCACTTTTTCTCGACGGAGAGCCTTAAGAGCATATTCTAAGCATATAACTGAAAAGATATGGCTATATCTAATGATTTTAGAAAAATAATAATTAGGTCAAATGAATGATACATACATATTTATATGAAATTATTCAGAACTAATCGGTTTCCAACAATTTTTTTCATTGACTTAGAAAATAAAATGAGGAGTAAAGGGATTAAGGTTATTGAACCTAAGAGCCTAAAACAAGTTGCAACAAAGCTCTCAAAATACCCTTATGACATTTATAGAATATACACGAGGGAGAAAACATTTTACCTATTTCCTTGGATATTATATAAGTTATACTTTAATAGAGTCTCAAGATGAATATTTTTGAAATGAAAATGTTTACTCATTCATTAATTACAATCTTACCTTTGCAAATCCCATCATCAAAACTTTCACCAACTTTGCATTGGCATTCAAATCCTTCAGGGTTTTCATCGGTCAATTTACAGAATGCTTTTTTATCGCTACAAACTTGGATGTTTTTGTTATTCTGACAGGCATCTGGGGGGAAAATAAAAACATATTATTTTCAACTTCAGTTCCATTACTTCATTAAAAGCAACCTTGAATTGTATAATATTAATGAACAGAAAAATGCATCTGATATCCAGTTAGGTCTATATAATTGTTTCCTTAAAAGGAATATGCTTAAAAAAGATCAATTTCCATAAAACTGGTATTTTCTCAAAATTATGAGAAATGACTTGGATATCATTTGAAACAAAATTTTATTTTCAATTTGGAGAAAGAATTTAATTTTTTAAAGTGTGAATTTTTATCTCTGGTTATTGTATTTTCATATTTGCATGCACTGTGGAATACTTCAAAGGCCACAGGTTCAGAAACACAATTGGCACTTTTTTCTCGACAGAGAGCCTTAAGAGCATATTCTAAGCATATAACAGAAAAGATATGGCTATATCTAATGATTTTAGAAAAACAATAATTAGGTCAAATGAATGATTCATACATATTTATATGAAATTATTCAGAATTTATCTGTTTCCAACAATTTTTTTCATTGGCTTAGAAAATAAAATGAGGAGTGAAGGGATTATGGTTATTGAACCTACCAGCCTAAAACAAGTTGCAACAAAGCCCTCAAAATACCCTTATAACATTTTTAGATTATACATGAGGGAGAAAACATTTTATCGATTTCCTTGGAAATTATATAAGTTATACTCTAAAAGAATCTCAATATGAACATTTTTGAAATAAAAATGTTTACTCATTCATTATTTACAATCTTACCTTTGCAAATTCCATCATCAAAATTTTCACCAACTTTGCACTGGCATTCAAATCCTTCAGGGTTTTCATCGTTCAATTTACAGAATGCTTTTTTATCGCTACAAACTTGGATGTTTTTGTTATTCTGACAGGCATCTGGGGGGAAAATAAAAACATATTCATTTTCAACTTCAGTTCCATTACTTCATGAAAATCAACCTTGAATTGTATAATATTAATGAACAGAAAAATTCATCTGATATCCAGTTAGGTCTATATAATTGTTTCCTCAAAAGGAATATGCTTAAAAAAGATCAATTTCCATAAAACTGGTATTTTCTCAAAATTATGAGAAATGACTTGGATATCATTCGAACAAAATTTTTATTTTCAATTTGGAGAAAGAATTTAATTTTTTAAAGTGTGCATTTTTATCTCTGGTTATTGTAATTTCATTCTTGCATGCACTGATGAATACTTCAATGGCCACAGGTTCAGAAACACAATTGGCACTTTTTCTCGACAGAGAGCCTTAAGAGCATATTCTAAGCATATAACTGAAAAGATATGGCTATATCTAATGATTTTAGAAAAATAATAATTAGGTTAAATGAATGATTCATACATATTTATATGAAATTATTCAGAACTAATCGGTTTCTAACAATTTTTTTCATTGACTTAGAAAATAAAATGAGGAGTGAAGGGATTAAGGTTATTGAACCTAAGAGCCTAAAACAAGTTGCAACAAAGCCCTCAAAATACCCTAATAACATTTCTAGAGTATACATGAGAGAGAAAACATTTTACCTATTTCCTTGGATATTATATAAGTTATACTTTAATAGAGTCTCAATATGAACATTTTTGAAATGAAAATGTTTACTCATTCATTAATTACAATCTTACCTTTGCAAATTCCATCATCAAAATTTTCACCAACTTTGCACTGGCATTCAAATCCTTCAGGGTTTTCTTCGGTCAATTTACAGAATGCTTTTTTATCGCTACAAACTTGGATGTTTTTGTTATTCTGACAGGCATCTGGAAAATAAAAACATTATTTTCAACTTCAGTTCCATTACTTCATTAAAAGCAACCTTGAATTGTATAATATTAATGAACAGAAAAATGCATCTGATATCCAGTTAGGTCTATATAATTGTTTCCTCAAAAGGAATATGCTTAAAAAAGATAAATTCCCATAAAACTGGTATTTTCTCAAAATTATGAGAAATGACTTGGATATCATTCGAACAAAATTTTTATTTACAATTTGGAGAAAGAATTTAATTTTTTAAAGTGTGCATTTTTATCTCTGGTTATTGTATTTTAATATTTGCATGCACTGTGGAATACTTCAAAGGCCACAGGTTCAGAAACACAATTGGCTCTTTTTTCTCGACAGATAGCCTTAAGAACATATTCTAAGTATATAACTGAAAAGAAATGGCTATATCTAATGATTTTAGAAAAATAATAATTAGGTCAAATGAATGATTCATACATATTTATATGAAATTATTCAGAATTTATCTTTTTCCAACAATTTTTTTCATTGGCTTAGAAAATAAAATGAGGAGTGAAGGGATTATGGTTATTGAACTAACAGCCTAAAACAAGTTGCAACAAAGCCCTCAAAATACCCTCATAACATTTTTAGAGTATACATGAGGGAGAAAATATTTTACCAATTTCCTTGAAAATTATATAAGTTATACTTTAAAAGAGTCTCATTATGAACATTTTTGAAATGAAAATGTTTACTCATTCATTATTTACAATCTTACCTTTGCAAATTCCATCATCAAAATTTTCACCAACTTTGCACTGGCATTCAAATCCTTCAGGGTTTTCATCGTTCAATTTACAGAATGCTTTTTTATCGCTACAAACTTGGATGTTTTTGTTATTCTGACAGGCATCTGGAAAATAAAAACATATTAATTTTCAACTTCAGTTCCATTACTTCATTAAAAGCAACCTTGAATTGTATAATATTAATGAACAGAAAAATGCATCTGATATCCAGTTAGGTCTATATAATTGTTTCCTCAAAAGGAATATGCTTAAAAAAGATCAATTTCCATAAAACTGGTATTTTCTCAAAATTATGAGAAATGACTTGGATATCATTCGAACAAAATTTTTATTTTCAATTTAGAGAAAGATTTTAATTTTTTAAAGTGTGCATTTTTATCTCTGGTTATTGTATTTTCATATTTGCATGCACTGTGGAATACTTCAAAGGCCACAGGCTCAGAAACACAATTGGCAATTTTTTCTCGACAGAGAGCCTTAAGAGCATATTCTAATCATATAAATAAAAAGATATGGCTATATCTAATGATTTTAGAAAAATAATAATTAGGTCAAATGAATGATTCATACATATTTATATGAAATTATTCAGAATTTATCTTTTTCCAACAATTTTTTTCATTGGCTCAGAAAATAAAATGAGGAGAGAAGGGATTATGGTTATTGAACCTAACAGCTTAAAACAAGTTGCAACAAAGCCCTCAAAATACCCTTATAACATTTTTAGAGTATACATGAGGGAGAAAACATTTTACCGATTTCCTTGGAAATTATATAAGTTATACTTTAAAAGAATCTCAATATGAACTTTTTTGAAATGAAAATGTTTACTCATTCATTATTTACAATCTTACCTTTGCAAATTCCATCATCAAAATTTTCGCCAACTTTGCACTGGCATTCAAATCCTTCAGGGTTTTCATCGTTCAATTTACAGAATGCTTTTTTATCGCTACAAACTTGGATGTTTTTGTTATTCTGACAGGCATCTGGAAAATAAAAACATATTAATTTTCAACTTCAGTTCCATTACTTCATTGAAATCAACCTTGAATTGCATAATATTATTGAACAGAAAAATTCATCTGATATCCAGTTAGGTCTATATAATTGTTTCCTCAAAAGGAATACGCTTAAAAAAGATCAATGTCCATAAAACTGGTATTTTCTCAAAATTATGAGAAATGACTTGGATATCATTCGAACAAAATTTTTATTTTCAATTTGAAGAAAGAAGTTAATTTTTTAAAGTGTGCATTTTTTCTCTGGTTATTGTATTTTCATTCTTGAATGCACTGTGGAATACTTCAATGGTCACAGGTTCAGAAACACAATTGGCACTTTTTCTCGACAGAGAGCCTTAAGAGCATATTCTAAGCATTTAACTGAAGAGATATGGCTATATCTAATGATTTTAGAAAAATAATAATTAGGTCAAATGAATGATTACTACATATTTATAAGAAATTATTGATAACTAATCGGTTTCCAACAATTTTTTTCATTGACTTAGAAAATAAAATGAGGAGTGAAGGGATTAAGGTTATTGAACCTAAGAGCCTAAAACAAGTTGCAACAAAGCTCTCAAAATACCCTTATAACATTTCTAGAGTATACACGAGGGAGAAAACATTTTACCTATTTCCTTGGATATTATATAAGTTATACTTTAATAGAGTCTCAATATGAACATTTTTGAAATGAAAATGTTTACTCATTCATTAATTACAATCTTACCTTTGCAAATTCCATCATCAAAATTTTCACCAAATTTTCACTGTGGACTCCTTAATGCCATAGGTTTAGAAATTCAATTGACTTTTTTCTTCACATAGAGCTTAAGCAGTGTTCTCTAAGATTATAACTTGAACAATATACCTTAAAAATCTGATTTTGGAGAATAATAATCAAATAAAATAAATGTATCTTACATACTTAAATGAAAATTACAGAACTAATTAGTTTCCAACAATTTTTTTTAATGGATTTTAAAATGGGAAAAATAGCAAAGGAATTGAGGTTAATGAACCTTACATCCTATAACAAGTTGCAACAAAGCTATCAAAACACCCTTATGACATTTCTAGAGCATATGAAGTAAGAAATCAATTTACCAATTTCCTTGGAAATTATATAAATTATACTATAAAACAGTCTCAATATAAACATTTTTGAAAATAAAATGTTTACTCATTCAGTAATTAAAAACTTACCTTTGCAAGTTCCATTTTCATCAAAGTTTTCACCAACTTTGCAATGGCATTCGAATCCTTCAGGAATTTCATCGTTCAATTTACAGAATGCTTTTTTATCGCTACAAACTTGGATGTTTTTGTTATTCTGACAGGCATCTGGGGAAAAAAAAAACATATTAATTTTCAACTTCAGTTCCATTACTTCATTAAAAGCAACCTTGAATTGTATAATATTAATGAACAGAAAAATGCATCTGATATCCAGTTAGGTCTATATAATTGTTTCCTCAAAAGGAATATGCTTAAAAAAGATCAATTTCCATAAAACTGGTATTTTCTCAAAATTATGAGAAATGACTTGGATATCATTCGAACAAAATTTTTATTTTCAATTTGGAGAAAGAATTTAATTTTTTAAAGTGTGCATTTTTATCTCTGGTTATTGTATTTTCATATTTGCATGCACTGTGGAATACTTCAAAGGCCACAGGTTCAGAAACACAATTGGCACTTTTTTCTCGACAGAGAGCCTTAAGAGCATATTCTAAGCATATAACTGAAAAGATATGGCTATATCTAATGATTTTAGAAAAATAATAATTTGGTCAAATGAATGATTCATACATATTTATATGAAATTATTCAGAACTAATCGGTTTCCAACAATTTTTTTCATTGACTTAGAAAATAAAATGAGGAGTGAAGGGATTAAGGTTATTGAACCTAAGAGCCTAAAACGAGTTGCAACAAAGCTCTCAAAATACCCTTATAACATTTCTAGAGTATACACGAGGGAGAAGACATTTTACCTATTTCCTTGGATATTATATAAGTTATACTTTAATAGAGTCTCAATATGAACATTTTTGAAATGAAAATGTTTACTCATTCATTAATTACAATCTTACCTTTGCAAATTCCATCATCAAAATTTTCACCAACTTTGCACTGGCATTCAAATCCTTCAGGGTTTTCATCGGTCAATTTACAGAAGGCTTTTTTATCGCTACAAACTTGGATGTTTTTGTTATTCTGACAGGCATCTGGAAAATAAAAACATATTAATTTTCAACTTCAGTTCCTTTACTTCATTAAAAGCAACCTTGAATTGTATAATATTAATGAACAGAAAAATGCATCTGATATCCAATTAGGTCTATATAATTGTTTCCTCAAAAGGAATATGCTTAAAAAAGATCAATTTCCATAAAACTGGTATTTTCTCAAAATTATGAGAAATGACTTGGATATCATTCGAACAAAATTTTTATTTTCAATTTGGAGAAAGAATTTAATTTTTAAAAGTTTGCATTTTTATCTCTGGTTATTGTATTTTCATTCTTGCATGCACTGTTGAATACTTCAATGGCCACAGGTTCAGAAACACAATTGGCACTTTTTCTCGACAGAGAGCCTTAAGAGCATATTCTAAGCATATAACTGAAAAGATATGGCTATATCTAATGATTTTAGAAAAATAATAATTAGGTCAAATGAATGATTCATACATATTTATATGAAATTATTCAGAACTTTTCTGTTTCCAACAATTTTTTTCATTGGCTTAGAAAATAAAATGAGGAGTGAAGGGATTATGGTTATTGAACCTAACAGCCTAAAACAAGTTGCAACAAAGCCCTCAAAATACCCTTATAACATTTTTAGAGTATACATGAGGGAGAAAACATTTTACCAATTTCCTTGAAAATTATATAAGTTATATTTAAAAGAGTCTCATTATGAACATTTTTGAAATGAAAATGTTTACTCATTCATTATTTACAATCTTACCTTTGCAAATTCCATCATCAAAATTTTCACCAACTTTGCACTGGCATTCAAATCCTTCAGGGTTTTCATCGTTCAATTTACAGAATGCTTTTTTATCGCTACAAACTTGGATGTTTTTTTTATTCTGACAGGCATCTGGAAAATAAAAACATATTAATTTTCAACTTCAGTTCCATTACTTCATTAAAAGCAACCTTGAATTGTAAAATATTAATGAACAGAAAAATTTCGCTGATATCCAGTTAGGTCAATATAATTGTTTCCTCAAAAGGAATATGCTTAAAAAAGATCAATTTCCATAAAACTAGTATTTTCTCAAAATTATGAGAAATGACTTGGATATCATTCGAACAAAATTTTTATTTTCAATTTAGAGAAAGAATTTAATTTTTTAAAGTGTGCATTTTTATCTCTGGTTATTGTATTTTCATATTTGCATGCACTGTGGAATACTTCAAAGGCCACAGGCTCAGAAACACAATTGGCAATTTTTTCTCGACAGAGAGCCTTAAGAGCATATTCTAAGCATATAACTGAAAAGATATGGCTATATCTAATGATTTTAGAAAAATAATAATTAGGTCAAATGAATGATTAATACATATTTATATGAAATTATTCAGAATTTATCTGTTTCCAACAATTTTTTCATTGGCTTAGAAAATAAAATGAGGAGTGAAGGGATTATGGTTATTGAACCTAACAGCCTAAAACAAGTTGCAACAAAGCCCTCAAAATACCCTTATAACATTTTTAGAGTATACATGAGGGAGAAAACATTTTACCGATTTCCTTGGAAATTATATAAGTTATACTTTAAAAGAATCTCAATATGAACATTTTTGAATTGAAAATGTTTACTCATTCATTATTTACAATCTTACCTTTGCAAATTCCATCATCAAAATTTTCACCAACTTTGCACTGGCATTCAAATCCTTCAGGGTTTTCATCGTTCAATTTACAGAATGCTTTTTTATCGCTACAAACTTGGATGTTTTTGTTATTCTGACAGGCATCTGGAAAATAAAAACATATTAATTTTCAACTTCAGTTCCATTACTTCATTGAAATCAACCTTGAATTGCATAATATTATTGAACAGAAAAATTCATATGATATCCAGTTAGGTCTATATAATTGTTTCCTCAAAAGGAATACGCTTAAAAAAGATCAATGTCCATAAAACTGGTATTTTCTCAAAATTATGAGAAATGACTTGGATATCATTCGAACAAAATTTTTATTTTCAATTTGGAGAAAGAAGTTAATTTTTTAAAGTGTGCATTTTTATCTCTGGTTATTGTATTTTCATTCTTGAATGCACTGTGGAATACTTCAATGGTCACAGGTTCAGAAACACAATTGGCACTTTTTCTCGACAGAGAGCCTTAAGAGCATATTCTAAGCATTTAACTGAAGAGATATGGCTATATCTAATGATTTTAGAAAAATAATAATTAGGTCAAATGAATGATTCCTACATATTTATAAGAAATTATTAATAACTAATCGGTTTCCAACAATTTTTTTCATTGACTTAGAAAATAAAATGAGGAGTGAAGGGATTAAGGTTATTGAACCTAAGAGCCTAAAACAAGTTGCAACAAAGCTCTCAAAATACCCTTATAACATTTCTAGAGTATACACGAGGGAGAAAACATTTTACCTATTTCCTTGGATATTATATAAGTTATACTTTAATAGAGTCTCAATATGAACATTTTTGAAATGAAAATGTTTACTCATTCATTAATTACAATCTTACCTTTGCAAATTCCATCATCAATATTTTCACCAAATTTTCACTGTGGACTCCTTAATGCCATAGGTTTAGAAACTCAATTGACTTTTTTCTTCACATAGAGCTTAAGCAGTGTTCTCTAAGATTATAACTTGAACAATATACCTTAAAAATTTGATTTTGGAGAATAATAATCAAATAAAATAAATGTATCTTACATATTTAAATGAAAATTACAGAACTAATTAGTTTCCAACAATTTTTTTTAATGGATTTTAAAATGGGAAAAATAGCAAAAGAATTGAGGTTAATGAACCTTACATCCTATAACAAGTTGCAACAAAGCTATCAAAACACCCTTATGACATTTCTAGAGCATATGAAGTAAGAAATCAATTTACCAATTTCCTTGGAAATTATATAAATTATACTTTAAAACAGTCTCAATATAAACATTTTTGAAAATAAAATGTTTACTCATTCAGTAATTAAAAACTTACCTTTGCAAGTTCCATTTTCATCAAAGTTTTCACCAACTTTGCAATGGCATTCGAATCCTTCAGGAATTTCATCGTTCAATTTACAGAATGCTTTTTTATCGCTACAAACTTGGATGTTTTTGTTATTCTGACAGGCATCTGGAAAATAAAAACATATTAATTTTCAACTTCAGTTCTATTACTTCATTAAAAGCAACCTTGAATTGTATAATATTAATGAACAGAAAAATGCATCTGATATCCAGTTAGGTCTATATAATTGTTTCCTCAAAAGGAATATGCTTAAAAAAGATCAATTTCCATAAAACTGGTATTTTCTCAAAATTATGAGAAATGACTTGGATATCATTCGAACAAAATTTTTATTTTCAATTTGGAGAAAGAATTTAATTTTTTAAAGTGTGCATTTTTATCTCTGGTTATTGTATTTTCATATTTGCATGCACTGTGGAATACTTCAAAGGCCACAGGTTCAGAAACACAATTGGCACTTTTTTCTCGACAGAGAGCCTTAAGAGCATATTCTAAGCATATAACTGAAAAGATATGGCTATATCTAATGATTTTAGAAAAATAATAATTAGGTCAAATGAATGATTCATACATATTTATATGAAATTATTCATAACTAATCGGTTTCCAACAATTTTTTTCATTGACTTAGAAAATAAAATGAGGAGTGAAGGGATTAAGGTTATTGAACCTAAGAGCCTAAAACGAGTTGCAACAAAGCTCTCAAAATACCCTTATAACATTTCTAGAGTATACACGAGGGAGAAAACATTTTACCTATTTCCTTGGATATTATATAAGTTATACTTTAATAGAGTCTCAATATGAACATTTTTGAAATGAAAATGTTTACTCATTCATTAATTACAATCTTACCTTTGCAAATTCCATCATCAAAATTTTCACCAACTTTGCACTGGCATTCAAATCCTTCAGGGTTTTCATCGGTCAATTTACAGAAGGCTTTTTTATCGCTACAAACTTGGATGTTTTTGTTATTCTGACAGGCATCTGGAAAATAAAAACATATTAATTTTCAACTTCAGTTCCATTACTTTATTAAAAGCAACCTTGAATTGTATAATATTAATGAACAGAAAAATGCATCTGATATCCAGTTAGGTCTATATAATTGTTTCCTCAAAAGGAATACGCTTAAAAAAGATCAATGTCCATAAAACTGGTATTTTCTCAAAATTATGAGAAATGACTTGGATATCATTCGAACAAAATTTTTATTTTCAATTTGGAGAAAGAAGTTAATTTTTTAAAGTGTGCATTTTTATCTCTGGTTATTGTATTTTCATTCTTGCATACACTGTTGAATACTTCAATGGCCACAGGTTCAGAAACACAATTGGCACTTTTTCTCGACAGAGAGCCTTAAGAGCATATTTTAAGCATATAACTGAAAAGATATGGCTATATCTAATGATTTTAGAAAAATAATAATTAGGTCAAATGAATGATTCATACATATTTATATGAAATTATTCAGAACTAATCGGTTTCCAATAATTTTTTTCATTGGCTTAGAAAATAAAATGAGGAGTGAAGGGATTAAGGTTATTGAACCTAACAGCCTAAAACAAGTTGCAACAAAGCTCTTAAAATACCCTTATAACATTTCTAGAGTAAACATGAGGGAGAAAACATTTTACCGATTACCTTGGAAATTATATAAGTTATACTTTAATTGAGTCTCAATATGAACATTTTTGAAATGAAAATGTTTACTCATTCATTATTTACAATCTTATTATATAGTTTTATTTTTAATTTGAAGAAAAAAATAATTTTTCAAAGTGCGCATTTTTATCTCTTGTAATGGCATTTTCATTCTTGCATGCAATGTGGAATCCTTCAATGGCCACTGGTTTAGAAACACAATTTGCATTATTTTCTCTACAGATAACCTTAACAGCGTATTCTAAGCATATATCTGAGAAACGTTATACCTATATATATTGATTTAGGAAATATAATAATTAGTTAAAATGAATTAATCTCTTACATATATTTATATGAAATTATTCAGAACTAATTGGTTTTCAACAATTTTTTTAAATGGCTTAAAAAATAGAAAGAGTAGTGAAGGAATTGAGGTTAATGAACCTAACAGCCTAGAACAAATTGTAAAAAAGCTCTCAAAACACCATTATACTGGTTCTAGAGAATAAATGAAGGGAGAAAACATTTTACCGATTCTTTGGATATTTTATAATTTATACTTTAAGCAAGTTTCAATATAAACATTAGAAAAAAATAAATTTTTACTTATTTATTATTCACAAACTTAACTTTGCAACTTCAATTTTGGTCTTTTACATTTTAACACAAGTTTAACATATTTACATATTTATTTTGGCGAAAAGATATTATACATCTTTGATATTATACTAATTATGACATATATACAGGGTGTACCAGGTAAATTGGGACTAACTTTGACAGTCCATAAAACAAAAACTACTTGAGATTAAAAACTTTTTTTTTTCATTACGTAGCCATATTCATTTGAAATGCAACAGTACATGTGTGCGCAGTGTAGTGATGAAGAGTAACCGAGAATTTGAAAATCGAGCTGCCATCATCGTTGCTCTGCGCGCCGAAAGGAGCCCCAAAGAGATAGTGGATTTTCTTAAGTTGCCCAAAACCACTATTTATCGTGTCAAGAAGCAGTTTGATGAGGCCGACAGTAACAAAGAGGGGATAGCTACAAGGAAAAAGCACTCGCGTCGATCGGACAGGGTAAGAGGCGAAGAATTTGTCAAAAATGTCAAGGAGAAGATTGATGGAAACCCTGGGAAGAGCATGAGGGCCATAGCCAAGGAAATGGACGTTGGCTCTATGACAATTGTCAGAACTATCCATGAGGACCTTGGTCTCAAGTCTTATGCCCTTCGGAAAGGTCAGTTGCTGACTGAGAATATGAAGAATAACAGAAAAGGAAAGGCTGCTGCCCTCCTCAACAACCTGAAACACGATTCTTTTGGCATGCTAAAGTTCTTCTCTGACGAAAAGAACTTTGACGTGGACCAAAAGGTAAATCCCAGGAATGATCGCTGGATCTGTAAAGACCCCTCAGAGATACCTGTCGTGATGCACACGAAATTTCCTGCCTCCGTAATGGTCCTTGGCGTTATCAGCAGTGAAGGTGATGTCATGCCTCCCCATTTCTTTGAGAAGGGCCTTAGGATGAACGCTGACACCTACATCAATGTTCTGGAGACCGTTGTGAAGCCTTGGATGGACATGGTGGCCGCAGGAAGGAAGTATGTCTTCCAACAGGACTCAGCTCCAGCCCATAAGGCAAAAAAGACACAATCGTGGCTGACACTTAACGTCCCTAGTCACTGGGGTCCTGATATTTGGCCCCCTAATTCTCCAGATTGCAATCCCCTCGACTACTATGTATGGGGCGTTGTGGAGAGAGATGTCAACAAAGCTCCTCATACCACCATCCAGTCTGTCAAGAAAGCAGTTCACACGGTGATGACCCAAATGGACAAGGTCATCGTCGCCAAGGCCTGTGCTTCATTCCGCACTCGCCTCGAGACTGTTGTAGCTAATAATGGAAACTACATTGAATAAATTAAAACTATATCCTTTTATCTACTACTGTTTCAAATTTCATTCGGATATTTTAATTTTTACTTGCAAAAAATTCAGTTAAAATACCATTGTTGAAATTCCCAATTTACCTGGTACACCCTGTATATATATATACAATCCTGATAATGATCAAGACTTTGCCAAATTCTTCATTTCAGATTAGATAATGATGAAATTTAGGGGGAAATATTTATATTTTATTCCAATTTATATAAATATATATTCTAAACACATACAAATCAAATAGGGATTAGACAAAAATGTTGATACTTGTCGATCATATATACTTCCTATTATACATAAAGTAATTCTGTTCCACTAGATGGCGCACATGTGATCGTGGTCAGGATATGCTTTCTTAATTTTAATATCAACACCTAACCCACTAATTATTTTTTTCTGTTGTATTTTTATGTGTTAAGCGTATTTATGCAAATTTGGCCTTAAATACCCATATCCTTGTTTCTCAAGTAGTGTCTGGAACCAAAAATATTTTTTTGGTCGCAGTGGTACAGCCTACTCCACGCTGACGAGCGCTAACAGCGCGAACCGCGTTTTTGGATTGCGTTTCTTGATTTATCAAGAAATTGGGTTAGCCAAATATCACTGAGCAAATAAACGTTTAGTTTATTTTTGCTCCACTAGATGGCGCTCTGCCATCTAAAAAGCACATATGCTCGTGGTCAGGATATGCTTCCTTTATTTTTAATACAAGTATTTATATGTCAGAAAACACTATTCCTAAAAATCAGTATCCCCCTGAAATTTTTATGAGTACAGTAGAATCAATATTAGGCTCTTTTGTCACAATGATATTTGATATAAAAATTAGCTTTTCTATAATAGAACATATAGAACTTGTGTTTAAATCGTATTTATATCTTATTTGTGAATAAAAAATCATACAAATAAAAGGCTATTTTAAATCG